>JACDOX010000020.1:534609-617109 GCA_014549065.1 Cardinalis cardinalis
TTTGTTTCAAATGCAAGGAAATAAAATGTTCTAATGTGAGTTAGATGGAATGGTTTTTGTGAACAAGGCTTTTTTTACCTAAAAGAAACACCTGCAAATGTTACATACTGCTCACTCTGGTAATTGCTTCTTTGTTTCTTTTATTAACATTTTGGTTCAGCTGCTGAACTGAAAAGAAAATCAGTAATTTTCTCAAACCAGTTCATAATGCTGGGATGGGGCTGCCTCCCTGTTCAGAATAATAATGGTGATCTGCTTGCTGTAGGTATCAGTTTAGTGACCTGTGGAAAGTCTGCAGTAAAAATAATATGTGGTCCTTCTTCAGTCCTGTACATCTTCCACAAAACAAAAGAAATCTGTGGTCTGTGCATCCAGCCTTACCAATGAGGCAGCTGGTAGAAGCCCCTTCATAATATTTCATCAGGATGCAGAAATTTAATAACAATTACTACGTAAAAAATGCAGAGTTAGATTAATCTCATATTATAAGAACTGTGAACCATTAATACTGTAAGAGGGCCATTAAAGAGTGGAAGGCTAAAAAAGATGATCCAGCAGTACCAGGAGGGCTTGGGGACATGTTTGAAAGCAGCATTTAGTTCAAAGTGCTTTTGGGAAAACAGTAACAGGCCATGAGGAGTGTGGGGTATAGACGTGGGAGGTGTTTGATGCAGAATGAAATTTGCTTCCTAAAAATCAGTGAGAAAGAGTGGGAGTGGTGCTAAGGGGGAAGCTGGGGGGATCACCCTTCCCCTCCTCCCTCTGGCAGCACGGGACACTGTGCTGTCTGCACCAGCACCAACCTCCCCTTTTTAATGAGATTGAAGAGTGTGATTTTAAATTTCAGCCTCAGTGGGGACAGCACTTCTTTGTCCCCTGTGCTGGCAGGCAGTCCTTCCTTTCCCTGTATCCAGATGTGACCATGAAAATGCCCCAACATTCATCTCGACTCAGAAACCCCAAAWACTGGGAAATACTAGGCTGGGTCCCCAAACCAAACACATCTGACAGTGCCTCTGTGGTGCTGGAAGTGTTTGACAGGACCAGGGGACAAACAGGGTGGCACCAGCCCAGGATATCTTTTGAAACAGCAAATGTTATTGACAGGCAACGCACGAGCTGAGTCATTGCAAAGGTGTCTGAGCTCCTGGATGGGTATTTGGGATGTGGAGCCCTGCAGCAGGATACCCAGGGACGAGCTGCATCGCCCGCTGGGGCCAGAGCCCGGCGCTGCCGTGCCGCGGCCGCTGAGGCTGGCACACCCCGGCTTCGCTCACACGTCAGGCTGGGGCCCTGGGCCACGGCACGGCCATTCCCCACCCTCCATGGAACGGGAGAAGCTCAAATGAGAGGGACRGAGCCCTTGGGGTTTGTGGAGGAGGAGACTTGAAGGGAAGAAAAGTGAGTAGGAGAAGCTTCAATATTCCCCTTTTGCAGGGGGACAGCTGGCTCTCACCGGGGCTCAGGATTACTCTATCACTCAGAGGTGTGCTCCAGGACAGGGAAATTGCCATTTCTTCAGAGATGGAGCTGCAACAGGGCTCCTGTGAGGTGCAGGAGTCCCTCAKCCTGATTCTGCACAAAGGTTTGATACTGCCCAGACAATTTGCATAAGTGGAGMAAGATTTTTGACACGGCAATGGGCCTAAAACTCAGGAATTTCTAATTGCCATCGYAGCCCTCTCATTGCATGACTGATGCTCAGTATGTGACGCAGCATTCATTATGCATTTTGATTCATGAGTTGCAGCTAATTACTGTTGTCCTGGTGAGTGCTTCTATACTTCATCCTGTTCACATACACAGGGTTGGTAGGAATACATCAGAGATTTGCTCTATTCAAGCCAGTCATCCAAGAAGTATARAATTGCAATAAATCTTAGGCAAGGAGTGGCAGCAAAAGCCGAGGGCCAGCTGGAGGTACATCCCCAAGTCACAGTGTGAGGGTGAAATTCACACACTCTTTCACCAAGTGGGAAGAGCAGATTTTGACTCCCTGATTTGTTAACCTCACATCTTTCCTGGTGTCACAGCCAGCTTGGAGGTGTAGGTAGTGAAATATGACTATGAATAACACTTCACACAAGCTGATCTCCTAATGTTTAAGGAGGAGCAGCAGCAGAAGCTCCTTCCAGGAAGGACCATGGCAGCTGGAGCAGCTCGAGGGCAGCCAGCAGGACCCACCCCAGATCCCTGTGCCTTGGGGCRCCCGGGTCCTCCTGCTGAGCCCCTCCGGCCCCTCCGGACCGTCCAACCATGGAGGGCATGGCTGCAGCACAGGTTACACAGCGCCCCTGCCTGTGCTGAGCCCGGGCTGTGCCTTTTGTGACAKGAAGGGCGATGTGTGCCGCCTCTGTGCTACCCGAACCTGCCATTCCCTCCGAACGTGCCCACGGATCCAGCAGCATCCCGGTTTGGGCCGTGCCTGGCGGCTGCTCCCAGCACCGAGGGTGTGAGACACCGCACGGGGAGCGGGCYGCTTCCCTTCAAAGCACGCTGCCCTCTCCCGAGCGCTGGGGGTGGCTTTGGTTTGCTTTTGTTTCCATTTAATCTGCCTTTCCCTGYGGGCAGAATCCTGCCCTTCTTTGCCAGGGAAGGCCGGGCCGAGCTCAGCCAGGGCAGCTGAAGCCAGGRCAGAGGGAAGATGCTGCGTGCCCCTGCCGGAGCAGCCTGAGAGGCAGAGCAGAGCAAGGAGCCTGAACACAGCCCTGCCGCCTCATCCCCTCCATCAGCATCTTAGTTATTAACATTAATTATTTAATGCTTAATAACGGCATTCTACTGCTGCTACTGACATACTGTGAGTAGTATGTCAGCATGTCAAAAAATCCTTCTGCAATCTTTACACAGAAAAGGAGTCTGACCTCTGTTAAGCGTTTCATAAACCAAGAACAATAAAAACTGTTTTCCCCCAGGAGCTGTTTTCCCTGTTTCAAGAGAGACTTTCCCAATACTTATTTGTCTGCTTATAAAAGAAGTTTAARATGTTCAGCAGTAAGAAGTGCCATTATAGAAACAAATTGGCCAGAGTCTTCAACACGTGACAGTTTGGAGTAATCTCACTGACAGTATTGCACACGCATTAGAACACACATCAAATGAAAATAATATTTCAGAGGGGAACATATTCCACGTCACTCCCCCACAAGAATATTTCAGAGGGTAGGAGAGACCTGCAGCTGTTTGGAAAGTATTAGTCTCATTGCAGAATGAGTCAATATTTAGTGACATATCTTTTTCCAAGTAAATCAGAGTGCAGGACAAGATCTCCCACTGTACTGATGCCYTGGGGGTGTTTGTGCAGAAGAGAGGTGGCACAAAACAGCTGCCTACCCCGTGCCCTGGTGCCCAGAGCTGCAGCCACCCCTGGTCCCTGACAGTGAGGTGTCCCCTTGGTCTGCCCTGGCAGGAGCTGCTGCTGCCAGCTCTGGTGGTGTGACCACAGTTTTAGGAGCCACCCTGCAATTTCAGGGCAGTTTTGCYCCTTGGTGGATGCTCACCGTGGAGAGGGCAGCAAAGAGCTCTCAGTGCAGGAGAGAGCTGCAGCCAGCTCAGGCTCTGCCTTGGAAACACACACTGAATAAAATGTGAGCTCTTCTGACACTTGGTACCTGCACAAGTTGGTTCATGCGGGCAATGCCCTGCTGGGGCAGAGGAGCTGCTCCTTTCCCACCTTCCAGGGRGATGCTCATCCACAGCTGCTCTGCTCCCTGGAGTGGGAGGAACTCTGGCCACAGTCACTGAGGCACTGGTGGGGCTGCTGCTGCCTTCAGGCTGCGTGGGCTGGGGCTGCACTGACATGAGAACAGCCCTGCCTCTCCCCACACTCGTGGTGTAAACTCAGTGAGGTAATTCCAACTGGAGAGCATCCACAGGGGTGAGTCTGTACTGAGGGATCAGCAGAACATCGCAGTCTCCAAACACCACATGCACATGCTTGCATCTGCACACATCTTTGTGTATATACACGTGGTGTGTGTATATATATATATATATATATATGTACACATTAATAAATAGTGCAATCATTTTGTAGTGCTACCAGGAGCCTGAGGTATTTGATGTATCAAACAGCAGTCAGCTTCTACCTGACTTTAATGAGTGTTTGTTAATGCCTGTGTACTGAATGACTGCTGACTGAGTCAAATACAAATGATCATATCAGTAACAAGTRCAGAAGATAAACCTAACTCCTCAGCTAAATTCATTTCCCTGCTCTCCTTCTCTAGATGGCATTTACAAGCTYCAAGCCTAGAAAATAATCCTGCTASAATAATCACACAYAACTAGCTACAAGCACTGACCAGAGTCACTGGGATGGTTTAGGCTGCAATAGCACCCTGTGATATTTCATTTTTGACTAGTATTTATAATATCACAACCAYTCAGGGGATGCAGAAGAGGTAGGTGAGTACCCACAAGATGAAAAGCCAGGGCAGGGAGTGCAGTATGCCCCAGGCAGGAGCTGCAATGGCTGCTGAGGAGGGTAGAGCCCATCCCTGCTCCTCATGAGAGCTTAAGCAATAGTTTTTTGCAAATATTCTTTCTAAACTCAGCTTTAAAAAAAAAATTTAAAAGGGGGGAGGGTTTTTACAGTTCTTTGAAGRTATATGGGAAGTGGGAATGGGAAATTCTGCGCAGACCCATACACGTTACATGAGTCATGACTTTCTGTTTCAGTTCATTTAGGTTCTGGGTTTGGTTTTCATTGCTGCTACATTCAGCCTCTGCTTTAGGAGCTTTTTGTGGTTAAAACAGCCAAAACATGGGAACCCCTGGTCTGGTCCTTCCTCTGCCCAAGGGCAGTGGCAAGCTCTTGCTGCCCTCTCAGCCCCACTGGTGGAAGTTCTCCACTTCTGTATGGARTCCATAAATATTTCTTGGGTCATGTCAGTGTGAGTCCCTGGCCTAGAGGTCACCACTCGTCAGCAGATGTTGAAAAGCCCTTTCCCATTCTCGCTCCTGAAAATGCTGAATACCAAATAATGTAACCTGGAATGTTGCCTGCAGCACATTCTGGGACACTGAGCCCCAATCTGGGTGTGAGGGGTCAGCACCTCCCCTCTCCCCAGCTGTGGTGTCCCAGGAGGTGACAGACATGTAGGGGCTTTGATGTCTGCAAGCGTGGAACAGGAGGAGAGAACAGAACTAGAACCTCCTGGGTCAGGCAGGTTGCTGTGATGCACCTAAATTTTGGGTTATGGTTTTGTCTGAGGCTCCTCTTAGATGTGGGTGGTATGCAATCTGCACAGCTACAAAGACACAATGGGAATTAAAACAAAAGGTGGCCTCATTAATCTTTTCTAAAATCTCTGAGGTCTCCATGAGTTCAAAACTTCCCAGTGGGTGCTGAATTCTCTGCTGACGATCCTGTCAGAGATGCTGCCCACTGCCAGCAGCAGCACCAGGCAAACTCTTCCAGCACTGATCTGCCAGAGGCCCTCAGCTGTGCTAATGCAGCAAAACCTCTGCTTAAGGTTGTGGGGGCCTCTCGCTGGTCAGAGTGACCCCGAGAAAAGTTGGAAAGTCTCTTTTCCCAGCCCRGTGGTCRAAAAAGGAGTCAGAGCTCTTCAGTTCTCGGTCTCAAGGTTGTTTATTGTTTCTTATCTATAGAATATTTTTCTCCTGTCCAGCTGAGGTCCGCTCAGCAAGACAGTCCAGGCACTCTGCCTGCCCCCGGCRTGGTGTTATGTCTTTATACTAAAAACTACATATACAATGTTTACAATTACTTTCCAATACCTATCACCTATGTKAGACAGTGAGATTCTACTCTAAACCAATCTAAAARTGCCAACATCAYAGCAGAAGATGGAGGACAAGAARAAGAAAGAGAAAGGCTGGATACATCCATCCCTCCATCTTGCCCCCCTGAATYCCCACTCTAAAAMCCCCAAAATCTACTTTTTCACTCCATGATAGATTCACTATTATTCTACTTAATTTGTCATGGCTTGCAGATCTTCATCTAAGGTTGGTAACTTGCTCCACGGGTCATAATCAAAACCACCGGCATCTTGGGCTCTGTGCCAGGGTCTCTGAGACCCCAGGCAGGAGTCCTGGCAGCTCAGGACAGCCAGAGGGATGTCCTGGGTCCTGACATAAAGTGAAAGACTTTTCCTGGGATAGCATTCAGGAAATGTAAAGGCAGGAGAAGAAATTAAATTGAGCAAACTCTGTATCCCTTTATTCCTTTCAAGTACAACACCACATTCATTTTCTGAAGAAGTCCCCTCGACTTTGCCCAACCACAAGAGTTATTTCGTCTTTGAAATTCTCTCCAGGCACATTGGTTTTGTCTGTTCTTATGGACCAGCTTTATTCCTCCATGTTCACTCTCACCATGTAAAAGCACAGACTCTTCACAGCGCTGCGCTTGACTGATCGGGACGCAAAGCCCCACCGGGCCCACCCTTAACCATGGGGCAGATTGCTGCTTCCCTGTGGCCTCACCTCCCCGAATCCGAGGTGTGAAAGCAGCGAGGGACCTGTCCCGGCAGGGATGTGCACTCCGGGCAGCAGGAGCCCAGAGCGGCGCAACATTCTGCTGCGCCAAACCCCGGGCAGCGCTGGCTGCGTGCTTTCCCGATGGTTATCTCCTCTCCCAGGGTGCAGCTCGGGGGAAACGTGTTTCACCAAGTCAGCGCCAACCCGTGCCAAGTCACCCTTGCGCTCAGCAGCAGCGAGGTCTCGGCGCCGATTCCGGCACCCCTGGCAGCACCCAGCCCTCGGCATTCCCCGCGGCCGAGGGAGCGCGGCTCGCCCTGCGCCGTGCCCGCGATGGGCGGCGCGGCTCTCCCTGCCCGCCCCGCGCCCGCCGTTCCCGCTGCAGCCCGGCTCCGGGGGAACAATCCTCGCCTTGTTCCCGCTCAGTGACCCGGGCCGGGATCAGCGCGCTTGAGCGCCCGCGCCGCCCGCACGGCACAGGGAACGCCGCGGCCGCAGCGGCCCCGGGGGCAGGAGGTTTAACGCGGCCCAGGAGAGATGATTGGGGAAAAAAACAAAATAAAATAAAACAAAACAAAAAAAACCAACCAAAAAAACCCAAAATAAACAAACAAATAAAGCCCAACAAATCCAAACCCAACCCCCGCTGGGTTTTGAGGGGGGGTCTGTGCGGTCCCTTGGGTGAAGGGGCACCTGCAGGGACAGCCGTGGGCCGCGCTGCTGCTGGGGCTGAGGACAGCTCCGCACAGAAGGGGCTCAAATAGGCGACATTTAGAGCAGCAGAGCCCCTGAATGATTTGCCTGCCAGCTGTGAGTTTGACTTCACCAYCATCATCACCACCATCATCACCACCTAGGCCCTTCGTAGGGTGCTGCCAAGAAACTCAGCCCTGCCCGAGGCTGTGGCCCAGGGAAATTCCTCCACTGGGAGCCGGATTTGGGGAATGCAATCACCAGCTGGGGGAACAAGTTAAGGGACACCCACGTGTTTTGCCCTGCTCGCCAGCCATGGAGCTGGTGGGAACATATTCCAGCCCCTACCTGGAAGCATTTGCAGCCCCCAGGGAAGGTGTCTGCCCTTCACCCTCTGCAATCTTCTCAGGGCTGTCCTCTCCAGCACTTCCAAAGGCCTGGTTTTTCAATTGCTGAGAAGATGATGTGAAGATTTGAACRTCTAGAAATCTTCTGGAAGTACTGGTTATACCCATGTGCAGCTTCTTGCAGACCTGAAGAAGTCAGGCRGCCACAGCTGGATCTGACTTTCTGCTCTGGCTGGAGGCTGAGGGTGGTTCTCCACTTGCCTTGCTGGAAAGCCCTAAGGGAAAGCAGGGAGGCAACAGCATCCACCCACTGCTGTACTTGGCTGTCCCAGCATCACCATTTTCAAGTGCTAGCAGGATGCTGCTGTAAGGCAGGATGAAGAAACACTGCTGGGAGTGCTCTCAGAGCCAAGCACTGGAGCTGGAAGCAGAGGGAAGAGCCATTCCACAGTGCAGGCCAGGTTACCTGCAGGTCCCACTTGTGCCTGAGCAGACACAGCTGAGAAAATCTCTGATGAGAAAACCCAGTGGTGCCAACCTCACAGGGGTCTTTAGGCATCAGAGCACACTCCCAGGTTATAATTTCAGTCTGTATCATTTCATCTTAACTCCCAGGCACGTTTTGGGAGTGCTTCTTGCCCCCAAGAGCAGGAGCAAGCCCTGCTGCTGTGGGCAGTGTTTGGGACCCCTCCCTCACTGGGTAGTAGAGGGAAGGCTGCCATTGCATCCTTTGTGCTCTTGCTCCTCCATGGTCTGTGCCCACAGCCTGCTCATGATCCCTGCAGCCCAGCAGAGGATGGGAGCAGGGAACAATCAGCAAAAAAAGACTYTTGAAACACCACATCCATCCATTTCACAGGCTTGCACAGCAGAGGTAGTCATTGAAAGATTTAGATCCTATCCATTATTTACTGTATCAAACCAGCAATCTCAGAACTGGTTACAGAAGAAGGAGTTATTACAGAAGAAGGAGTTATTAGCTGTCTAGCAATTTAAATTATCTGCTCCTCCTTACTCCACTTTTTGTGGAGCTATGTTGACGTTTGAAAAAAAAAATTCAGTTGCTATAGCTACCAAGATGATCTTCCAGCCATGAGATTATGATCAATAAAATATGCCAGATGTGTCTCCAAAAGCTGCCATTAATAAAAAAMCAAGTGTGATGAGAATCTTCAGACTAATTCTAGGGGAAACGAATGAGATGTTTTTAAATATCTCATCTGATGAAAAGTAAAAAGCAACTAGCACCCCTAAGATTTTTTGCCAAGCACTAACTGAAGCATTGCTCTCACTGAGAATGCATGCACCAAAATAGCCTTTCAGAAACACACAGCCCAGAAAGCTGAGCACAAGTGAAAGGGGAACCCTGTGTTTTCCAAGGCTGCCACCGGTCCTTTCCCTCCTGCAGAACTGCTGATGTGCAGAACAAAACCCTGGGGCATGCTGTAAAAGTGAAGGCTGAATTTCCTGTCCTTGCAAAATCTCTTCTTCTCTGCAAATTTTCTCCCAAAGCTCAGTATCCACTTCCCCCTGGAGTGTTTTCCCACGTGTGCTGYAGCTCCAAGAGGAAGAGGCACTCAGGGCCCACCAGCCAAGCGGCAGCAGGGAGGAGCAGAGGCAGCAGGGGAGGAGCAGAGAGGAGCCTCAGGGCCCGGKGCTGCCTGAGGGCCAGCAGCTCGCTGGTGCTGGAGGGCTCTGCTCTCCCCCACTGGCCCCTGGAGTCTCCCTGCAGTGGGTGTCTGCTCTTCTCTGCTGCAGATCTTCGGTGCAACAGTTTCCAGACACCTCTGGGTCTCCTTCTCCACAGCCTTGCTTTGCCCTGGGTTTCCAAACTCTGACCAAGAWCATGACAAAGCCAAACTCCATCCTTTCCCAGGCTGGCAGTGCAATTTCTACCAGCTTTATTAGCCCAGCATATGAACCAAGGATCCTTTTCTTCATGTCCGCATGTGCTTACRCTCCTGCAGTCCGCTGTGGAAACAGTTCTCCTCCCCTGACAGCTCCTGCATAGGTTTCACTTAGAACTACATGAAGAGTAGAAATAAATTTTTATTAGATTTGACTCATGCTTTTATGCTTATTTTTATGCATTTTGGCTCTTTATTATTATTCATACTCTCTCATTTTGCACTTCCCAGCTCATTTTCACCAGCTAATAAAGGTTAATAAACTCACTCCAAGTTATGAGGATGCTTTGAGTCCAAATTGAACTCTGCATCACTGATTAGCCCATAACAGGCGAGGTACATGTCTGCTGCCATATTGTCATTGAATTATCCTCTGCTGGAATTGGATGCCACTGTTTGTCACTGTGGGAATGAAACGTTAATTTAATGCCATCTGCATTTATTAGAGAGCAAGCCCATTGTACAGGCTGCCAAGGGAAACTGACAGTCCTCTACAATAATGAGCGCAGGAGGAAAAAATCCATTTCTCATCAGGAATGACTCTTCCCACCTCTCTTGTGCTGCTCAAGTGTCTGTGGATCAATGGAGACAAGTCAGCTGGAAAAGAGAGAAAAATACAAAAATGTCTCAAGCTTCACCTATGAGTGGATTTGATAATGATTCACCCACTGCAAAGGTCTGACTTTCTGCCATAAATTCATACCATCCATTTTGCAGTTCAAATAAAGAAACCAAATTTTGCAACATTTCCGAGTATCTTCCTGCAAAAAAAAAAAAGTGGTTTAAACAAAGAGTGGAAGATTCCTAGCACAATATTCTGGTCCTTATTCGGAAACATAACGTGCATCTTTTCCCAGTGTTTTAACGCCAGGATTATTGAATCCTAAGTATTATTATTGAATAATATTATTATTATTGATTAATAAGTAGGCAGCTKGGCAGCTCGAGGGGGGAGGAGCAGCACGGCCGCAGCTCCCGGCAGGAAAGAGGGACCCAGGGTGGGCAGCGGTGCCGGGAGCCCCGGGCCGTGAGCAGGGCCGGTCCCAGCGGTGCCGGACCCCGGGAACCGAGGGCGATCCCGGGAATGAACAGGGGGAGCCCCGGGCCGTGAGCAGGGCCGGTCCCAGCGGTGCCGGGCCCCGGGAACCGAGGGCGACCCCGGGAATGCACGGGGAGCCCGAGCGCCCCCTGGCGCTGAGCGGGCGCCGCGCCGGGGCCGCGTCCCGGGCGGATTCGGGCCCGGCTGAGCCCGGGGGTCCGGACTGAGGGCAGAGCAGGGGCCCGGGCCGAGGGACGGAGCAATGGATCCTTGGATCGCTGACCCGGCCGTGCCCGGCACACGAGGCCTCATCGCCCCCGTGCTCGCTCACGGCCGGGAGGTCTCGGGCAGATTCCTGCAGGGGCCAGGTTAGGGCCGGCTGTCCCTCACTAGCTCGGCGCCGCTGGARCTTCAGCCCCGGGTGGACAGCTCTGGGTTTAGTGCCCCGAGCAGCGAGATAACAAGAGCGGCTCACACTTTGCAGGCTCATCAACAAAAGAGTCCTTTACCGGGCAGGGAGGATGACAGCCCTGGCAGTGGAGGAACTCATCATTTGGCCTGAAGTCAAGCTGAACCTCAGACCTAGAAAGTGTCACAGAGCAAACTCAAAACCTCTATTACTCCACCACAGCCTGGCCTGAATTCCTTCTTCTCCATGACCTGTGGCTCAGTTCSTCTCCTGTTGTGTAACCCTGAGCACACGGCCTCATGTCTGAGAGGAAAACAGACCCGGAGGATCAGCAATACCAGCATGTTTTAGGAGGAGCAGCACTACCAGCGCCTTTCAGGAAAAGCTCGTCCCTGCCCCCAGCACAGGGACAAGTCACTCACACCCGAGGTGGGCAGAGGGGAGCTCTGCAGCCTGAAGGGGAAGGGCGGCAGGGCCTGAGCCTGCTGGTGACAGGACCAGGACGCTCTTCCCGCGTGGGAGCAGCAGGAGCTGCGCTGTCTCTGCAAGCCAAGCCACCACCAAGCGTGAGAGGATGTCCTCTCCTACAGGAGCAGCAGGAAGGAGGCTGACCCTGCTGCCGCCCCCCGCAAACCAGCCCCGGGCCCTGCGGTGACCAGGCTGCTCCAGCACAGAAAGGCTCGCAGGGAGCTGTGGCTGAAACGAGCCTTCCTGGGCAGCAGACAAAGCTCTGTCCTGGTTTCTGCTCAAGGGTATTTCCTGCAGTAAAAGCATTCAAAGAATCATTTACACCCTCTCAGGGAAGATCATTACAAAACATCGTCCAAATACTCGCTTGTTTATCGGATGATGAGTGATCACTTAAAACATCTGTCCCGGCAGCCCAACACGCCCCTGGCGGTGGAACTGGGCCTGTTGATGAAGGCGATAAGCAAACAGGATAACGCCCGACATTTACACTTTGCTGAGCTAATTTACCTTTACTTTTTAATGCTGCTCCTGACAAAAGCAAAATCAAGAATCCACTGAAAGAGCAATTGGCTTCACAGGTAATCTTCAGTACTCTGTTATATGCTGTGAAGTGTATATGTCTTCAACTGTAGGAAACAATCTAGCYGACTAGACCCCTGGAAAGGGGTTTCCAGGCATTTGCTCCTCACAACAGGAGCTGTGGATACAGCTCTAACACACACCCGGGGGCACCTCCGAGTTATTTCCACGCCCAGTTTCGTGGGTTCAGGAACGCGGAGAATGTGGGTTATGCTGCCCTCCTTGCTGCAGGTACGTATCAACACTTCCCTCGGTGCCGGAGGTGKAGACACTCCATGGATTTAGCTCTGYTCCCCAACACCGCCGTGCCCACAGCATGCAGAGCACAGCCTGCAGGACRCCCCAGGGCGCAGATACGCCACACCATGCTATGCAACGCCTCAGCTTTSCCTTTATAATCGTTAGACTCTTACTTTCCTTTTCAAATGCAAATAGGCTAAACAGGCTCTTTTCTTTTGTATTATATTTATCTTCTTCATTTAACTTCTGCCCATTACCCCGGACAGCGCAGCCGACTGACCGGTACCCTCTGCCCCTTCAGCCTTGGCAGTGAAACACCCCAAGGAGGCAGCGGCTCAAACTGCCCTCCTCGCATTGTCCCCAGCAAGGGCTGGGTAAAAATAAAACAACAGCGCCGTGCGGAGTTCAGGAAGACTCAGGAGCAAAAAACTGCCCAGGGGAAAAAAAGAGCTCAAAACTCCCCAGGCAAAAACTCTGACGTACCCATCAGTCCTCAGTGATCATCATCCAGAGGTGCTTCCTTCGTCATTTAGTGAGGGTTTATTTCCTTACTACGTACTTAAGTGGYAGCTTTGCACATAGCACATGTTAAATAGTGATTCATTTTGACACTTCCTAAACGGGTGCTACAACTCCTCGGTGCGTTCAAGGGGGAGGGACCTAGGCCGGCCAATGAATCCCTTACCAGTTTAACAGCGCAGGTAACCACAGCTTTCCCCTGGCAGAGATGCAGTCATATTTTTGCTCACCTTCGAAAGTGATTTTGGACCATTCCATTGCTCATAAGAAACTTCAGAGTGAAAGATTTCCTTTCCTTTCTGAGCATCCCTTAGTGGTTGTCTGCAATTAAAGAGGTCTGAGTTGATCATCCCCTAGGAGGTACAGAGATTTATTCAAAACGGAGCTCTGTGACTGAGCCATCTTCCGAGGGCATACTAGGAAATATTTTACAGTATAGATCAGCTCACTGCTGAACAGTTTTACAGATGCAATTTCTCCCTCCTGAGATCTTTGCTTTTATAGTAACTGTAGTGGCAGACTTAAATCATTACCTACTTTCTGCTTCTTATATATATATATATTTTAATATATATTTATATATCAAAGCTATACATCTAGCTAAATCTTTTGCTGTGGAAATTATCCAGAAGTTGTTTGCAGCCTTGCATAAGCACACTGCTCCATAAAAAACACCAGTTCAATAGCACTAAGAAAAAGCAGAATCAGCTACTACAGATACTGGTAAAGGAAAATGAGTCCCTGGAATGGAAAAATAGCCTACAAAAGTCTAGATGGCACAGAAATACTGGCAAAGGATTAATGCGTCTCAACCAGAATGAGGGGTCACCAAATCAGCAGACACCAAGTTCAAAAGAAGAGAGGTTCACAAAGCAAGTGACAACTCATGGTAATTCCTTTCCAACCAAGTTCACATGGATTCTTGAAACAACTGTCCAAGCCTGTGGATAAAAAGAGAGCTTTGAGCACCACCATACAGACAAGTGACATCACACTCAGGAGAGCCCCAAGCACAACACAACACACCTGGAGAAGATTGTTGCATCACCACATTTGAGCACACGTAGGGATAAAAAATGGACTAAATGCACAARGAAGTTCAAAGATTTTTCTCCTCTTTATTTAAACACAAATACATTTACAGCATGCAGGTAAGTTAAAACTATATGGCGTCTTCCCCAAACCAATTGTTTTAATGCATCTTAAGTGTACTGAAGTTAAATCAGATTCCACAGGTAGACTTGTCCTCATGTCAAATTTAGAGTTACACACAGTAGTGAGTCAGCATTTAAGTTATGTAAATAATTTAGTTGTTCACCAGAAATAAATATTATTTCACCAAGTTCCTMTCCTAAACCATCTTTTAAAAATATGATCTAGAGGAACATAAAAATAAGAACCACTCAAAAACTGCAAGTCGAAATAGCAGTGTTGAACATTCCCTGTATAGACTGAATACTTTCATTTACAAAATACAGTAACTGTCCTGTCTGGCTGACCTATGACAGCCAAACCAGAAAGCACAAAAAGTTGTGTGGTTTTTTTCATTTTTTACATTTTAAGAGGCAGTTCTTGGTAAACTTCATAAAAGGTTTAAAATAAAAAAAAAGTTTAAATATAAAAAGGTGATGTACACTGAGCTACACACTAGTTCCTATTTAATCTAATTTTTTAAACACAGCAATTTTCAGCACCAAAACCCATGACAATTACCTACAGGAATGAAACCCCCATTCACAGGCATGAGAAAAAATCCTGCTTCATTTGAGTGTGWTGTTTTGTTTTTATGATTGCACATTGACAAAGGAAGGCCTGAAAACCTGTAGTTAGCATTGAGAAAGATAATGGACAGTGCTGATACCATGATGAGAAATTTAATTCAAAATATTTTGTTGTTTCTTTATTTTTTTCCCTCATTATGCTGCCTTCAACTGTGCTCTAAAACAACTGCAAGTTTGGAGTGTTTGGCGGCCTTAGTGAAGAAAACTGTCTTAAAAGCTGAGAACTCCAAAATAGTGGGATTTCCAACTGATACACTCAACCTTTAAAAATCAAACTACTAAAAATTCAGACTACTGTAAATATAGAAAAAAAGTGGTTCAAGGTCTAAAATTTGACTATACTCCATAATATAAATATTTTGCCTATTTTAAAATAAAAAAATTGAAAGTGATTTGCTGTCTGAACAGTCACAGAGTTTCTACTGCTTCCACAATAACTGAATACCCAGCAAAAAACTCAAGCCAGAACAAAAAGTTTTATCAACCAGGTTTGAAAAACTCATTGAATTCTTCCAGCAACACTAAGTTTCTTCCTTCTTAAAGACCTGGTAACTAGCTAGTTTCTAAACAGAAGGCGGCTGTCCTAAAAATTATAGTGGCTAAACCCTATGAATAAGTTAAGTAAATTATACTATAAAACTTTAAACCCTGGATTCAGCTCAGTGAGAGTACCAGAGCTCAAAACAAACAAACAAAACAAAACAAAAAAATCAAAACCCCACGTTTTGTTTTGTTAGCCACTTTACAGGACTTTATTGCAAAGAGAAGAAAAATATTCAACAACTACTACTTTGGACATTTCATATACCTACTTACAAATGAATTACAAATACAATTCAGGGTAGCACTTTATTTTATTGTTATTTTAAACACATGCCTCTGGCATTTCTGGAAACATCAGTTTTAAAAAGTTGTGTCCTTTATTTATGTATCTGAWTTCATTGGCCTGTTGCTGAAAAAGGCTTTTTAAATTGAAAATTAAAATTTTAGTMAAGAATTCCAGTACTGTATGTAGTGGAATATAAAGTTACAGTTTAGATCGCCCTCACTTCACTATTACAAAATAGTGAAAGTGAACGGTCACAGACACAGACAAATGGACAGACAGGCTCATCAGAATGAAGCAGAATGTTTTCACTCCACCAGAACGTACTGTGTGCAGAACCAGGAACAGGACAGATGGGATAATCCATTGCCAAAGTCGTTGTTGTAAACTCAGGTTTGCTCTGATTTCTGTACAGTATTTAACTCTAAGTCACCCTGTGGCCGGGCACTGGGTGAGGTAACAGTTACAGAGCCCTGTTCTCACCCAACTCTTTAGATCGGCGGTGCCTCGAGGCAGCCGTGTCAGCACTTCAGGATCCTCACACTGTCCAAACACAGTCAGCTCCAATGCAGCATTTCAAAAGAACACTGTAATGCASAGTGCCGCCCTAATTCAGTGGGACATGTAGTGTTATGTGAAGTGATAAAAATGAAAGTATACTTAAACACTGTTGCACATTCCCTAAGACAATAAGATGTACACAAATTAAGCTAGAAAATTCRAACTAAGATTTTTCTCAACGTACATTCAGCTTGGCACAGTGCAGACTAAATTTAAGACATGAAAGACAAACTGTGTAATAAGCAGAGCTACACTTTAAGTAACATGTCATTTTTCAAGACGCCAAAATTGCACTCTAGTTGGTTTTTTTTGGGAATCAGTTAGCAGAATTTGTAGACAGGGGAAGAGCTGTACAGGCCAGGTATAATTTATACAATTTTCAAAAAATAATCCTACAGTCCCCAAAAGGAGAGATTATTGTCATGGAATGACTCCCTCTACACAATATCCAATCCTCCTCATGCTGCATTTACTTTTCAGCAACTGTAAATGGAAAAAAAAAATCACAGAGTTAAGACACAAAAGCAAAGTTATTTACAGTAGACCGTATCACTATTTACATGGCCTTTAAGAGCCCAGTTCTTAAACCACTCAGATAAGTGCTAATAAAAAATCCACTTTAAAATAAGAAATCACACAGCACACAAAGCATTTAAGCAATGCTGTCTGCTACCAATGATTTTACAGCACCACAAACTGACTGGGTATGCAATTTGGATTGCAATAATGGAGTAAACATTACAAACAGAAACCACTTAGAGCCCAGCTCCATTTCCCACGACTGTTGCTGCTATTCCTGGCTAGTGGCAACTCCTTGGTCATTCAAGGCAAATGTTATTCAAGGCTGAAGTACCCATCAGTTCAAACTCTTATTTACTAAGAGACATTTCTGAACAGAACCAGGTACCTTGACTAGCACTACAGCCCTGTTTTCTCTGAACTGGAGAGAAAGCTTGGAAAAGTCAGTCAGCTAATGAAAAGAAACAAACAGAAACAAGACTGACATAAGCTGTTCTGGAGCCCTTCAGAAGAGAAGCACCCAGATTTCAAGCACCCCACCCCATTTTAGATGTATTTCAAACTGAAGATGCAGATAATTAATTAAGGGAATGTCTAGAAGACACTTATAGACACATTCAAAAGTGAAGATGACAACAGAGAATATGAAGTACAGCATTACTGTTAGGTGAACAACAGATCAACCAACTATACAGCAGATGTTAATTAAAAAGAGCTATGGTTGTGTAAAGCAACTTAAGYATATTAAATACCATGTAACATGTAATTACTTTGAGATTAGAGATGTTTTAAAGTAAGTGTACATTTAATTTCRATTACTGTAACTGCATTTTAGCTAGGCTAACATTTTAAGTTTACTGGATAAGGACATGAATTCTTCTGTTAAATAACTCCAAATCACTGACATACAAAGCAGTGTGCAAACACAGTAAGAAAAGTAAATAAATAACATGTAAAAATATGGGAAATTTTATTTCATCATCAAATGTTTTCCTGAAGAAAATTGTATTTTAAAAGATACTAGCAAGCCAAAATAATTTAAATTTCTCAAACAGTGGCTACTGTCTTTGACTGGTAACCATCTCCAACTGATTGTTTCCACATGTTGAACACCATCTGAATTACCATCTTACAGCAAACACATTTAAGAAGAAAAGCAGCAGTATTTTTAGTCAGGTGTACATTATACCATTCCACTGGCTACAAAATTCTGTAAAAAGAAGGAGTTAATCTTACTATTCAAGTGACTTTATGCCACAGARTGAACCGTAATAAACCTAACACAAAGTAGTTTGATCACACATTTTAAAAAAAGCTACAAGACAAACTTACACTTTGTCTTGCCGTCCACCTCCGCGCAGCACAACGGGCTGGCTGTTCTGAGTGAACGCACCTCCACCGCGAATTGCACTTGGATGAGTTGGAGAAGCTGCTGGATGCTGGCCAGGGCGGATAGGCTTAGCTGCACGACAAGAAATGGGACTTACAAATATACACACAACAATACCTTGGATTATTCAAATTTACTGATATCATTAGCCAAATGCAACAGTCACAATTGAATGCACTTGGAATAAGAAAACAAGTTTAGAGGATGGCATTGTGAGAACGTTAACAGATTAGTGTCAACTATAACAAATCCTGGAGAATAGACAAGGTTTTGCTTTTACTGCTCCCTGTTAAAGCTCAAAAAGCTTCTGATAAGGATTATCTTCACAAGAGTTATCTGTGTCACTTAATTTATTACCTTCTATTAATCTTTTTTTTTTTTGGCAATAAGAACTCAAATAAGACACAACACTAAGACAGCTTCCTTAGAGTTATGTATCAGTAAGGAATCATACTTGCTGTCCTTCCCACATCTACTTATTGATAAAGTCACTACTTTCTCTCTCTGCAGGTGGTTGTGTACCAATACTCCACAGATAACACTGCCTCATCAACCTACCACCACATAAAAAAAAAACTTGCTCTATAGCCAAAGTAAAAATCCAGCAGTTTCAACAAGTTGTTCATAAGCTGCATACACYTAATAAACTGTATTTTCAATCAGTTTTGCACTTAGCTCTTAACAGAACACACATAATGTATGTGTAGGACTTCACAAAGTTCTGTCAGATTAAAGAGAAGCACTTAAAATTTCARCAGGCAAAAAAGAACCTACAGGCAACAGCTGCAGCAGAGAAACACTTCTCAGTTACTGCSTTATAGGAAACTGATCTCCAGGAAGACATGACTAGTTCATCTAGACATTTAACCACAAGAGGCTGTGTACCTCAGSTGAGCTCACTAGAGAATTGTTTGGTTTCTTGGAGACCATTAGAGAGAAAATTAAGACGCAAAAGCACCCGTCTGCAAGCTGTCACTTCATGTGACCAAAAAATTTTAACTGTTTTGCAACAGCTCTTTGCAGACCTGCGGAATATGAGCAAAATTTAACTGCAACACTCATTTTAGTCACATTAACAATTAAGAGAAGTGTATTGATGACTGAAGTCCTTCAGTTCTACAGCTGTAGTGTAATGTGCAGAGTTAAGTTCTCCACAGGTCACACACCTTCTCCATCCTCAGCATTCAGAGTAATGGCAGGTGGAGGAGTAAAGGAATATGACTATTTTGCCTCCACCTTTCCACCAA
Source organism: Cardinalis cardinalis (assembly GCA_014549065.1). Classification (NCBI taxonomy): domain Eukaryota; kingdom Metazoa; phylum Chordata; class Aves; order Passeriformes; family Cardinalidae; genus Cardinalis; species Cardinalis cardinalis. Next base: position 553,585 of record JACDOX010000020.1, read on the forward strand.
TTTTTCTGTTATTTCCCCCTAGAGAGGGCTGTGGATAGTCTATGTTCTGGAACAAAGAACTGAAAAGGTAATTAAAGATATTTGGATATTGTGGGTTTCTGTCTGCTCCTCTGCCCCTTAAGATCAGGTCAATTTTTTTGTTATTGTTGTTGAAAGCAATGGCTTAATCTCTCTTGTTTCCTTGAAATACCTATTTAGTCTTAGAAATTGGAATGGAATTGGAATCATCTAAGAGGTTAAGACTCACATCCAGTGTACTGTTTCTTCTAGGAAATATAACACGTTCAGGCTAGAAATCTAGGTTGGTAAGCCTTTTACAAAGTCAAATAAAATAAATAAAAAGGCAAACAACCATAAAGTACCACCTCCACACACAGCCTGTTAACCAAAATATAACTCACAGTAGAAAGTAGATCACACTGGTATGTGCAGTTTCAATGAGGGCTGCAAGATGCACATATACACAAAAACAAAACAAAACAAAAGCAGGAGAGATGAAGCTTTGAGGGGCAGGGGATTCTGTACTCACCAATTTGTGCCGAATGTCCTCTTCTGGCCATATTCTTGGATCTCACAGCTTCCTTTATACGATCTACTTCTTGCTGGTAGCGCTTGCGATCACGAGAAGCRTTCTCTTTGGCCTCCTTCAGGGCAGACTCCAAAGCTTTAACTCTTTCAGCTGTAGCTCTGAGTCGCTTCTCCAGTTTAGGAAGTTCRCAGCGCAGATCAGCATTATCACGTACCAGCTACAAAGCCAGAAGTGATTATTTTTGTGGTATCTCCCCTCATAGGGAGAGCTAACCAAATACCCTCCTCACCCCTAAAGAGGCAAAGCAGTAGGCTTACTACATTAATTTTGCTTAAGCTTTTAGTAAATCTGTGGAGGTCAGTGACATTGAGACTGTCATTTGCAAAATCAGTTACTGTGGAAGAACCTGCTACTCAACAGAGGCACCTCTTCCATCTGAGACAGGCAAGCAGCCCTCAGACTCRTATGCAGTCTAAACACATACCTGGATCCTCTTCTGTTTAAATGCAGCTATTTTATTACACACCCACATGTACTTAAAACAGCTAATTAATTTATGTTACAAAATAGACTAAAGTCTTCCTGTATCAAGAGACACACTTAAGATGTAGAAGTATTTACTTATAAAAGTTATTTTATGACCAACAGACAGTTGCTTCTGTAATAATGGGTGTGGAGTAGTTTCAYTAAAATTTGAAATGAAGTCTCTCTGTACCTGCTTGTGAACTTTTGTAAGCTGTTCAAGATTATTCTCAAGGAAGGAAATCTTCTGTTTCTGTGCAGCACTGCCTCCTGTATCATCTGAGTCGATCTCAGCACTCTGCAGGGGGAGGGAGACAGGAGGCTGAGTACAAATCTGAATTTGCAAATTAAGACCAAGCCATAAAAACTAAAGCAAATAAACATCAGTTCCTAATTTAGTTCTAAACTGAAATTCATGCAGCATTCTCAGAAACAAGAAGTTTAACTRCAGCACCACATTACCTTTTTCACTCTAGTAGCCAGATCTTGAACAAACAGCTTCCGAAGATTGTGAAGAGTCTGAAGTTCTTTTGCCTGCAGTTAAGGACAAGAAATTAACAAAACAACCCAAACAAACYCCAAAAGAAAAAAGAYAAATATTGACATTTGCTTTGGAATRTATTCTGACTACTTACCACAGTCTCTTCCAAACCCTTTAAATCTTGCCTTGCTTGTTCCCGTCTATCCTGCATAACCCTAAAAGAGAATAAATTTTTCCTGAAATTTCCTAGAAAAACTAGAAATTTTCTTTTAGAGGACTAGAGTAATTAACACTCCATGGTACAAAAGAAAAAAGTATTTTGGTTGAAGCCTTAAATTAAAGATGTAACCAACAGGTGACACTTAGAAATCTGTATGGTATTGGGGTGGTGGGACTGGGGGAGTTGCAAAAGGAAAAGAGGGATATACTTTTAATATTGAATACAAACAAGTACATTCAGATACATAAATTATAAAMGTTTCTAGAATAGTAAAAGACAACTCTCAGAGTCCACTTAGGAGTGAATATTTGGGGAGATCTTATTCTACAAATGTTCTTAGCTGTGAYCAGCTGAGATGATAAGTATCATGTGCCAGATTAAAAATTTTCTCTTTGTTTTTTTTAACACCTCACTCTCAACACATCGGCAAAACCAGCACCATAAACAATGTCAGTGTACAGGAATAGAACCTGATGATTATCTGTGTACAGAGCTGCTCTCTTGCCAGTTACTGTGAAAGCATTTTCTGCACAGGAAATGCTCTTTCTCAGAACTGTAAGTCAGTGCAGTTACCAAGATGACACAATACAGGAAAGGAATGTGGATGTTTCTTTTTATGACCTGAGATTAGAATATAAAGTGAAAAAAATCAAGTGGTCCTGTTAAGYAGTTAAAAAAACTTCTTTTCCTCTTGGAATTTCTCCTCACTCAGTCAGTTTCACTACTAGCTCACAGTTAAATGACCAAACATTTGATGTAATAAAATATTCTAAATAATGCAACTATCCTATCCATTTTCCAGGATAAATAGTTCCAGGCATCTCCTACAACTTCAAATGAAAAAAWTCAAGTGAATAATCTCTATTGTTCCTGGTCTGTCATTTGCCATGCACATTTATGATGTTCAGTGGAAAACAACTGGATTCAAAAAGTCTGGGGGAGGACACAGAATACAATTTTTAGAACTTCTCTGCAAATCTTTTGAAGAGGAATGTTCCTACACAGCAGGTGCTTTAAAGTGGTCAATGCTAGATGTAGCTGAGCCTACAAACTGAAATAGAAAGCAATAATGTGGGATGTATAGCAAATTTTAAAAGAAAATCTATTGCAGTTAATGTAAGTTTTGTAATCATTGTGGCAGATAGATAAATCAAAATAAGATAGAATCACAAGACCAGAGTACTGTTAAAACTTTTGTCAGTTAAACAGCACAAACAAACAAAAAGGTAAAAAAAAAAAATAGCAAGCATTGCTTCTTGGTTACCAGCACAGATCAGTCAGGTCCCTCTGATTACTTCAAATACCATGATAAAAACCCCTGAAAGAAAAAAAAAAAAAAAAATAGCAAGCATTGCTTCTTGGTTACCAGCACAGATCAGTCAGGTCCCTCTGATTACTTCAAATACCATGATAAAAACCCCTGAAAATCACTGTGTGTTTTAAACGCAGCCAAAAAGAACTTTTCAAATAGCACTTTTAAGTAGAATGTATTTTTAGCTTCTGTAAAGATAAATTTGTATGCACCAGGAAGGGGTTACAACTGATACACTTAAAAAGATTTCCAGGAGACTAAGGTCAGATTTCTAGAAGCTGAGAACTCTTTTCAAGTTTGACTTGGATGGTACCTGCAAGTAGAATGTAATTCCACTTTTCCACTAACTTTCGAGTCTCTAATTGACTAACACATTGTATTTAGTTAATCAATGAAGCATGCAACTGTTTAATTTTAAGAATAAACCAATTAGAGCCACCTAACAAGTCAAATCACGTAAGAACCATAAAAACATTAAGGGAACACAAGAACCACAAAAAGAGTARGAGGAATTGTTAGAGACTCTTGCARTCTTACAGAAGGCAACACTTAGCTGCAAATTGAAAAGTTAATTCAATCCACAGCATAATAACAAAAAAMCAGTTGTGGCCTTCATATCTTTCATAATTTTACTCCCTATTTTAAGTATTCATGCAGTGCAAAGGTTTTAAAAAGGTTCAAGAAAGCCTCTTTAGTGAGCACACTATAAAGTGAGAGGCACTGCATCATATTAGGTCACTAGTTCTAGAGTAAGTGTTCCCACACACATTTGTTTCATGCATCACTTTTATTATCACTCACGTAAGCTCATGAAGTTTTCTGCTTTTCTCCTGATCAGTCGCTTTCAGCTTCTCATGCTCGACTCTCAGACGTTCCTGTTCAAGCATCATCTTCTGGTTTTGGCTGAACACAAAGTAAATATTTTATCAGCTGAAACTCTTAGCCCACTCAGTAACAAAATGGAAGACAGAAAGACAGTTCTGGAGGAAACCCTTACCACTTCCTCCCACTTTACTGTGCTTCTGTACTTGCCCAGTCCAGAGACATTTGGCAGCACTAAAATAAAGACAAGTACTTACTCTTGAAGCTCAGTGATGAGCTTCTCCTTTGCATCAACTTCATCCCTCAGGCTACTGATTTGTTTCTGATGTGTCTCACGATGGCTCTGAATTTGCTGCTCCACAGCTTGCTATTAGAAAAAAAMCAAAACATATTAAATGCTCTGAGTTACTACCAGGCTTCACTCTGGGGGGATTTGGGTTGTTAGGATTTTCTTTTTTAAGCAGTGAAATCACCTTACCTTGACTTCATTTGCAGTTTGAACCTTATTTAAGTGCTCTTTCTCCATTTCATGGACCTTTTCTAGAAGGGATAGAGAACAAAAAACACAATTCAGCCAGGTATCTACACAATCACATGGATGATGGCATTGATTTCCCTTCCCTTGCCAACACCTTACAATTTGGAAGAAGTCCCCTCCCACCACAAAAATTAATTAAATTAGTAACATCTTTAATCCTATCAATAACAGTTCRTTCAAGCAGCAAACATATTTTACCATGGATTAATGCTACATGTTGAGTAGCAAAAAGCCATTCTATAGTTCTGCCTTTCAACCTCAACAGAACAGAGCAATTCCCACTTCATATTTATCACTATATTGTTAAAATGGTGGTGGTGGGTGGGGTGTAGGGAGGCAAGTCCTACCCTGTGCTCGGAGTTGAACTAATTCTTCATTAAGGGAATCCACAGATTCTTCCAGCTGCCTCTTTTTCTGTTCCACATTCTGAAGATATTCAGTCAGTGACTTGATCTTGGCTTCATGCTTGTGGAATGAAAAGATTCATTTGCTTTGGAACTAGGTACCATGGAATTACATCTGCATAAATGGTTCATACTTATTTTTGACACAACAAGAAATCTCATCCCAAAACAAAAATGGTGCYAGCTAGACTCTTAGAAGAATATGACTACTCAAGTAGATCTGTMATGCAGCCTTTAAGACAATGTCTTTATTCTGGGTTGGAATGAAATACATTTTTGGCTGAGAGATGTTTTGAATGTTAAAAACTAACAGAGGCAAGAGAGGGCCACTGTATTTATAAGACTGCCCTGAAATGTGCATCTCCTGATTATAAAAGAGATGATTATCTGTGTGAAAACCAATATACAGAAATATTAAACTGAATATCTAGATTACAGTTTTCAGAAGTGTTAGAATTCACATTACTTATCTTTTCTAACAATCACATTAAAASAGCCTTTCTCACATTAGAACTAAACTTAATCTGCTATACAAACCTCTTGGAATTTTACTCTGCTATTACCTCTCCCACTTCCAGCCCGGRGCATTAGCAGGCAGAGTGCCCACTAGCCACTGCTTCTGTAAAGACTTGCATTTGTGAAGAATCCTGTGATGGAGAACACACAGGCTCCAGTATTTAATACAAGTGCTACAAAAGCATTAGCAGGCTACAGATAAATTGCAGGAATTCTGACTTCCTGCCATGCAGAATTACTTAGAAGCATCCARTCTGATGACAGTACTAAGGAAACAGCTGAGTCTTATGGCTGTTCACTCACAGTGTGCTTTGTTAGGTGCCAAAAAAACCCTGCAACTTGTTTTTTCCCTAACAGGTTAATGAATTGAATTTATAAAAAACACTGTGCACGGCAGAGAAATATTTACCTGTGAGATCCGGAGCTGRCAGGCAGCCAACTCCTTTTCATTTTCTTCCATTTTCTTATTGCTTTCAGCTTGTGTGCCTTCTAACTGTTTGCAACGCTTCACCATTGTTTTCACTTCTGATTTCATTTTGCTAATGTACAGCCTTGCGACTGTAAATTCCTCATCTATCATGCCAGTTCCCTCAGGCTGCTGAAAAGGGTGGAATTRCACATTTAGAAAGCTCACATAACAGAAGTGAACTAACAGCACACTAGAGCATCTTAATGCCCAGGACACATCCCCAGCCTCAACTGATAACCACAGAACTTAGGAAAAAAAACCAAAACAAACTTACATTTTGGTATTTTTCTGATTGATTATTGAGAAGTTTGTACAAAGACAATGAGTTGCTTGAAGAACTAAATGCAATTCACAATCCATTTCTAATACTGCTATGAATGACCTACTGCAAGTCATTCTTGCCCTATAGCCACCCTCTAGACTTATTTTTTATTTCATGTCCTCATGWTGTTTTTAATACAAATATCATCCTGATTGTCATTGTAAGTCAGTATTAGATTTCCAAGACAATGCTGTTGATTAAGACCACTTCATACAACAGTTTGATAACAGGAAAGAGAACACTGCTTCAGAAAAAAATCATGCATGCTCTTCCTTGTCTACRCATAATCAAATTCTGTCTGGGACCTGATTAAGTCACAATACAAGCAATGGAGAAGCTTATGTCCAAATTATTAATATAGATGAAGCTTCCTATGGTGGTAATTTTTACCATACTAAGAAAATGTCCCCACCTATCCACAATGCATGTGTTTAACACATGGCACTGAAAACAGCAGTGATTTAACTCTTACCTTGACATCATTATTTCCTACTGCAATTCCAATCTCTGCAAGATCTTTTAGTAAGGAGGCCATCATTTCTGTTGCTCGTTTCTTCTGATGGTTGGTCATTTCTTTAAGTTTCTGAAGCTCTGCATCTATACTGGCTAAAGTGACCTATAGTAAAAAGTTACCCTTGATTAAACAAAACACACTCTTGTTCTTGGAACTAGTGCCATACTATTTACAGAGAACCAGCATTTCTTCTGAAAGATCTAACAACTACTGGGGACAGAGACCTTCAACTCACAAAATCTTAAAATTCTGCAGCAAAATTAGTGTTAACACTGTTAAACAGCATTTAGARTTATATACAATTAAATATTGCAGGGAATCACATTTATAGAAAAAGAGCAAATGGACAGCAAGTCCAACACTTTCCACCATATTTTGGTAAATTAAAACAATTTCACCTCTATCTGCAGAGCTCTTAACTCTTCCCTACTTGCAAATGAAAAAATGAGAATGCTCTTCCAGTACTGRTATTTCATAAGCACAACACTTATTCTTGAGCACTTTTTCAGCTGGTTTGAGCTGCTGTGGTTGTAGCGGTTGCAGCTCAGCAGCTKGCACGCTCAAGAGTCTGTTATTAGYCTGCATCTCAGGCAGAGAAGCCAAAGGAGGTTACTGCATGGGTTAGCAGTGCCAGATTGGGATGTCTTAATTCTATGACACCTCTGAACAGTTGCTTTCTTGCAGATTGAGTTATTAATGACACTCAGTGGATGTTAGTTCTAATATCTAGATCAGTACCTATAACTAAAAACTACATCAATAAACAAGAAAAAAACCCATCAAAAAACAAACCATACACTTCAGAATCATACAAACACACAGTAAGCCTACTCCAACAGACTTCAAATGCTGCTCATAAGACTCTGACTTTCRTAATTCTCTGACTTTTGGCCAATCTTTAAGTGATGTAAGTTATCAGTTCAGAACACTCGGAAGATTAAAAAGAAGTTTCATGATCTTGTGAACTTCAACTACATCACTAGTGCTCTCCCATGGCAAATCTTACTAACTGAAAACTGGAAGACATAGCCAATAGAAGACTCAGACCCTCTTATCTTCGAGAACAGGGAAGAGTGAGACTTGTGTCATTGATATTGTATGTCTGCAATGCCAGCAAACATGCTGATCCTTTCCAGCACTTYGAATTTTAGGACAGTAGGTAGAGTATCAGCTGCTTAAAACTGATTGAGGTCTGCCAAACAACTGGCTACCAAAACCGCCAGTTCAGAAACTTTGCAGGGATGTAAGGAGGTGCACGGTAGGCTGTGAGACTGCTGCTGCATCTGTATCTTAACAAGGGTCATCTTGTGGAACACATCTCCAACTACTCCTTTCAGAAAGTAAACCAAACTGCTTATTTTTTAAGGCATCAAGGTAAGTATCTCACATTCCAAACACACAGCAGGCAAATACACATTCCTTTTAAGAAAAACTGCAGCATGCTCACTGCAACTTCAAGATTGGAAAAAGCAGATTCTTAAGTCAGGATTTTCCCAACTGCACCAGAAAGGCAAACAACACCAGCATGTAATGAAAAATTTAMGTTTTGACACCTAGGATATTTCTGAAAACTCTGCAGGTAGTAAAATGCCACAGGCACTAAAAAGACAAGCACTATCAAGGTCAATAATCACCAKACATTTTTTCTTAAGCTTACAGGTTTTAGATAATCATTCCCTGCAAAAATGAAGTAAGTTTTAGACTTAGGATCTCATGTTCTCTTGTGAAACATTTTCAAATGACTTTAAAAAAATACAGGTAAGGCAAGAAAGTCACACTGAAGATTGTCAGTAATTTCTTATCACAATTTCATACCGATTTTTGATTGAGTTCATCACTAAGCAGTTCATATTCCTTTGCCTTATCTTCTACTTCCTGAGACTTCTGATCATAGTTGACAGCTAGTTCTTCAAGGGCTTGTAGCACCTCTTTCACTTCCTCTTTAGAAGCATCATTTTCAGCCTGAAGGCGATTCAACTCTGCTTGCAGGTTGTCTTGGTCCCGTCTGGTTGATGCCAGAAGCTGCAACATTGATAGAGGTTTAATAAAAATACAATAATAAATAATCATGAAGAAAATTCCACACATCTTGAATTTTATTAATRCTTTTAGTTGTACAATAGCTTATATCTACATTTCTAGTGACTAGCTTCATGCAATAAGGATACCAAGAACAGAATATAATGAAAAACTGAATTCATCATCTACATTCACAGTTCTTTAAGTTTTTTAATATCCTAAAAATGGAAGTGATTATAAATGAAGACAGGAGTAGCAACCAGAAATGCACATGGAATATTGCATGTTCTCGAAAAAGCCACTGAACACTACTCATGAGTCTGGAATTATCAATAGTCTAGGGACTAAACTTCAGCATTTTAACACTATTAGGTGCTGAAGAATAACTAGACAAAGGGTACAACTGCTAAATAAGCAGATTTATTTATTTAAATTAGATTCAACAGTAGCTCCAACTTCCCTAGTCCTTAGCCGTTTCCTTCTGAATATGCACACCAAGATTACTTTAACATTTGTGCTATAGAGAAATAATTTTTCTAATATTTTATGATTAAATGAAGTTTTCATTATTAATAGGAATTTCCCCTCACTAATTTATATCGCTGGCAACATGTGCATACAAATAATTTGAGTATTATAGCAAGTATAGTGTGAATTAACACAGAGATACTTCCTTTAYCATTATGAGCCAATACATTTCCCTCCTCTCCCTTCCCTCTCTGTACAGCAACTGACCAGAAGTAAACCTTAGAACAGATTTCTTACATTAAGTCAAGTTACCTTTAGTTTTGACAACCTGCTAACTCTGCATAGGGAAGACAACTGTCTTTGCATAAAATACTTCAATTTTACTTCCTGGTCATAAACTGTGACCTATTCCAAATATGAAAGATTTCTTTAATGGAAAGACAATGAAAATAAAATATAGATGCAAAAGCAAAACTCACCTCTTCCTGATCCAACATTTGTGTCTTCAGTTTTTCTACTAGTTGACTCTGCTGATTAATTTCTTCATCCTGTAGTTGAAATAAGACTGTGTTCATTAAACCAACAAATACCACTCAGAAAAAAAATAATCTACAAGACAGCAGACATTAGGTATCTAACTTTTCTCTATTCCAAGATAATTACACAAAAAAGCAGTAAAAGTAAAAAACAATTCTTCTCACTGGTTGATTCATTAGGCTCTTAACCTGGCATGTATGTGCAACACACCATGCTTCAGAGACAAAAGTCTTATACCTGTACTTTTGCAAGCCTTCTCCAAGTTGTTCTAACTTCCAAGAAACAATTAATTGTTAAAATATTTTTCTATTCACATACAGTACTATTGCTTAAATTTGAGATTATTTATTTCAAATAAAATAACCAAAACATGAAAAGAAAAAAATATTGCCTCCCAATTACTCATTTTACCACATCCATTGTATTCCAACTAACAAACAATACTCCCTTAGCACCAGGTAAGGCAACTTTGATTTCTCTTAATCAGAATTAAGGGGAAGCACTCTCAGCAAATACTTAAACAAGCTGAGCTAACAAATGAATACTGGCAAATTAAACACAGAATCACAAATAAGCTGAGCTGGAAGGGACCCATCAGGATCAACAAGCCCAACTCTCAGCCCTGTGCAGGACACCCTGAGAGYCACACCCTGTGYCCCAGAGYATTGTCCAAAGGCTTCTGGAACTCCGACAGGTTTGGTGCTGTGACCACTTCCCTGGGGAGCCTGTCCYAGTGCCCAACCTCCCTCTGGGTGAAGAACCTTTTCTAATATCCAACCTAAACCTCCCCTGACACAACTTCAGGCCATTTCTTCAAGTCACAAGACTGAAGAGATCTGTAACTGCCCCTTGGCTTCTCCTCCTAAGAATGCTGAAGACATATTATACAAAAATATAGACCAAGACATATTTTCAAGAGATCTTACATTAAGTAAGAATGGCATACCTTGTCATCCAGCTGTTTGTAAAGTTTGGCAATTTCTTCCTCACATTTCCTTCTCTCAGCATCAGTGAAATTGCCAGTTACTCCAATGGTGGTAGCTGGTTTATCATTAATAACAGTAATATCCTTGTCCACTGCAAAAGCTTCTAAGTTGGCCTTCTCCTTGTCAAACTGTTCATCAACTGGTACAGTCTCCCCTTAAAAGTAAACTTAATTTTAGTATAGTTAGCCATGACATATTTCCCACAAAATTACCCTTGAGAAGTGTTACGTATTTCCTACTAACAGTTTTACACAGTTAAAAAGCAATTGAGTTCAGCTGATTACTTGGCAAAAAAAAAAAGACCACTAGGTCACCCAAACTACTTCCTGCTTACCACAAAACCTCCTATTTCACCCAGTTACTCTGCTATGAGCTCCAAACTACACATCAAACCTTATCTTCTAGAAAGTCRCCTAACTTTCCCAGAAGACATAAAACTCTTGGTCTCCCTTGGCATTGTTTTACTAGGTAGCCACATTTACTTTTACATTGCTCTGCTTCTAATGTAAAATCTTTTCAGTAACACTTTCATCCTTTTATGTTCATAAAGATTTTTCTGATGAGAACACTTTAACTTCACAGAGAAGAAGACAGAACATACCAAGGCACTTTTCTAGTAAATTAAACTAAATTTCTTAGTGCTTTATTCAAAACATTTCATGCAGTCCTTGGAAGGCATAGGTTTTTTCCAACACTCCAGTATCTTATGTTAAGTACAGCTCTTTCAGAATATTTACATTTCAGGTGTGGCCTCATACCAGCTCTATGAAACAGTAAAAAAAMCCCAACAAAAACAAACAAACAAAAAACCCCCCTACATCCTACCAAACCTATTTCAGCAAACCCATTTTTTTCAGATTTGTATCAGGATGTGGTGCAGTTGTCAGATTTCAAAATCACCCTTCTACAGCTGCAAAACTCCAGAGTATATCTGCATGACCTATGTTCTCTTTCCTGAATCTATGGCTTCACTATTAACTTGCAATTTGCCAGCAATTTGAACTGATAAAAAGTTAATCATTCAGGAAGAATTAACAGGCACATATTTGGTACTGTCAGCAACTCTGGGGTTTGGGTGGGTTTTTTGCCTATTCACATGCTTGAGTTTTAAATGAGGGCAAGATCTTTTAATATTGTTTTGAATCACAAAACCAAAACAGAGGAAACATTTTACTTAGTTTCTGCACTTACAAATGATATCAGTTTTTTGTCCTCCCAAATAAATTTTTTTACAATGTAAGTAACTCTAGCCCTGCTAGAAAACTAAGTGTTGAACAATCTAACAGGAATACACTTTCAGACATTTTTGTCATAACATGATTATTAGAAGTTATTTCAGTTGCAATAAAGTGAAAAATATCATGCTTCAAAGCTGACTTACTCCTATAGCTTTAACATCCTTATTACTGCCTTGCATAGTGCTCTATTTCTGGTAGCCTGAATACTACTCAGTGTGTGTTGTCTTGCCTAAAGTTTGTAGAATAATAATAAAACTGCTTCTCACCGTTTCTCCATCTGTTGAGCTCATTTTCCAGCCACTGTATGGTGTTACGCAGAGTCTTGTTTTTCTCTTTTTCCTTCTCATACTTTTTCTTCCACTGTTCTGCAGTGAGCTCCACATTGACACAGACTGTGTTCTTAATGGTCTTTGCTCTACACAGAGAAAGTAAACCACTCTGAAACTTCATTTTTAAAGAAAGGAATTAAAGGTTACTAAATAACATGTCCACAAATCACTAGTGGAAACAAACATTCCCATCTCTTCCAAAACCTTATTTCTATTCCCTGTCAAGTTACTATTCTTTCATTTGGATTGATACAACTGTCAAAGAACAGAGCAACACAACTTTTGGAAAGCTGAGAAATCTTAAGCTGATTGAGTTGGAAAAATTAAGCTGCAATACCTTCATCTGAAAGAACTGAGGTCAGGACAGTTGTACACAGTTTTGAACAAAGGACAGTATTCCTCATCTAGCAAACACTGTCCAACAGAGAGGACACTTCTAGCATGCAAACCATCTGGCTTATCTAAGAAACAGCTCGTTTCAACCAAAAGCAAAATCTTAGGGACACATTACTACTAAAATAGATATGCTTTTCTACTATGTAATATTAATATTATACAGCCTTCAGTTACTACAGCTGAGAGCTTCAGCATAAATTTGATATCCCTAGGAAGTTTCATTATTATACTGGACTAACTGTAGTGGCTGAGACAGGAATGCACTGTTAACTCCTGAAAACACCAAGAGCACAAGTTAGTGAAACTACATAGCTGCAGCTGGTAGACACCTTCCAGTAGCTCATTCACTAAATGATAAAAAGAAAAGACCTACTACCTTCTAAAATGAAACGCAAAACCTCCACTGCTGCAGAATGCAGTCASTACTCCATGCTCACTAACTATTCACATTCTACCAGATTTCTAATCTGGTCTATTTTCCATAATAAAAAACTTCTCAGAGAAGACCAGGAGGAAACTATCTTGTTGGACTGAAGTGGGAGAGGTACACTAACATCAAAGACCAAATGGACTAGCAAAACACTGACTGGTTTTGTAATGTGCTCCACTAAATGGTGTGATTCAATCCAGTGGTCGAGAACTGAAGTATAACAAAGCAGCAACAATAACACAATGGTAAAGAAAAACTACCTAACAATGTACTTAATTGATAATAAGTATGTATAAATTCAGTTACAAATGACACAGGAATTCACAAGAATAATTTCAAAGTTTACTGGAGTGTTAGATACAGACCAGAGAATAGGCTCTCCTGGCAAATAAAGGATTCAACTTACCAGGGGAGAGCTCCTTCCTACCTACTTTAGGGAGGGCAGGGGASAGGGAAGTACTTATAGCCCTTCAAGATTATACATTAAACCACAATTTGAACCAAATTATATACTTCTCCTGAAAATAAAGTCTTCAGGACTGTGGCTGGTTTAAGGATTTATATTTATTATGAGACAAGACTGATCACAACACTTAGGCACGTATACACTGAAGAATTACAGAAAGAAAGTAAACATTCTAATTAACTTGGTTCAGGAATCTTAATAAAGCAACTTATTTCTCATTCTGCATTTATTCCTATTAAGTCATGTACTCACCTTTGGCCGAACAGAAGAGTAGATTTAGTTTCAGATTCATTATAAGAAGATGGAGAACAGCAAATAACAATAGTGGTTCTGCAATTACCCCCTAGTGAATCTTGAAGGATTCTGGTCATTTTGCTATCACGATATGGAACATATGTCTACCAAGGAAGAGGTTAAATGGTCAGTCACGGGTTTTCAGACACATTTAATTTACTGAAATATGAACTATACTTTTGCTAGGTATGACCTAATTAGAAAGACATTAAATTCTACTTTAATTCATTAATCATAAGACTGAAGATGCATGGGATGACATGTTTGGTAACCATTAGAGCACAAGGAAACTTTCAGTATGATGCTCAGGTCCCTCAGCATTAAATGTAAATTATTAATCTTTACTGTCAATACAGTACAAGAGTAATGGCCACCTGCAATGCACTGGGTCATATCACTGAGACTGGTAAGAATTTCCGCACAGTATGTTCAGAGATGCAAGCTTTTAACCTTTAAGTAAAAAAAGACAAAAGAGAACACTTACACTGCTTTCAGCCAGGGCTGAGATGACATTTCCAAGAGCAGACAAAGACTTGTTGATGTTCTTGGCCTCATCCAGCACAGCACCTTCTGCTCCAGTTTTACTAACCTGTTAAATATTTCAGGACATTACTAAATGCATCTTCAAAAAAAATCTTCAAAATTTGAGAGAAAATTTATGTAATTTCCCCACTTATAAGTCAGTCTCCCTGACTTTATGAGGTACACATAAGCCAACTCTTAGTCAGACGTTCCCCAATTCATTATCAATTTCTCATTCCAAACTCAGTGTCTGAAGACATTTCTCATGTTTTTAACTGAAGTGAATATTCTCCCTGCAAAGTACACCTTTTTGTAGCAGATAAATGTATAGTTAATAACTTCTGTCAAATTAACAACTTCAAAAGTTTTTTGAAGTCTGTAAAAAAGATTCATTCCTTAAAAGTAAATAAGCATTATGAATAGTTTGTCCAGATATCATCCTTAAAACTGAACTACCTCCCCCCTTAAAAAACCCTAACAAAACAAACCATAAAACCAAACCATGTACCACTACTACCCTGGAAAATACAGCAGAAAATCTTCGCAAGCAGAAATCCGTGAGAAATGATTTTAGAGGCAGAATCTGACCTACATGAGTGCTCCAGGAGCTTAAGTAGGTAGCAGAAACACGAAAAAATCTGACCTGATGCCATTCTATCTACCTTGCACCTTTTATCTCTAGGGCTGAATTTGACTTACAGTTTTATAATCCTCCCTTTACTATCTCCACCCAGCTGTGACCATGACTACAATGAAACAATTCTACTTTCTTGTGTATAAAACCAATATAAGCCATTAGAAAACTCCATGTATTTCAAAGGGACTGGGGAAATGCACCAATGTAAAGTTTGAAACAAACACTAAATGGAACTACACAGAAAGGAGACCGGCAACCCAGCTCTCCTCTTTAAAAGAAAAAAAAGACTCTGACTAAAGAAACACATTTCAGAATAAATATAGGATCAGAAACAACAAGAAGGTCATAGAACAATGATGTAAGGAAAAATAACAGCAGGTAGAAACATCTGAAAATACTGGAGGTAAAGACAGGGATAAACGCAAAAGCAAAGATGAAAAGAACGTCAGAAATCCAGCTTTCAGAAGACTAATTACAGTATGTATTTCCTTCTCTGCTTTAAGCTACTGATACAGGAAAGCAAGCTGTCAACCAATGTTAATCAGATTTTCAGATTAAGAAACTTGGTATCACTACATAAGAAAATCCAGATATTCCATAACCATAAAACCTGATTCCTGTACCTGGCTAACCCACACATCTCAGATACTGAAACTGAACTTTATCCTCTTTCCCCACCCTAGTCTAGATTTACAAATCGTCACTTGCAGAAATGTGSATCAGCTTAAAGCATCTAACAGCCAAGCCAGGCTAGGATTCAGAAACCATATTTCAATATCAAAATTGACACACCTCAG
The DNA here is from genome assembly GCA_014549065.1 of Cardinalis cardinalis. NCBI lineage: Eukaryota > Metazoa > Chordata > Aves > Passeriformes > Cardinalidae > Cardinalis > Cardinalis cardinalis. The sequence continues at coordinate 569,353 of JACDOX010000020.1, forward strand.
AGATGACAACTGAACCATGTAAAATACTTGACTGTAAAGAAAAAACATCATTTCAGAGCAGAAAGAGAAACTTATAATTACCTTCTCACTACCTGCCAAGTCCACAAGGTAAAGTTTTCCACTGAGTTTCTGTTCTGTTTGAGTATTCTCTTGTTTTACRTTAATAAGAAAAATACTATGACTTCGGGAGCTGTGTTCATTCATATCTATAATTCAAAATAAAAACATCAAAAAGATTTGTACAATCAGTCTCACTTAAAACAACACCTCCCCACAGTGCAGCAAGAGATCCAAAGCTAATGAAGCTGTATAGTGTAATCTCTCAATGACAGCAGACCTAGAGGCAGCAAAACCAATGGTATCATCTAATTGGGTAAGAAAGATCCAGTTTTCCCTTGGGCTCCTATTAATATCACATAAGTTCACTCATCAGGTTTGCTAGCTTGTCAACCATGGATTTCACACATTAATTTACTTTATTAGAACACAAAGTATATTTAGTTCTTGATAGGAGAGTATTTTGAAGACTTCCAGTGTACCCCATTTTATCCTCCTCTGAAAATTTTAACTGGCCACAGCCTTTCATTCCTGTCTTGTACTGCCCCCTCTGCTGTGAAACATTAAGAGAAAACAAKATGTGTTGAATTTAAAGTATTATTTTAATCCAGTAACAAAATTTAATCTGAATGAGAACATCTGGCCATTTCTTCTTCCTTWTAAGTATAAATCTCTCACAGTTCTGAAAGTGTCAGCTTACTGATGTTAAAGAAGCATAGAACACAAAATAATATTCCATCCAAATTTTCTTAGTGCAGTCCCCACTTGAACCTTTTTACTTAGGAGCAATGAAGCAAAACCACAAGACTGAAACATTTCTTAAAAGGAACATATTTTTGTTTTTGATCCTTAACCTAAGAAATGAGAAGAAAATGCTTATATTTTCTTAATCACTGTAGAATCTCTTCCTGAATAAAGAACTAAACATGGGAAGATTGTGAAACATCCTGAGACTTCTGACAGTCACCTCAGTTGCTAAGAGCTCAAGTTTTACTTTGCATGCACCTACATCTTCCTTTGTCCTCTCTAACCCCTCTGTCATTTCCAAATCCTGTTTTTTGTGGGAATTTGGAGACCTATGGCATGGCTTCTTGCAACTCACATGCTACAGACAAAAATCTTGGGATGTTGTTTAAATCTGCAGCAGGTCTGAATTCTGATCAACTGCTCTTGGAGTATGCAWCAGAATGATCAAATTGTGGACAAGCCACACTTACAGATTTCTAGGTTAACTGAAACAAATTCCACAAACTGGGATTTTACACTATTCCTAAAGCAGAACTACACCTCTTTGCCCAGTGATGCATAGTTCCTCACTGATGACCTACTTTCTCCTTTCAATCCCAGTCTAAGCAACATGATCTAACCAGAAATGAACTGAAACACTTGTTTATGAAAGACATACTGAAACTGCTTATGCCAGACCCTTTCAAACATCTGAATTATTTAGCTCACTATCTGTGCCTCCCCTCCTTTTTTAAGGCATACAAATAGATAAATCACTAAAAGGAAACAGAAGAGGATACTTACTTGTAACTGCTACGTGTCGATTTGATTTTCCTTCATCTATAGTATCCATAACTTCTTCTGGACTACATACAAACCGCTCTGTGCAACCCTTTGGAAAAAAAGGGGGCATTGTGAAAAATAACACCACAAACAAGGCACAAGTAAGTGGTGCACATTAGAGGAGTGCAACATGAAAATACATCAGACTGATGCTCACCTTTACATAGGGAACTCTATTTTTGTCCTCATGAACAGAAAGATTGGTCTTTGAAACTGGAAGAGAAAACATTCCAAACCTAAGGCAAAACTGAAGGAGAGCACTGCATACAATGCATGCCCGAGTCATAGATGYTACCTCTCAGCAACACCTGACAAAAACTTGACAAGAAAGCACCACCACTGCAGCTTTAGTAATATCAYATAGATGAGCTCCATGCTTTCCCATTATGATGTACCTTTATCATGCAAGGTTATTAGCATAGTGAATACCTAAATAACATAAGGGGTTTTTTAATATGTCCCTCCAGAATAATTTATTTTATATCCTCAACACAAATAAAGTCTTACCATCCAAAAGGTCCCTTATTTTATCCAAGTATATTTCAAAATATGACACCTAGAAGTAAGAAGAGGAAAAGGGATACATCAGAAGGCAAAAATGCTTTGCTTCTTGATCACAAGGATTCAGCATGATTACTATGACCTCCCACATAACACTACATCTAGCTCAAGTTCTTAAGGCTGAATTAAAATGTATCTTTAACAAGAAACTGTTTTGATCAGAAGTTTCAATCACTATCAGCACTGCCACAGGTTTTCAGCATAGTTTCCATCAATGCAGAATGGAACAAAACTGAAGTTTTAACATAATTCTTCTTTAGGAAAAATCAGTTACTTCAGTAATAACTCAGGTTACCAGGTTTCCAAGTTACAGGCATTTGAAAGCGATACAGAATATTCATTCATGCACAGACTACCTTCGAATTTTAATACAGACTAAAGTAAAAATGAAGGAAAGTTTACCTTAATATGAAACTCAAGATTCTCATCCATGGAGTAAATATAATTAAAAATATCTTGCACTATTCTTGGAATAATGCCCATTCCATCTGGGTCATGAAGCTTCCCCTTAACAGAAACAGAATATAACAAAAAAATTCATACTCAATCCAACATTACAAACAGTATTCAAACACAAAACACAAAACATCTGGTTCAGTTTAACAGACAAAATGCTGACAGGTACAATGCACTTACTCCATGAAGTAAAGTGAGCCCCACAGATCCCCAAAAGTGAAAAGTTCTACAGCTCCCCAAAAGTGAAACGAACAGCCTCAAAACTCTCCCAAACTACAACTGAAATTATGCTATTGATATTATTCCCGTGTTTCTCATCCTGCTACTGAGTGTGAAAAACCCCCCCACACTGCCATTCTCAGTCCTAAAAAAAACAACGGGTTAGCAAAATGTTGCAAGAAAAAAACAAGCTGACATCTTACTTCTACAAAGCAAAGACTATTGTGATGAAAAGACATGACAGTGACAGTAAGAGAAAATTATTTTAACATTCTTACTTCCATAGTGTGTGTCTTTCCAGATGATGTTTGCCCATAAGCAAATATTGTACCATTGTATCCCTCAAGTACATCTAAAGGGAAAGAGAATTTTCATTAGTGTTAATTTCCTTCTTCTAAAGATAAGTTGAATTAAATAGAAAGCAAGCAAGCAAGTCCTAAAATGCCCAGCAAGTTAAATCACTCAGTGTCTGGGAACCTTGTGCTAGAGTTAGGGGGAGGGAGGGTGTTCCTCCCTAAATCTTTTAATGCATTTTGCCATCACTGATGGTGTCTTGGAAGCGCCTGTTTCTTCAACCAGAAAAATCAGGACCTCACATTTAGGAACAAAAAGGAAATCAATGCAATTGCCAGGCTGAACAGATGGTCTTTGATATCTCAGAAGAAACCAAACAGGAGAACACCATCTTATTTTCTGCCTCTRGGAAAGTTTAATTGTCCAATTGCGATGAGAATGGGCAGTGCCCTAAGTGTCAAACATCTTACTCTAAGGCCATAAGCGTCTATTTCAAATTATGAATGAACCAAGGAAAGTTTTAGATTGACGGGTGAGGGGCTGGTGGCTGGCCTGTTTATGTGTAAGTTACTCTAGAATCACACCCTGCAAGCAAACTTTTATTTCCCAAAAACAAGCACGAGGAGATACTCCAAATGGGGAGGTCTTTGCCACTCCACCATACCTGTAAATCCATTTGTCCCAGGACTAGAGCTCATTTGCCACTTGATGCAGCACAGGTGAGAAATGCCACACAGAGCTCAGTCTTACATGAGCAGAAAAGGGGCAGCATTACAAYTGTTAGCTAAACTCAGTTTTCAATGAGCAACCTCCTGATCTGAGCCTGATTATTATTTAAGTCATTAAAGGGTTAAATACTTGCAGCAGTATGAATTTTCCACAGCAATTTACTTTTCTAATGATGAAAAACACAGTATGTTTACCCAATATTGTGTTGGTTTTAACTAATAGTTGGTATTTCAGGGATTTCTGACAAGGCTTTGTAAAGCTGTTTTGAACTCTGGGTCAATTTGAACTTATTGATGCCCTCAAGAAATGAATCAATTTTATTTTCAGGGAACTAGCTAATTGCTTATTACAAAAATGTACTGTGGCATATCCTTCTTTGTGACAAGACTTGATTTTCTGAAAGTACTAGGCCAARTCTGAGAATTCAGTTTTGGAGAAATTGTACACCCTAGCATGCACAGCAATAACTCATATTTCACAATTTTCATTTCCTCTTGCATTTCTCCAAATGAACTTCTGTATGATGTTTCTCAYCAGTAAGTTTGGGAGGACATGGAGACAGTAGATGACACATCTCAAACTTATTAGTAAGAATTATTATGTTTAATTTCTGACAAATTGTTTTAAATTATCATTGCAGAGAACTGTAAAAAAAATCCCTAAAACGTAACAGGTAAACATTACCAAATGTTGCAATCAACTGAAACAGCAGGTTTAATTACAGTATTGACATAATTTATTAGCTCAACTACAGGATGACTGTATGGTGCTACAATGCATGTTGGCACTTATTAAACATTCCAAAGATAAAAGGCAGTAAAAGAAGTATTCGTTTTCAACACTGAAATCCACAGGAATATGAGATTTGCATATGGTAAATTTGCTCTTCCACCTTACCTTTGACAATCTTTTTAGCACAGTCATTGTATACTTGTTCTTGTGATGTATTTGACTGGAATACACGGTCAAATATATATGGCTTGGACTGTAAAAAAAACCAAAACAAAACAGAAGAGTTATCAAAAAATGCTGGAAGTGGAACTGGAAGGTGTTTGTTAATAGTTTAGAAGTACTCTACGCTGTCTCAGCCCAATCTTCTATTTTAAGCACTTGAAGACTGTTGTGCGGAAATCAGCTTAAATAGCGCTGCCTAAATCTTCACACGCTTGCTTACAAGGAAGGCCTTGAATTAAATATATTTGGCTTCAGAGTGTTATCTTCATRGTTCTGCAAAACTGCTCTGCCACATGACCTCAAGTTACTTGGTTTACAAGGTAAGCCAGTGCCTGGTCTGTGCATCTAAGAACCCCGTATTCTCACCTACCCTGGTAGTAGGTTTACTCTGGTAAACTACAATAATTAAAAACATACCCCATGACATAGAGTACCTGTCTTGGYAGTGTTTCTTGAAAAAATCAAACCAAACAGAAACATAAACTATTGTGCCATATAAGACATCCTTAAAATAAAGCTCCCTAAGCAGAATAAAAGGCGATACTGGGGAAGGAAACCTTTCACAAGACTYATTTTGGGAAAGACTACATGAGGAAGATCTGATACAATTTTGAGAGGAATGTTGGTTATTGCTTTGTTTTAGAGAAGAGATTCTCATAACAGTTCTAAGCAGCTGACAATCCATTAGGACATAAATGATTACACGCATCTTACAAAGCTCAAATTTCTTGTAGCTCTTGCAGCGTTTGATTTTGTAGGTAGCCAAGCAGATGTGAAGTTAACAAAAAACCTAGGTCAGTTAACACTGTTGCTCCCTGTCTGTCGCTGTTAAGTGTTCCATTCTGCCTAAATTTAATTCATTATCATCCTCCCACAAGGATATTCTGGAATTGCCTCTCTGGCAAAGAAACAAGTATGGCTTCCACCTTTTACCCACCCACACTTGCCTTCCCTGGCCTGGCCTTCCATTTGTCTTCTAATAATATCAAGCACCATACCAAACAAAGCTTTTTTAGACTAAACATATTTTTCTGAGGCCTTGAAATCAGGTGGACAAGTGCTCTCTTGGAAAAATAATTACAGAGTTCACTGTATAAATATGTTCAAGAAACCACAAGACTCAGTAGGCAGAAACTGTCCCTAAGGGGCTGAAGTTTGTCAGAACACTTGTTTCACAGCAGGGAAAACRCCACCCTCCTCCATTACCCATTTCATCTTCAAAGACACCTCAAATCCCTGTGTTCTACAGGTAGAATTGAGGCTGTTATATACACCAGGAGGGACATAACTAACAAGCAACCCTGAGGTAAGAAAATGAAGACTGAGAACACATTACACAAAAAGGAAGATCCTGTAGAAAAGATGACACCATCTTTCTCACTAGCAGCTGTAGTTTCCATAAGCCTCCAATTTCAGATATCAATCAGCTACACTATACACTGCAAGTCAGCTACACCACAAAACATTAATCAGCTCTGTTTTGTGCTCCAGTGCATATTTATATGCACTGAAATAATTCCATTGTGGAACAGAAAATCAAGCTGCAAGGCCTTCACTTGGGCAGTATTGCCTTTAATTGATCTTTTTTATTTATACAGTGAAAGCTGGTAAGCACATGATCAATTTCAATTTCCCTCAAGTTAACAATTGCTACTAATATACAAAAGTTAGTAATTTTGGCCAAGAGAATCCTCACAAGGGGTCCTGTTGTCATTTGTCACTTCTCCATCCTTTGCATGTGGGAAGTGGAATATTTGCTCACACGTCTTCATTTTTTATCACAGCCATGAAAATCCATACTAGTGGCATGTCCCTGCTCCATCATCACTGAGTCAGTATCTAATCAAGTAAGTTTAGACAAGCAGGTTCCAGGATAATTACATTTTAAGAATGCAAATTACTCCCACTCAGTACGGTTTCACATCTTTGACATCTACAATGTCTTATCACTTCTCTTTACAGTCTACTTTCTGCAGTAAACAAAGCTAAAACAGTATTACATGGATTACCATGCCCTAGAATGTCTCCTCATTACCTTTAAGAGATTAATCAAGAAAGATTAAAGTGTCAGATATTTTTTCTGCACCAGATGCCTTTTCTTCCCCAAGCAGTAAACAATCAGATCTAACGATGAACCGAAGACACAAAAGGCCCAAGCAGCATTGTGTCTCTGACAGGGGTAGTAGCAGTGTCACTAACACAGTATGAGGCTGCTTTGACACAATCCAGAAGTTTTCAGAAACTGCTGCTCAAATTCTGTTAAAAATTTAATACATAAGGCCTTATAAGCATGAGATAAAATACCAAGCAAACAAGCAGAACTTCTAACTTCCCCTCTCAGAATCTTTTAGTTCCTTGCCTAGCATTTCTTTTGTCTGTAGTCAACCACAAAACAACTGCAGCTCCCACAGTTGCCTTGCACTTGAAGGGATGTGGTCTCACAGCAAAATTTTCCAAGTGCTCTCACAGCCTTCAGAAAGGTGCAGTGGCCAACATGATTCAGCAGTAGTTAAACTGAATCTTAATAAAGGGATGATGCTGAAGTACAGTTTCATAGCTAACTTAAAGACTAGTTACCCATTATATAAAAGGATGCTCAGCCAACCTAAATTATACAAAATTTGGAGTACATGTGAGTTTCTGTGGAAAAGTTTTTTGTCAACATATCCAATGAGGACTACAGAAAAATCTGCAATCACAACTACACTGAAAATTTACATCAAAGTCTGAGAAATGCTAAAGGTTATCTCCGTAGATGTAATTTAAAAAACTTCTTATTACTATTGCAACTTTCCATAAAGTATTGGTTATTCTTAAGATCACCTGAGTTTATCTTACTTCTTATGCACTGATATCTGAAGCAAAGTCAGCAGTAAAAAATCCACTTGAAAAATCAGTAGCATGTTTTTCTACCACAACACATGCAGAAACTCCTGAATGTTTTTTGCTAGAATGGACAGTCAGAACAGTGCTACAATACCTACCCACGCTTAGCCTATTCCTGGTAAAAGGTTAAAGTGGCACATAATGGGCTTACTTTGCCTTTAAGATCTGCATCTATATTAAAGAATGTTCTTCCCATCAGCACTAAATATGTTAAAAGATTTATCCAAAATGGAATAGTTTCTGGAAAGTATGATGTCAGATACCTGACTCACTTCTTCCTATTACTAAGCTAAGGTATTGCTGCTTTGACACACCTAATCAAGTTCAACACTGCCAATGGGTGAAAAGGCACAGCTACAAATTAGTATTTTAATTTCAGGATAAAGAAAGAGGATTTTCTTCTTGTCTTAGCCCCATGCACACAGAAGTGCAGCTGATACAGAACAGTCAGYGAATCTCAGCTTTTTGTCCCCTTTTTCTTCTTTCTGTGGAAGTACTGCAATTCAAGTATTAACTACTACAGCAGTTATTATTTGCTATACAATTACTAAAATGTGTGACTTAAAACACTGTGACTAGAAACTCAATTTCCAGAATGGAAACAGAATATTTTTTGAATAAATGTTTCAGACAAACTTTTTTACTTTAGTAGAAAGGTTCTTCTAAAGAGAAAAGCAAATACTGCTGTTTATAAAAATGGTCACTGAATTTTGGGACGAAAACCCCAGCAAATATGAGCAAGGTGTTTCTACACAACTGGCACTGCAGCCAGGGAGAAAAGCTTTGCCTTTACAGACTCCTGCAAACCAGAATATTTCCTTTCTGTTAAATCATCCCACCACTGTCAGTTGAAAAGCACCTTTGTTATCCAACATTTAATGGAATAAAGTAAGAAAAAGAAATAGAGGGTAACACTGGAATAATAGTATCATTTCAGCTACAGATTGCAAGTCCTGATTCATATTTACAGCACCACTGTAAACATGATGCTTTTTTTTTGTCTCTAATTAAACACTGCTTTCTTAATGCATTAGCAAATAATAGTAATAAAGTTATGTTAAAGAATGCATTTCATTTCCTGAATTTATACAGTTCAGTACAGCCTTCAGCATTTTTCTCTTGAAAAACCTACTACTAAAAGCTGCAGTAGTAGAAGTGACCTTCATTACCTGATTCTAACAACTTTCTAACCTAGCCTTGTCTCATTTACAATCCAACACTAGTTTAAAAGATAATGAAAAAGAAAGCCAAATGTCTCAAGCTCTTTCCAGGATCACATCTTAAACAAATATGAAAATACAGACAAGTAGCCATGATTCTTTCCTGAAAGCCATACAAATAAGGAATGGACAATGATTGTTACAAAAAAMCTTTTGGACAATGAGGCATACTGCCCATTCCTGTGCACACCCATCAGGCCCCACCACTGCAGCCGCTGGGTAGTGCTGCTTTTGGTTCAGGCTTCAGTTCCAAACCCCAGAGTGTCCCTGCATTCAGCAATGTATCTTGTGGGTAGTTTTAAGATGAACAAGACTACATATAGAAAGGTTTTTAAAGAAGATCTATTGATACATTATGCAGAACTATAAAGCAACTCAGCTGCAAGCAGTTTTATATTTGATAAAACAAAGGAGATTATCCCATATCAAACTGTTCTTCCTCTCTGTTCTATCTTACTCAAAAGCCTGAAATCCACTAACAAATTGCTGTCAGTTTTCACATATGGGTACATTTCTAATGTTTAACATAAAAGTCATATAACGAGTAATCCTATCATCTGTTTTAACAAAATCCTTCCACTTAATTAATAGGAGAAGCCATTAGGAAAAAAAWAATTAATAGAATATTAGGATGGAAAGAAGTTGCTTGCAATTAAAAAAYTAAAAGCCCTTTACTAGTTAAAAAGTTTCATCCTGTGGAAAGAAAATACTTTGTTTCAGAGTCTGCTCTTTAAAGCAGACCAACACCATACCTCCCCTCAAACTGCTGTTACACACCAGCTACAGTTAAAACCATTATTTTATCTAACATAGATCAAAATGAGTCACTCGTCCAGAAAGACAAGGATGACATTAACTTCACAGGAGCTAGGAAAAGAAGGGAAGACAGCTAGCTCAGAGATGACAAGGGARTCAAGGAAGGAGGAGGGTTTGGTTATAGACACTGACTTTCCTCCCCAGCCTCTTCCAGAGGAGTCAAATCTGCAGCCTGGGATCAGCTCTGCTTCTGCTGCCTCCCAGTCTTCACCTCCCATCGACCATTACAGGCAACTCCCATCCCAAGTTTATAACTATTATTATTAACACAGCCTCCACTGCTGCAGCCCCAGCCAGGCACCCACGGGAGGTGCAAGTCCTTCAGGGAGCTGAGGGAAGCAGCTGTAAAAAACCAAAAGTGGCTCAATTACTGCTCAACAGGCAGCAACAAGGACAGAAACCAAAGAGCTGAGGTAGCCAAACACGCAGCTTATGGAGGAAGCCTTTTAGACACCGTTTCATGAGCACTGCTTCTGTTATCCTCCCTCGGGCAATTCTGCAACACACAGAAACAAGTGGTGCCTGGCTACAGGCTAAGTTAGASGGGACCTAAATTTGTAAAAACTCAGTCAAGTTATTAAAAACAAAACTACCAAACACAAGTTATTGTCAAGAGTTTTAGAGATTCAAGTCATAATTTTGAGGATACCAATCTTGTAGCCACCATTACAAAGACAAAATCAGAAAGTATCAAACCTTTATTCAAATTTTGTGAAACGAGACACAAATACTGTCATTGCTACCCAATTTAATAATTCTGGGGGCATTTTTCCCCAGGTAAGACATACCAAGTCCTAGATCCAGGACAACTGGGAAATTTGTTGTGATTTTTACCAAGGCGAAACAACCAAGGTACAGTTGGCAACACTGAACATCAATCCTGAGCAGAAAGCCCCACATGATCCCACAGGAGCACATCATCAAACTGTTCTACTCAGATACAGAACCACCTCAGCACAATCTACATTTTAGATAATTTTAAAGTGCACTTAAAGAGTATTTTAAAAAGATAAGCTTTCATTTATATCAAGGCTACTGAAAGAAAATTTTTTTTTAAGTCAGAACACATGAAGGTTTCTACACTAAACTGTGGATTTTAGACAGACTATGCAGTGTCACAATGAATGGGTATTCACTGATGAAAATGAGATTATCCACGCTAGTTAAATTTTCTGTTTTCCAGGATTGGTTCCTTACTCTGAGTTTACCTGTACAACCTCAGGAAGAAGTGATGTACTCCAAGACAGTAACTTGCCAACTGAAATGAGCCCAAATTATCTCATTTCACAAGCATGCTATTGTTCTTGTCATTCCAGACTCATGGAATTCCATATCTTATTGACAAATTCAGCTGAATATTAACAGACTAAAGCATTAGTATTTAGTAACTTCTCTTACAAAAAAAGTAATTTATTAAATTGCCTCCTGCAACTTCAGATATTGTGCAAAAAAGCTATTATTGGTAGCCTCAAAAAACAAAACAAACCCCCAAATTTTTAGACAGATAACTGGCCTCCAAGTTACTTTCAGCAAGAAGTAGCCTCTCATGAAATACATTTAYATGAAAACACAAATTAAGAGTTAACAAAACCAAAACAAACATTGGGGTTAAAGTGTGTTTGTACAACACCAACCAAACCAGGCAACAAACTACCGTACTTCATTTTTATATTTCAGGTCCACTTTGTAGCTAWCCACTGAAGAAAAAGGAAAGGATTATCTTTTCCCCTGCAACATCCATATTGTTTTTAACGGGCCTCATAACTTTCAAGGAGACTCCAATTAAAATACATTTACGAACATGTAGTAAGGCAAATGGTCTGTTTATTCTGATTTAACAACAACAGAAAAGAAGCTGTGAGTTGAAGACTGATTTACAGATCTTGAGCACTAATTCTCCGGAGCCTGCACTGTCGTTCTGCATTTCTCCCCAGAACTCTCYGCAGACAGCTATGGGGCGGCAGCTCCCACGCGTGCCTGTACAGCCACACACAGGGCCCGGGGAGCGCCCGGCCGCCGGACACTGCGGGACTCGCCCTCACTCCGCACCTCGGCGCTGGGCCTTTGGCCGGAGCCTTTGTCAYGGGTCCCCTGAGCTGCCCCCACCGCCCTGTCCCCACAGCCCCACGCCCCTCTGCCCCACCGCCTCCACGCCCAGACCAGCCCACCCCGCCCGCAGCCGTCCCTGCCCCCTTTCCCCTTTGCCTCGGTCTCCAAGGAGGCCGCTCCCCTTCCCGAGGCGTCCCCGCCCGCGGGCGCTCCCGAGCCCTCCCGCCTCACAGCGCGCCCATCCCCGCGGCGCCTGACCCCGCCGACCCCTGACAGCCCCTCCCGCCCTGCCTCCCTCCCCCGCGGCGCTTCCCGCCTCTCCCGCCCGGGGCGGCCCCTCACCGCGATGACGACGGTGTCTTCGCCCTGGAACTTAGCGATGTACTTGTCGCCTCGGGCCACTTCGGACTCRTTGAGGGGCCTGAAGCGACACATCACTTTGATGTTACACTCCGCCGGGTCCGCCATCTTAGGCCACCGCCGCCTCCGGGGCGCTCAGCTCCGCCGCCGCCAGCTGCCGCCGCCGCACCGCCCGCGCCGGGGGTCTCGCAAGCCGCCGTGGCCGGRAAACCCGCGCCCGCCCCGGCAGGAGGGAAAAGGGAAGGGCTCCTTCCTGGCCGCCGCCGCCGCCTCCCGCTCTCACTTCCTCCCCAACATGGCACCGGCCATGGCGGCTGCGGCCGCGGCTCCCACCCCGCCCCGCCGGTGGGACGGGCGGGTGACGTCACCTACCGCAGCGCCCGCCCGCCTCAGCCCCTCCCCGTGCGCAGGCGCGGCACCGCCCACGGGCGGGCGGGGCGGTGCCCGCGGGGCCGCCGGGGGCGCTGGCAGGGGCGGGGCTGCCTCAGGCGGGCGGGGCGGCCATGGCGCCTCCCGCGGCCGCTGCTCCTGTTCCGGCTCGCCTGGACTCATGGAACCATAAACTCATAGAATTATAGACTCATGGAATCGTGGAATCATCAARGTTGAAAGAGACCCTTAAGATCATCAAGTCCAACCRCCAACCCAGCACTACCCCTGTGACCCCTAAAGCACTAAACCATCACCCAGCGCCAGATCCAGATGCCTCTCAAACACCTCCAGGGATGGTGACTCCACCACGTTCCTGGGCAACCTGGCATCATCCACACAGAATCACAGAATCAAGCTGGAAGAGCCCTGAAGTCATCAAGTACAATGTATGATCAAACATCATCATGTCAACTCTTCATCCTAAATGCCACAACCAGTCTTTCCTTAAACGCATCCAAGGACAGCCACCACAGCCTCCCTGAGCAGCCCATTCCAATGTCTAACAATCATTTCTGTGAGGAAATTCTTTCTGCTGTCCAACCTGGACCTCCCTTAGGCCATCTTAAGGCTAAGTCCCCTTGCCCTGTTGCTGGTTGCCTGGGAGAAGAGGCTGACCTCACCAGACTACAGCTCCTTTCAGGCGGTTACAGAGTGAAAAAATCACCCCTGAGCCTCCTTTTCTCCAGGCTAAACACCCCCAGCTCCCTCAGGTTATCAGCCAAGGGTGCAGGGATGAGGCCTTGCTGGCCACCCTGGTGAGGAGCATTGGGCACCRATCGGCACTGCCTCCTCAGCTCCGCTGGCAGCTGGTGTCAGAGACATGACACGGCCATGTCACCAAGGTGTCCAATTTGGGTGTGCTGTCTGATGAGGGCAATCCATTTGCTCAATGTGGTGTTGGTGGCGTGGTGGGTAGATGGAACCTTACATTTAAGTATCTACCCCAGCACGGGCATGACAGCGCTGAGGACAGCACTGTGTGTGTGACAAAACTGAGGGGCCGAGTGTGAGGTAAAGGCTTAAAGCAGGTGGTTGAGATAGGAACCTATGATATTTGGGATTTGTTTGTTTGTTTACATTTCTTTTCCTCTGCTAGCTAAAAGGGGGAAAATTCAAATCGTGAGGTGTTCATAGATGCCAGGGTGATGCCAGCGTGCCCTCGTTGCCCGTGTGTGTCCTGGAGCTGGAACCCAGGGAGAGGGATCAGAGAACACACTGCCCACAGCTTGTGGTGTCACCTCCAGAATTGAGACTGTCACCACCTCTTCATCCTCAATGAAAAAAAAAACCAAAATCTGGACAGCAGGTTTTTTTAAGCTTAATTTATTGCAAATTTTGTTTATGTTATTTATTATAACCAGAGGCTCTAAATCTAGTTGACCAAAACCTAGTGACTCTATCTAGACAAAAACATCAAGTAAGCCATTCTGATAGAGAGCCCCAAGAGTCTCACACTTTTACAGCTGTGCCTTTTACATCTAGGCGTGAACTTTCAGATTGGAACAAAGTACAAACTCGCAGCTTGGCTGAGTTCAGCCAGTTTCCTGACAGAAATCATGATTTGTACTGATGATTTTTCAAATAGCCTTGAAGTTAATAAAAAAAAAAACCCAGAAAAAATGATAGGGAGCCTTTCTCTTAAGTTAGAATGACTCAGAAGAGCAGTATGCTTCCCTTTAAAGTACTCATTTTTCATTATAAAAAAGGGAGGAAATACTGTGAATTTTAACAGGGACTATCTGTAATCAGGAATCCCCCATTGTTAAGACTTCTCAGTTTAGGGATTTCAGTGATGTGTTTTTACTTAGGATAGGTGTGCAAGGCAAACACTTCAAAAGTGCTCCACGCGACAGAGAAATGGTCTAATAATCTAGTTGTACTTATAGGTTCTTTTCACACAGTAATGCAAAAAATATTTCTGTGCCTAGTTTATCTTATGAGGTAAGCTAAATCATCTAAACTGAGTTCGTGTTGTAACAAGTTTATTTTTCCTCTGTGATTAAAAATGAAGCAGGACTGTGCTGTCTTATGCAGGGCAGCAACAATGATGTGTCCACACCTATGAGCACATGTGGAAATAGTTGTCTGGAAAAGCCAAGGTACAGGCTCAGTCTGTGGAAGGTGCAGTGCTAGTCCACAACATCTRGCTTATGAGATATATATACACTGACATCTGTCTACAGTTTTCAATAAAACGTTTTAAACATAATTGTTACTAAGTTTTACATGTCAGAAAACCTTTAGTTCATTGCTATTTTAGAAATTATTACGTTGTACCAAGCAGCACGATGTATTAATACTTCTATCTCCTCTACTTCTGGGATTATTCACAAGTTTATGGCTAGCAATGTTCTTATGCAGCTGCAGGATTTGAATCCTAAAAAAATTCCTGTGACAGAAGGTTATTACTTTCATGAAAGGAGTGTGAATTATTTACTACTTTTTCAATTAATTATTTTTGTACATAAGGAAAAAGAAATATTAGCTGCATAATAAACAACTTTGTGATTATTACTCACAGAAGTATGTTTCACCTGCTGAACATCCTTTACCCTAATGTGTTGAAGAAGCCTCTAGTTCTTGTTATCCATAAGCAGAGGGGGTGTATCTTTAGCTGCATTTACTGACGTGTAGTGCCCAATGTAAGAACATCTCAGTCAAAGAAGAAACCTCATAATTACATGATTGTCAAGAAAATAGGGGCTTGGCCTTGCTTACCTGTTGAATGTTTGACAGAGCAGACGCTCCAGAAAGACAACACAGACGCATGAGTGGATAATTACTCATTTTACCTATGTCGAAACAAAAAATGCCAGCTTGTGTGAACTCTGTAGTAGGAACTGGCCGCTCTGAAGCTGTTGGTTCTGTGTAAGCCCATAGGAGAAGTGGCTGGGATGATGTCCCATCCATGCTGTGGGAGCCCTTGGTCAAAGAGCTCTGCTGAACCACACGTGTGCTCTCAGATCCCTGTCAGCGACTCAGTCATGAAGTTTCTCTTCTCTGATCTGTTGTTCAAAATAGCAACTGCTCCTTGGCATGACCTACTTAAAGGCTGACAYAACAAAGCCGTGTGCTCAAAGAGGGCACTGTGTTATCTCTGCTGGCGCCAAGACGTGTCAGAAGAGCAGCCTTGAGKACTTGTGTCTAAAGATGTGGTCTCATGGGAACATGGCTGAGACCAAGCATCCTGGAAAGTTTCCCATTTTGTGGTAATAACAGAATGTGCTTTCTTTGCCAATTGAGAATATATTTGCTGTCTTCTATGTTGTTATGTAATGTCTGTAGCATACATTTTTTGGCACTGAGGATAAGAGACTCTGTTTAAATGTAATATATTATAATGAGAAAAAACAATATCTCTGTTGTCATTAAAAGTGAATTGTTCTGTGTTTGGTGTATAAGCCTAGTGTGCCCTATGTAGCTGACAATGAGTTTGGTAAAGTTTCTTAGTAAAACCAACGTGTTTTATTACAGCAATTTATGTAAGGAATTTGTGTTGTTAGTTCACTAACCATGTTTCTTTCCATTTATGAACTGTGCAATAAACCCCTACAAATTCTTTTATGACTTATGGCTCTTTTAGACCTTCAGTCTTTCCCAGCAATAAAAACATGTTAAGCAAAGGGAATTGGCAAACCTAAGCCTTACAGGGAAGTTATATTGGGATAATGATGTAATTAACCATCAAAATTGTTCCAGCAGAGCAAAAGTGATCTTGATTTGGTTTTAAAAGTACATTACATATTTGAATAAATCTTTAAACCAGGTGTTTGTGGAGAAGCAAATTAAAGCTGCTTCCTCCTGCCCTTTCAAGTATTAAATTCTGAGATTCATTGGTTGACAGCACTTGTTGACATTCTGTGTGCCTAATGTAAACACAAGTACTCATTTTAATTTGCAGCGTGCTGGGAAAATATATTACATGACTTCTGAGAATTTGAGGTGCATTCCAGGTCAAATTTATTCCAAATTTGCAAGTCAATTTGCAGGACAAAAGAGCAATTAATTTGCCAGATACAGTGTTCCTCAAACAGAATTATTGGTTGCTTGTAGCACACTCTGTAAATAAAGGCTATTAAGATGACTTATAAAGTCTAGCAACATTGTCTGAAACAGTGTAATTAAAATTAACAAAGTGTTGTGGTTCAAACAGCTTGTGCAAATATATTTTAAATAATGTAGATAAATTTTTAGTCTCTTTACCAAGAGACTGTGTCTGGTCAGCTCAGCTTGAGGAACTCACTGACTGGTTTATTGAGATTAGAAGGTTGGTGGTTGAAGTTCAATGGCCTAAGAAACTGTTGGAGACCAACTAGATCATTTTAAGTTCTTATCTTGTTGCAAAACACTAAAGCTTGTTTTCATTCTAGCAAACAATATGGTATGGAATGTATCTCCTGTCCAAATGAAGTTTTGGATTTTATGTGAGCTAGAAGGATGAAACCTGTGTTGAAAGTGTTTCTGCTGATACATGGTAACTTCTTCTTGGAAAAAAAATGTAATTAATTAAAAAATCAGTTTTATTTYACTTTTTASCTGGAAGTGCATAAAACCTGAAAAYCCTCTTATTTGTTCCTAATCAGCAAAATCATATTTAATATTCTGATAGCGATAGACTAATCAAAAGCAAAAGCAAGCTCTGGGAATAATGTCACATTTTAGATGTTTATTTCAGCTAATTTGTGCAAATTCATGCAAAAAAATCTGTCTGCTCACTACCTAAAGCATTGACTCCAATTCTCTTTGAAGAAGAAGCACACTTTTGGGCCTTGTTTATATTCTTAACCATTAAAAGCATTCAGCATATSTTGTCTGAAACATCCTGTCATAAATCTCTATTCTCAGTTGCTTTTCATTGTTTATAACCTTTACTAAACTGAMCACTGGATTGTATGTTAGCTTGCTGGGTGCCTGCCTGAAGCAAGTTTTTTATAGTTTTGCAAAAATTGATAATTTATTTATTTAAAAAAATTATAAAYGCCTTGTTTTCGATTGTTGCAAAAGGAAAACTTAGAATCCTTTCATGTGGGAATTATAAAAGAGAACCTTAAGACTGAAATTTAATGGGGACACTTTTGTAGGGCTCTGATTTTGATTGTCAAAAACCAAGGCTGACATTGGGGGAAAAACCTCATATTAACATGTTCTTTAGAGTCCTGCAGAATCTTGTTTGGAATTAAAACCCCCAGCCCRTGCCCACTGCTGTCCAAGCTTGTGTGTGAATCACTGAACAAATGATCTCGCTCCATGTCTCAGCACTGGGGTTTTAGCAGCCTTTGCTTTTTCAGTCTGTTTGATCTGAGAGCCAGAGCTGAAGGCAAGGAGCAGGACTGTCTTGAATTTACAGAAGGAATCGAAAAAAGTATTTTGGATGGAAGAAGGAAAGCAGAACACAGAAATTTGGGAACACATGCAACCATGTGTTTAACCATGTGAATAACCATGCAAAAAAATCTGTGATTTCTGCAGGAGCTCTGCCAGCATCAGGAATGGGATTTATAATCCCTCATTTTCTACCATGAGCAAAGAAACGTGGGACAAGCAAGTGAAGCTTGGCACACTCAGAGGTACACCATGCTATAGCTGCCATAGGCTTTGTTAGTGGAAGGGTAGGGGCAAAGTGTGATCATGAGAGTGTCTGTGTGGTTTATTGAGGTACTCCAGAAAAGAGCTGGCTCGGGTGCTGCAGAGCAAAATTCATGCCAGTACTATAATATAGCAATATGTAGAAATAGAGAGAAATGTCCAAGCTTTTTAAAGACAAAGAAATTATGCACTGAACAAGATTTGCAAAACTTAGCATCCAAAGGGTTCAAAAGAGCATAAAATTGTTCTTGGCTGATSCATCTGTAAAGATCTGGTATTGACAGGAGTGGTGGTCTCACAATAATTGGTGGCTATGAACATCATTGCTTTGCATCTGAGGTTGCATGCAGAAATGGCAAGAAATCCCACTGAGATGATCGCTCTGTTACATACTTACCTGTATGTTACATACTTACCTGGGGAAACTACAATTTCATAGGAAGCAGCTACTACAGCCTTACCTGAAATGTGAAATGAAAGTCAGCCTTAACTATGTGACACCAGTTTAATCTGAATGCTACACTTTTCTTTGACTCCATTTTGAATTTGCTCTCTTTTTCTCCCTACTTGATCTCAATTTTGTTTTCTCCTTCTCTTCACTGCAACATTTTTCTTCTGAAGGAACATACCCTGATAACCTTGCCTGGAAGCAGCAAAATTACAGATAAAAGGTCTACATTTGAAACCAAAGCCTTGCTTATTTCTTCAAAGTGCAGCTTTGCTTTTTTTCTCAACTTTTAAATGGTACATAAAGATACAGGGAGCGCAAGTTATGTGGTGAACTTTAAAGGATGTTCAATCTTTGGATCTATTCTTGATTGTAAAATGCCAGTCACAGCTCCTCATTGGTATGGTCTATAGATAGTCTTGCTTTATTAATGTAAGTGCTTTTATGTGCCAAAACCCACTCTAATATAATTTGGGTTAGGTCATGGCTAATTTACAGTCCTTCAGATCCCAAACTTGGAGAAAGAACAGTAMAAAAAGTAGGTTGAATGATAGGAAATGTCAAGCTAGGTATTTTATGACCAGAAATCTATATGACATGTATTATCTATCAAAATTATATCTATCTATTATATCTATCAAAATACATTAGTCATATGTCCTGTRTAGTTCCAAGCATATCAGAGTCTGTCCAGTGGTCTTATATAGCTGGCTGTAAGAAATAGGCTTTTGATGGAGTTTAAGGAGTCTTCTCTGACACTTTTTCCTCCGCTGTCATTAAGGATATTTTATTGGGCCCTTGCAAGAAAARAAAATCTAAATTTTCATATGTCCACTTATATGTTTTTTGAATTTGAATTTAGAAGTATCAAAGGAATAAAAAGCCCCTAAATGTAGCGGTTAAAGYCCCATCTCTTCATATGCTTCTTGAAAATCTAAAGCTTAAAAGACAGTAATATTTGAGAAGACCTTTTTGAYTTCTTAGAAAAGGACCTAAAAAGCCTGCTTGAACAGAGGTCCCATCTTGCTTTCTTCTTGTTTCTTAATTCTTGCAGCTAACCAGCCAAGCTTTTCCTGCTTCTATTAGCCAGTGAAAATTAAAGTCAGAATCAGTTTAAGATAAATGGAGTTAGGCTCCCACTGATACTRTCTGAAAAATTATACCTGGCTAGATCTTTTTGTCCAATTCATGCGTCAAAAACCATCAAACATCCGAGGTGTGACTATTGAAGAAAACTGTGTTTTTCACAGTCATTATACACACACACAGAGACACACACACACGTGCACACACACACACAAAGTGGCTGTAAAATCCAAATATATTTTGTAGGGCTAATTTTGTTTAAAAAGATGTACTCAGCTTTTTACTCAGCAAGTTTGAAATATGCTTATACTCAAATTCATGTCTAAAGTCTCTTAGCAAAATTATATTTTGTAAATCGCTGCTTTAAAGCTATGCAGAAATAATGTTGGAAGAGAAGAATCTAACCTTTTTTCTAGTTCTTTTATCAACATAAATTTCTCAGTTSTGACATTTATCGTTAGTGGCAGTACATGTGACAGGCAGAACAGAGCTGACTTTCAGAATTCAGTTTAAAACTGCCAGGCTGAAAGTTCTTTTTCAAGTTGCACGCTGAAGAAACTTCTCTGGCGATGGTAAACACACCATTCATGAGGTTTGGGAGGGTGGGACAGCTGCACCTAAAAAATCAGCCTTTCCTGTGAAGTCCCTGCTGACCTCACACAGACTCACCGTCCYGACTTCCACTGCTCCCATAAATGGATGTGAACTGCCCTAGGTGGAGGGAGTGAGGGGTGTGGGGGAGTGTGTGCTTGCAGGCACATGTGTGTGTCAGGGTGCAATTCATGCTGTTTGCTCCATCTCACTCACATTTTTATCAAGCTTGTTTGCCATGCCCTCCACAGGAAACTGTAGACACGTTACACCAGATTTTCAAACTGTTAAGTAAAAATCTCCCTCTTTTTTTTTTCTTTTTTTTTCCCTTTAGATGTTTGCCAGCTCTTACAACATGGATTTAGTATGTGGGAAAGCAACAGTTCTTAGTGGTTATTCTGGAGCTTTGGTRCTAAAGTGCTGATTTAGCACACTAAGGAGTGGCTGAGTAAAGAAAAGAAAGTCAGGTAAGGGATGAGACAGGTACTAATCACTTTTTTTGGCAACATCTAAAGAGCTTTTGTCATCCTAAGTAAACTTCTGTCTCATCCCTGTTGCATTCATGAAGGTGGTCACTTTTTGGCTTTAATACAGCTCTACCCTGGTCTACCCAGCCCTGTAATGATTTTCTGTGATACATTTGTTGCTTTCCCAATGTCCATCAGGCATCTCAAACAATTGAAAAAATAGTATTGCTACTAATACAGCCTTTCTTGCCCCCACATTTTTAATTCTGTCTTTCTCAAGTACCTTCACAACATTAAAGATAATTGGCTTTGTGTTTCATTACCTGTATGAGTTTGCTCCTCTTTTTTAATCTGTCCTTGCCTCTGCTYATGATTTCCTGTTCTCTTTTCTTCCATGTTGAGCACAGAGTACAGTTTGTTTCCTGGAATTGCAGCAATGCTTTCTACTGCATCACATTAGCTATTAAATAACGTGGAAGAATGACTTCTGTCATGCTGCCTACCAAAATGGTGAATAATATGGGTAAAGACAAAAGAACAGTGAGAACAAGTTATGAAACCGCTTTATTTCTGATATTAAGAAAACATTGATTCATCTTAAAAGCCATTAATCTTTTTGACTATGGTACTCTGAGTTCTTCTTTTTCCACAGACATCAACAACCTTGTTGTTTTTCTAATTGTTTGTAGAAAATTTTAAGGCATTGCCAGAAATACAGAGAAAAAATGGAATAGTGAAACTCAAATTGCCTTTGTGATTCCCACGCCTCTTGAATAATTGTATTCTGATTTGTCCATATGCATCTCTTTCAGAAACAATAGTATCATCATTCCTGGCAAAGAATACTTCCTTCCTTGGTTACAGCTCTGAAGAGAGGGCTTGTATTTGGATAGAAAAATAAGGAAATGGATTCCTCAGTTGGTGCAGTCTTTATTCTTGGAGCTCCCCAAAAGCATTAAACTTGTCACCAGCTAAAAATGAAGAATTCATAATAAACTTTTCAGTAAGGTTTATGTCTTTAAAATGGAAAACAGTACTCCTTGAAATAGCTGGAATTTGCATAGCATAGTGTRATTAAAACTAAAATTTTCTCTTTCTTTGTGCCCTTTGCTCTGGCCAAGCTTTTAACAGGCAGCACACAAGGGTGATAGGTCACTGCATTCATCTGAATCCAGTTCAATGGTGTGGGATTAAAGGTTTACCTTGCAGAGTGTGTGAGAGTTAGGATGTAAGAAGAGGTTTGGGAGCTTAGAGTGAGGCAGCTGAAGCTTTAGCATGTGGTTCATTGGTCATTGCAATTTGGCAGATCAGCCTATAGAAGATTATAAAGGACACTGTAGGTTTGAAGCCTTCTGTGTCCTTTAGTTCCCCTTCCCTCATCCACCAGCCCTCTACTCAGTCACTGTTCTACAGAATGGTTACTGCACATGGACCTCATAATCAGTGAGGTACTTTTAGAATAACTTGGAAAATAATTTTATACATAGACTTGAAAATTCTCCAGAACATGTTCTAGAGTGAAAATATATTTGAAAATAATTTAGTAATGTCAAAATTGTAGTGTAAACCATCAATTGTCCTTGTATGCTGTGGCCCAGTTTACATTGTACCTGACGCTTGTCAGAGTTAGCAGCCTTGGAACTTATGGATATCCTCCTGGATATCAGAGTCCTTTTTCAAGTCTTTTCCTTGGAATAGGCCGTTCCATGCTTCTTTTATAGAATTCCATCTTTGTAACCTGTTAATTCTAAGCCTCATYAACATAAGCTCTCTTTCTACTTACAAGTCAATAATATTGGTGTTTTCCATTTTCAACAGTTAAACTCCTCCTGTTTTCAGAGATATCATCAACCACATTACCAATAGGCTGAAGTAATTTTAGTGCAGAAAATTTCCATTTCTATTTTTACGGATATTTGTCATTATTGAAAAGAAAATAATTTATTTACTTTGTAAATATACTATCATTATTTTATGTGTGATATTAAAATCGTATATAAATTTCTCACTGTTAATKAAATTGGTGATCAGATATAATCCCCCAAATTCATTTAAAAATGGAAGAGGAAGGARTACTTCTGTAATCCTGTCACTGTTTCTGAAAATCCTCCCTCTTGAACATTATCATCATCTCRTGGGTCACTGTGGCTTATGTGGGTACCCAGTATGTCTTGAAAATAATTATGCTTGTATGTGTTCTGCATTTAATCTAGGACTTATGAATTCAATTGTAGCAGTGTTTTGTGCATGAATTGATTATCTGGAGCAGCTGTCCTTTCTGTGTAAGGATTACAGGTCACACTGATTACAGATACATCAGCCCTACTTCCATTGCAYGAAGGTACAGCCTGGTCTACAGAAAACAGCAGTGGTCACTATTATTTTAGGTATATAATATTTAGCAGAATAATGTAAGGCTTAACACAGAAGTTCATGCTGTTTAAATAAATTAAAAAATCATACATTCCTGCTGTATTCCCCAAGGCTAGCTTTCCCTGGGAAAAGGTAGACAACAATGGTACATTGTTATAAGAAACTCAAAGCGTTTTRAGATGGAGGTTGATAAGTTTATGGATGGGGATCCCAAAACAAGAYAAGAATGACTGTGGAGTTAGAATTAAAGCTTGAGATCACTGCTCTTTTCTRTCAATTTATTAGTTGGGCTGGTAACCAAATGTTGGTTAGAGAGGAGATTCTGTGTGTTTGCAAGGCTTTAGCCTCCCATTACAGGACTTCTGTTCTTAGCTCTGGCAGTCAGGTGGGTCCTGGGCTGGGTGCTCAGTGAGAGGCACTGCTGTTGTTTCTGGGGTTAGGAGCTCTTGGAACATCTTAGGAGCTTTTGGTCAATTT
Organism: Cardinalis cardinalis; assembly: GCA_014549065.1. Taxonomy (NCBI): domain Eukaryota; kingdom Metazoa; phylum Chordata; class Aves; order Passeriformes; family Cardinalidae; genus Cardinalis; species Cardinalis cardinalis. The sequence goes on from JACDOX010000020.1 coordinate 592,983, forward strand.
ACTTCCAATTCTTACTGCTGTAAGGGTGTTTGGAAATGACCACTCCTGCTTTCTTCTCATGGTGTCCCAGATGTACAGCTTTACTCCTTTTTCTTTGTGTCTCAGGCTCACAGGGAATCAGAARCAGCCTGCAAGCTGAGGTATGGGACTGTTCCTGGAGTTGTATGGATCTTTTAAGACTAAAAAATAAATATCTGTTGCAGTTTTTCTTGGATTGCCTGGGACATCGTTCAGTGACCCAAGTAGTCTTTTTCAATCCACTATTATTATGTTCTAGACTGTGCTGGGACCTGAACCCAGAGAAGAACAAGCAATGCTTGTAAGCTTGGAAGGCTGTTGGTTGTTCTTCTTACCTGCTTAGGGCAAATTAAAGATTTCTTGGGCAAATTAAAGATTTCTTCAGAAATCTCTATTGAGCATTTTGTAGACGTTGAATGTCACAAGAGCTGGTTTTGGCTTTGAGTGCAAAGTACATTTTTGCTTTCTTTTCTTTGTATCCAGGTGTAGTTAGTGGCACAGCTCTTTCCCAGAGAGACAGGAATTTCTTTTCTTGCACTTCCCAGCTCAACAGCATGACTTGTCTTTAAAACAATACAAGTACTGACATGTACTTGTAAAGCAATTCTAAGGTGATCACATCACCTTAGAATTAACTAAAAAGTCCAATGTGATATTGGACAAAGTCTTCATTAAGGTCACTGAAGGTTTTATGAGATCTACAAGACTGTAGAGGAAACCCTTTCAGAAAATCTYGTATGTATTAATGAAAGTGCTCACACCAGTGTGTTCTGATGTGTAGAAGATTTTTACTTTAAAAAGTATTTCTGCTCTGAGAAAAAAATTGTATGAACCTGACAGATTTTCCCTTAGCAAATCCATTTCTTTGTTCTGTAAGGATTTTAYCTGCACACATAAGCAACAAAAGTAATTTTGCTTTGTTTTTTATTCCTGCTAGACAGGGTAATTATGTCTTAGGTAATAAGCTGAATTCTGTTCCTTTTTATACAGGGCAAACAGAATTTGCTGCATTGCTAGCAAGGATATTTATGTAACTTAATGAGAACACAGAAAAAGGAGCAAAGGTTTGGTTTGCTTCAGACAGGCTTCCCGTGAGATCACCAATATTTATTGCTTTGATCTTTCCTCAAGTTTCAACATTAAAAGAGGCAAAATCATATAAACAAGACTTTAAAGTTGCTGTCAACTGGTTAATTGATTATAAATTTTTTGAGATTACTTTGCTCCTGCAARGAAAAAAACAGCTAAAATAGTAATCTCTTATCTGTGGAAACACTGTTCTTCTGCCAATAACTTCTTGAAGAAATAGCAGGGGAAAACAATTGTCTAAGGAAACATCATATACCGCAGTATAGAGGAACCTTGKTATTCATGTTCTGTATTCTGGTTGGTGTCCAGGAAAATCTCTTCAGCATTCTGGCCAAGGAAAGCTGAAGTTCTGTCTGCCAGAGAGATATTATGTTCTYTTTTTTTGACCTTGCTTTGGGCAGGAGGATTTCTAGAGGGTTTAACAGAACAGTTAAAACCTAGAACAGATTTCACCTAACCTGTTTAAGCATCTATAAGCTAGCACATGGTCTAGAGTTCCTAGCCTCCTCTTGTAGTCTTTGAACAAATTTGAATAGCCCAGAAGGTGATTTGTGTCACTGCAAGGTAGGTCAGATAAATTATCTTCTGGAGAGGCCCATGTAACTTCTATTTACTGTGAAAGAGCCCAAGTAATCCAACTCAGCTTTGGATATCCAGGTCCTAGATGCCTAAAGCTTAGATAGGATAAAGACTGAGCTGGACCCCAAAGTGGGGTAATTTTAGTCAGGTGCTTAAATTTACCCACAGAACCCTTAAATGTAAATTTGGACCCACCTTAAGTAGACTTCCAGAAAACTGCAGTAAGATATGCAGCAATGTGCAATATATTGATAACAGCAACACATCAGGCTCAGAACAACATTTCTAATCACATGAGAGTCTCAGATGTGCTGCACACATTTAGTACCCTCCTCAGAGCAGTTTTTTCCAAAGCAGAGGCTGTATTTGGCACTCACTTGAAGGAAAGCATTCAAATGATGTAGAATTGGTTCTCTGTATCTTGCAAAGATCAAATAGAATCCATTAAAACATTATTGATTCAAATTTTGTGCTGAAGTGATGTCTGTGAGAGCTCTGCCATTAGCCCTTTGAAAGGGTTGATTAGGCTCTGGCATGAGTTATGAGCAGAGAGAAGCCACCAAATGGTATTAGTGTGCACAGTGAAAGGCACTGGGCATTAGCAGGGGGCAGGACTAGATCCTCTGCAGAGCTCRCTTCCAGCCTCAGCCATTCCATGATTCTGGGATAACTGCATTTCTGGCATTCAYGTACATCTCCTCTTCCCCATGCTTGAGTTCCCAATTGCTTTGCCCACCCTATTATTTCATTTTCTCTACCAAAAAAAAAAACCAAAACCCAAACCAAAACTTGATTTTAAAATATTTTTTAAAAACCTTTTACTTTTACACCAAAGAGAAAAATTTGCCAGGTGCCTGTGGTATATTTGAAAGAAAAGTAAGGAGCAATCAGATTCAGAATGGAATTCTTTAAAGATTGACTAACCAGCCTGCCAGTAATGGGCTGCTCTGTGCTTTCCCCACCAGGTGGGAACAGAAACATCAATTCAATGAGTGCATGTCAGATTGAGTGGAAACAAGCCCTAAGGGCAGAATGGTGTGGTGAAGTTATCTACCCGCACAGCATTAAAAAAAATTGATCTGCCAGTATATTATAAGTATTTAACTGACACTTTGCAATGATCAAAATCAGACATTCCATTGGCAGAGCACAGCATGCACTTTTCCTTTTAGCTTATATACTGTTTTATGTGATTAAGAAAGTGATYGGCTTTTTTGGAAGGGATAATAAAGATAATTGCATGAAAAATAAGCTACCACATATTATGTTAGAGGGTATTTTTGCTCTTTTCTTTGTCTTTAAATACACAGTCATTTCCATAAAATTGAACTTATAAAATGGTCCTTACTATAATTTAAARTGTTTCAATAATTTAGAAACAAATAATAAAATTCTTAGCATATGCAATCAAAATTAAATTTAAATAGAAGCGCAATATCAATATTTTAAAAATTTCTGCAATCTTTTCAAGTTCATTTTTCCCAGTAAGAAGATGTTTTCTCTGCTGAGTTAGAAGTGAAAATAATGAATTCCATTCAAGATACAGGATTTGAAGACAGAAAATTGTTTACTATTTTAATTCCAGACTCCCTAAGCAAGCACTCGCAGTCTGATTTATCTAAATGCAATGGTCCTCATTCRAACCATCTCCATTATTTTTTTGGTCCAATTTTAACCCTGCAGCAATGCTTTTGATTTCCAAAAGAAACAAAGAAAGTTGATGAATAAGGCTGTGGAAATTTTATTTATTAAAATCAAAAGATAAAAGAATTCTTTTGATTGGATGTATTTCCTTTCAATGTTTTTCTGTTTTGGCATATGGTGTTTTTAATGAGTCAAACTGATGATTGATTAATGAGTATCATCTCTTGACATTATGTGCATATGATGACACTGCCAAAATTCAAACTCCTTGACTGCATTACACTAACTTACATTTTCAAATAATGTTAATGGAGCTCTGTGTCACAGCGATAATCAATCAGAGAAGAGATGATTTGCCTTCCAACTGTGCAAATGAATGCGATGGATGTATGTCAGAGATGCTTTGTTATTCCAGAGGCTGCCACAATAAAATACTCTTTTTAACAGAATGCTTAATTCTTTTGTCAGCAGAACAAAGGTATCACTAACAAAACTTGAAACATTTGCTCTATCAAGCCATTTAATTTCAAGTCACAAACATCAGGTCTGTGCAGCTGACTGTATCTATTGTTTTGGCAATATGCTGATTGCCAGGTGTCTGACAACCTACCATGGGCAGAGCTGCACAAACTGCCATGAGTCAGTGAAGGAAATAATTTCATTCAATTTGGAATGTACAGAATGTTTTGTTTTCTTTTCTTAGGGCATGTATTTTAGCTTCTCAAGGTGAAATGATGATTGTCATCTCTGATATTGCAATTGAGGCYGGGAATGTAACAGAAAGAATGTGTAAACTCAGCCAAACTCAGAATCATTCTGTGTGTCCTGCATCCACTCTGGKTTTTACTAGCAAACCCAAGAGCTGGTGTTTTACTTTAGCTAGTGGCTACCTTGGGATGCAGATGAAGAACCATTCAATATCAAAATGTTAATTAATAGAATAAGTSTACCTGCAGGTGAACTGAGATACTTTGCAGATGCATTTTCCTCTCCCTTTGTATGTCTGTATAAAGTTTGTAAAGCAATACAAGGCCCATCAGTGTTGAGGCTGCTTGGGTATTCACYCAATCTTCATGAAAAAAGCATTCCCAATGCCTTTACAAGGCAAGAACTGCTATTTGCAGAGGCATTAATGAGCCTTTCCAGCACTTTTCTCCTTTGCATGCCATTTCTCTGCCCGGGTTACAAGTGCAAAGAGAAATTCCCAGTGGCACAACTGGCAAAGGATCAAACACAGAGCCACACTGCTGATCTCTAGTTATAGATGCAGATCAACTTATTTTAATCCATTTATTGACATATCACACTTTTGCTGATGAAGTCTTTCTTAAATTTAACATTTCTCAGTGATTTTCTAGGTGAGATAATATCCAAACCCATAAGTTTTCAGAAAGGGTTGCAAAGAGTTCTGCTTTATTTGACTTGCAAACACAAGCCATTAGGCATAGAGCTGGTTGGGTTTTTTTACATTGTGTTTTACTTTGTTTTTTCTGCCTTTTACTTTGGAGAGCAAAATATCTGTATTACTTAAACAAGTGGTGAATCAAAAGCAGATCAAATATTGTGTGTAAGTATTTAGCAGGCATAGAAGGTTCACTTAATGTGAAAMATTCATGGTAGTTTTTAAGTTCTGATTTATTTAGTTTTATTTACATTATTTCAAGTTTTTTATCAAAAGAAAGGTGTTGAATGGTAGCCAGTTTTTCTTTTTATAAGGCCAGCATTAGTTTCATCATACAGTAACTGAAAAAAAAAATTGCACTTGTTTAAGAAGCTTCCTTTCATGGTTAAACAGTGCAAAAAAAGCACTTCTAAATATCTAAATGCCCAGKTGTTTTGCAATGGGAGGCACAATTTATGCTTCTAACAAAGAGTTGGGTCAATTCTCCCATCGGCAGCAGCAGGCTTGCTGCCAGGTATTTGCTTGGTGTTCTGCAGGGAGCTGTGGGACCAGCACAGAGGTGTCCCCAGAACCCAAACWGCCACTTTTGTCACACATGGCAGCAGCCTGGGCAGCAGCAAGTGAAGCCTGAACACAGGAATGACATCAATTTCTCATCCTACCTGTGCTCTTTTCAAGTTGGGTTTGAGCCACATTAGTAGTGGGTGAAAATGCTTCTGCTCCCTTCATTCCGGCAGCTGCAGCCCCGAATGCAGTGAGGGCAGAGGGCCCAAGACAGTTTTCCTTTTATTTTATGTTACTGAATTTCCCGGGTCTCAGTTTGGGCACAGTGGGAGTGAAAGGAATGTCATTGATCCCAATGCCCCAGAGCACAGCACAGCTCCAGCCTAAGGAATGGAGATTTGCAATTGTCCTCTGAATCTCCTTCTGACCACAGCCCATGGCCCAGTGCCTTACCATCTTCCGTGGGATTTTTTTACCTGAGAAGCAGAACAGAACACTGGAAATTCTCTTACTATTTTCTTGTTAATTTTATTTTTCCTTGTCCTGTCTTCATCCCAATTCAGATGAATTCAAATTCAGAGAATTCACTAGCATAGAAAAAGAAGGGTTGCTATCCTGCTGTTCTGAACTAGATCAAAGTAATTTGAGGAGCTAGTCAAAGCTAGAATTAATTTCTAATTGAAAGAAGAAAAYAGTTCCTGCTTCCTTGGTGACAGGAATATTCCCACCTTGTAATGCTGAAATGGATCTCAAGGAAGATGCATCTTTGGCATTATGGAAGGCATTATGGAAGCCATGAGGATGTTTGACTTTGCTGACAGCAGAGTCACGAGAAAAAAGAAATAAAAATATCCTCAGTGGCCTATGTGGTAATTATAAACACATCCAAAGTAGGGTTCTCATTGCTATCAGTCCTCCTCCTGCCAACTGACCCATCTGGGCATCAGAAAGGTCCTTCATGTGATTTCTGTTTGAAGTGCTGAGGTATTTTCAGACTATGTTTCTGCTCAACATACAAAGAGACAATGGTCTCTTTGTATGTTGAGCAGACCAGGGTATACTCACAGTCAGCTGACAGAGAAATTATTTTAAAGTTTTTTCTGGGGTTGAGAGTTGAAGAAAAAATTACTGTTAAAATTTTAGGAATTAATTCCCTTTCAAGATAAAAAAAGGAAAGAAAAGAAAAATTAACCATAAAATCAGTTAGAGACATTTGAAGTTAAATAGATCTATTCTAACCCCTGCAAAATATCGTGAAGTATGGATTAATTCAGGAAAATAAAGATAAATCTTCAGACAGTGTCATGTGCTTTCCCTGTTTCTAGAAACAGATATTTCATTTCCTTTCTCTAGTGAACGTAGTCTGATTTTTCTCTAGAAGGGCACAGGGACCATGAGTTCAAATGGAATAAAGGACAAAAAGTACTTTGGTATTGCTCACCTCTCATAGGGGTTAAGAAAGGAATGATACTGCCAAAAAGAGAATGGTCTAAGGACTCTCACTGACCTGTGAAGTCTTTTCACAGAGTCCAAAGGGTCTTTAGCAATGGGCAGTGCAATAATCCTGCATCCCCCAGGGCCAAGGAGAAGGAGCAGCGTGCAGGGTGAGGGCAGGGAGGCCCACCAAGCCTCCTGCTGGAGCCACATCTCTCCTGAGGCTGTTGAGCAAACAGGCAAAGGCAGCTGGAGCAGATGCCCTCAGCATGCCTCCCATCCCCACCCGCTGACAGGAATCCTGCCCTTGGCACYGCGCTGCCAGCAGCAGGGACAGCTCTCCTCCACTTGCTCTGCACCCTGCTCTGGTCACAGACAAGTCAAGACARTCCATGGAATGCAGATTTTGGAAACTAAGCAGCAGTAATTCAGCATTTTACTTCCACTCTCCAGCAAACAGGCCTTTCTAAAGCATTTTTTTTTMATTTTAAATTTTGTCTTAGTGCCTGGTCAGCAGTAGATTTCATCTCTTCAAGACATCAGGAAGTCTTTTTGACCTCAGTTAATGCTTTGAGGAACTAAGCTAGTGAACATTTCAGCAATTATTTTACCATCATAGGGACATAAATACATGTTAAAACATGTGCTTTGCTAAAATGGTCTTGGAGCAGTTTCTGCATGCCTCTGTCCCCCCTTGGATCACTCTGCCATTCTTTCTGTGCTGGCATTCCAAAGCTGCTGATTCACAGCCTACATCTGGTCCTGCAGCATTCTTGCCAACTCAAAGCCTGATGGATTATTTGGACACTTAACTTGCTCAAGTCATTCTCCCTCTGTCACTGATTTGTTTGACATCCCATGTGTTATAAATACATTTCTGCAGGGCCTKTCCTCAGTATATTTGATTGGCCTATTTGATTTATCAGAAATGAGGAGTTTTCTTTCCTTCTTTCCTTAACTCTTTCCTGTTTTGGCTTGCTTCTGCTGTTGAGTTGCTGACTCTTGCACAGAGGCCCGCTGGCTTCAGAAAGGCACGGGGTAGGTGAGGGCATCTGCTTAGGAAAAGTGACCAGACCAAGGACTCTGTGAGTTGTCACTGGTGAGAGCAAAAATGGAACTTTCCAGATGTTTTACTGTGGAGAGTCACCTGGGGTTTTTGAAATTTACCATTAAGATATTTTTAGACTGACATATACCTCACTTGCTTAGTGTTGAATTGTGTCTGTGTTCATTAATTTATAATTGCTCGTGAGTTCTTTGGTCATRTAATACAACTTGGGCATCAAATATAGTATGTGAGATCAGATAGCAGCTGATTTCTGCCTAACTTATGGCTGTAGAGAGGCTGGGAACAGCAGAACAGTGACTGTGCTTCATTACATGCATGTTAGGAGGGATGCCTTGCTTGGAATTCCTGGAGTAAAACATAGGAAAATTTACATGACTTGCCATCCTGTGGAGTTCATCTCCACTACATCAAAAGTAGCCAAGGTCCCATCCTGTTGAAACAAAGCAAAATTTGCAAGTAATTTCTATGTATCTAGAGTTACTTCCAATGAAATATATCCCTTGCCTTAACCAAGGCTGTTTTTCCTCTTCAGCAATTTCAGTGGGAGTTCCTCGTTGAAAAAGCTGCTTAGGGCATGAGTGGCTTTTCCAGGGTGAGGGTTACTCCACTGAAATGTTTGATATGGGGAGCATCTGTAAAGCCCTCTTTGTCAATGCTCTTCACAACTATCATTTCCAGCTTCACTAGGCAGAAATAACTTCCAAGGATGGGATGTGAATTTAACATCCTTGGCCCTTCAGTCTTYTCCTGTTGAAACTGGGTTATATCACCCATGTGCTCTGCCCTTGGTGGCAGTGGCAATGAGCACTGGGAACAGGACAGGCAACTCCTAAGCCACTAAAAAACTTTGTACGGTGCTTCCAATGAGAGCTATCTGTTGTTCAAAAGCCACAACCAGCTGCCTTTCAAGAAACCTGCCTATAAACTGGCACAGAAAKGCACCATTGCAGACTTGTGACAGTAGTCGTGTTGTAGGGTGTGCAGATGGAGACAGGATGGACATTGGCTGTACTGATCCTTGTCCACAGCACAAATAAGCCAACTAATCAAGACTTGACAGAGTCCTGTGTTCCTGCAGCTGGGTGTTCCCAGCTGCCTCCAGTCCACAGCAGGATTTGCAACATCAGGTTTTTGTCATCCAATCCATCATTTCTGCAGTCTGACCATTGTGTGGGAATTTTCACTTTCAGGGATTTTCTTTGCTAAGAAGCATATCTCAAGTGTTTGAAAAAACTGCTGAATGTACACCCCACTGTCTCAGAGCCAAAAGTACAGCACAATGTGTGKTTTGTTTGTTTATAATAGTCATAATTTTTTTACTAACTTGAGTTCAGCCTAAGGAAGGAGAAGTACATGGTCAGATCTATCCTTCAAAAATGCAAGGTGTTGATTTTAAGTTAACTAAAGCAGGAGGCAAATTTAGAGACCCTTGGTCTGCTTCCTGCAAGCTTTGCAGCTCTRTGCTGCCTTGCCTCCTCTCTCTGCTTTTCTCTCCCCTGAGCAATGTCCTCAGGATCCTGACACTGCTCTGTGCCCGATCCCACAGCACAGAGCAGCTGCTGTGCCAGGACAAATCTGCCTTCTGAGAATCAGTGGGGTCCTGACCAGCCAAGCCAGGGCCAGCTCAGGAGCTTGCCCTGCACTGCAGACAGCAGCTGGGTTTCCATGCACAGCCTTGCCCTACCTGCAGGCTGAGCTCAGGTTTTCAACWTCCTTCAACACATTGTCCCAGAGCAGGATGCTACAGGAAGCATTGCAAGAATCATCCTGGAGGTTTTCAGTCTCAATTATTTAAAGCCATTGTGACTTATGGTCAAAAGTAAAGTCTCTATCAGCAGGTGGAGCTGAGCTGAGGCCACAATGATCCCATTTGTCATATTCCGAATAAAAGCYTTCTAGAGGAAACTAAATAAAAGGTACTTGTGATGCTTCACCAGTACTGAAAACAAGCCAGTTTAGTGCTGGCTGTGACTGGTGAGACAGCTTCTGAAGTGTCCTGATGTTCCTGGTGGTATTCCCTCCACAGGGAATGGTGACCCAGGAAGGGCTGCTGCACATCCTTGATGATGGCCAATCCCTTTCTTCCCAGAGAGTGACAGCTGCTATCAGACAGTGCAGCTCCACTGCCAGCCAGTGCAAAGTCAATCTCCTGGCAGAAAGTCAGACTTCTGTTCTGGGTACTCTTTCCCCTCATCTCTGTGCTTTTCTKACTAGAATTCCCTTTGCTGTACTTCCACTGAATCTTTCTCAAGCCTGAGAGCTGGCCAAAAAGCCACGTTCACAGTGAGTTGCTAGAAATTTGCACCAGGAAATGTAGTGGGAAGGACAGAGAGCAGCAAAATGTATCCAAAATGACTATCAAAGAGAGGAATAAAAGCCAAACTAGGTTAGAGAGATGAGACTTCTGGCCAAGCACACAATCACCAGAAATCTTCTGACAGTTATGGTAYGGGTGCTTTGAAGATATTTGAGGAAATAAGTACCTAAATGGAGGTAGATGCTAAGTCACTGCAGGAGCATCCAGCAATGACCATATGGGAAAGGCCACTGAGTGCAGTGGCATGGATGTAATTCGCTCCCAGGCAYTGCGCCAAGCCAAGGCCCAATCTCTGCCAAATTATTTTGGGCCAGGTTTCTGTGGCTGCTGCTGAATCTGTCTTTTTCCATGCTACAGTAACAGGCTGTTTAACCCCAGCAGACACATGGAACTGAACTAGCAATTTATTTCAGGGAACGGGCTTAATGTTCCYGACAAGATGGAAAGTCACCAGCTGGGTTATCTTCTGCATCTCATTCAATCAAATATTTTCATTATAATGTCTACTAGACCAAGCACAAGTGAAAGGTAAATCTTCCCAGTATCCACAAAACTCCATAGCAACTGGAAGGGACGCCAGATATCACATAATTTTTTTTTATTGAAACAGTCAGTATCTAAAAAGGCACAAAGCCTTGACAGGTTTCCAYACTTTAGTGAGTGCAATTTTAATGGTGTTTTTATACAAATAATCTCATCACTGAAAGTTGTTTGTTCAACTGATCTGACAGAGCTGGATGTATTATAGAAGATGGATTATGAGATGTCTCCCTGAAACTTCCAGGTGAAATGTAAAATCCTGTTRGAAAAGGCAGTGTATGAAGACATTCAACACCTTCAACCAAATTGTTCTTGCTGCTCAGAGCTCTTCCAGGTCTCCCCTGGGATCATCACAGGTAACAATGACAGGTGCCAAGTGTCAGCAAGATTTCTCCTGTTCTTGCTGTAATTTCAGCAAGTTGTAAATTCAGCAAGTTGGTCCTAATTTCAATTAGGTTATTTGGTTTTCTGGTATGTCAATATTCAGCAGAGATTTTGTGCACGCTATCTTCCTTGCTGCTTTGCCTTGTTGCTTGCCTCTTTCTGTGGATGTCTGCTGAATCTACAGCTTCTCTATGGAGTGTTCCATATAATTATCTTGTCACCCTGATTTACAGGGAATGAAAGAAAGTAGTAAATCCCTGAGAAATAATGTTTGTCATCACTTGAYTTACTCTGAGGGAAGGTTTTTTTGAGACCATTAGCAAGGAGATAATTACATAGCTGGGTTCAGTGTATCATCTAACCCATCTTTTTGGTGCCTTTACTTACATAAAACAATTCTTGTTTCCTACATCTGCCTGATGCAAAGGGGCAGGATTACTTTAGTATGACTAAATCTGAGGTGGGAGATGAAAATGTAGATTCTCAGTGAAAAGGAGCTGGTGTGTCTTTGTTGGCTCTGTTTAAAGCTGAATCTTCAATGCAGAGCACTGAAGCATATTTACATTACTTTTTCAGGACTGAGATTGTATCATYGAACCTCACACGTCTGCTTACTGAGGTCCAAATTACTTGCAGTTGTGGCAATTGGTTTAATGATTATGATGATCTGTCTGGTCATCTGTCAGGACCTGACTTGAGACAAACTGTGCACTTTTTTGTACCAAAGAGCTAAAAGATGTCCTTTGATGAGCTCTGGCCTGTGCTGCAAGCAGACAAATGCYCTCAGGGCAAGCCCCTGTTACCCTCCTGCAATGCCTTTGAATCTTCTGAAGTCTCCAAACCAGACACATTAACTTTATCAATGTTGTCTGTATGAAGAGAAACAATAAGGTAAAGCCAAGAGACAACCAGGGGCAGCGGCCAAATCTAAAGGAACAGCAGGAGAAAAGTCAGTGGTTGGTGAGCAGATCTGAGAGCCATACTCCAGAAATAAGGGCAAGCAGTTGGAAATATGAGATCTAAAAAAGCCTGAAAGTGGGTTTGGCTGGTGGCACCTGCCTGCAGCCAGTCAGGATTGCTCCCCACAGGGCAGACGGAGCCGTGCGTCCGTGGCTGCCAAGGGCTGCGCTCCAGCAGGAAGCGCCGGCGCCAGCGGAGCTGCCAAGGAGGCTGCTAATTTTCATTCTCCAGGTCTGTTCAGTGTTTACCCACATCCATCTCCTCTTCCTGGGCACTCTTCTYCCCCCAGCCCTCTTCCCAGCCCACAGAGAGTGCCACAAGGCTCCYGCAGGAAGGACCTGCCCTCCGGCCAGCCGTGACCCCAAGGGACAGTGATTATCTACGCTGGCCACCAAGGCTGAGCTGTGCACACCCACACAAACGTGCAGAGGCATTGGCTGCTGACAGCTCTTACRAATAAGGAGGATGGTTATGGAAATGAAGAATGGGATAGATGATTTCTTGGGGGACGCACTTTACCCCTCCTGAGCCTTACTTTCTAACATACAAATGATACTGATTATCTCTGGAGCACAGGCAAAATGTTAAATCGCCCAAAACTCAGAAGGTTTTTCTCCTGAAATTCTTCATTTGATCATATTGCTGACAAAATACTAAAACACACCACAGATTCCAACTCTGGGTGGCAGTCTCCTGGGCTAAAGCAACAGCTATTGCCACGATATGCTTTGAGATTCAAAGCAGGCATTTTTTGAAAGTGAAAGTTTCAAAAGCCTGTACTTCTGATGACATCAATGAACCACAAATTACTAAAGAATTAAACAAGCTCTGAACTCCCAGCAGATGCCAAACTTCAGATTTATCTATGCTATACTATCTCTGTCCAGATTTTTGATGTGGCTGGTTTCCTCTGTCTGTGCACAAGCATACTTTGAGAGGAAGACTTTTATCACACTGAGCCATGCAATTATAAACAGAATGAAAACTTTCAAGCCTTATGAAATACTTATCTCAAATATGCAYATATCTCAAAACTAATATTGTTCTTAAGATGATGCCATCTTTGCTCTTAGAGAAGACTATTGAACATGGAAGTGCATTTATTCAGGTGATTGGATCCCATTTTATCCATAGCCTCAATTATGTAATCAAACACATTAAACAAATTCTCTCTTTTTTTCATCTTGAATTCTTTGATGATAAAAGCTGCTTTATCCCAGAAACTTATTAAACCAGAAGGCCAATTTGGAAAGCATGATTCCTAACACACTCTGAAGAAACTGGACCATGATAGTTTATGTTCAGAGCTGGGATTTGGCTGCTTGTTGGTGTCTGTAGAAAGTGGTAACCTAGTGAACCAGTTTCCATTGCCAAAAAGCCATGATCCTGGTCCTTTTGTGTGTATGCCATCATCTCAGGCTTTTATGGAGACTAAACACTTTCTTGGGCAGCAAATTTTGTTCTGCCTCCTGGACCTTGTGTTCATGTCCTACACAGCATTAATTTTACCAAAGAAAAGTTGTTCACTTCCATTACTTCAGTCAGGGCCAGACTGTTAAGATTTTAGATCACACACCCAGTGAAATTCACTTCAAAACCTTGCCAAAATTATTTACAGCCGCCGTTTCAAAGGTCTGCTCCTCAGATACATGAGTGCTAGCACTCACATTTGAAGTTCCAGTAAAAGCCACCTTGCACTGGAGGAGTACAGGAAATTGGCTCTGGGGACAGTGGCCAGAGTGGTTTTGATTCAATGGTGGAGAAATTCTCTTTTGCCTCCAAGAAGTTTCAATTTCTYGGCACCCCCTGCAGCCTGAGCTGCCTATGCCCCTGAGTTAATCCTTCCTTCTCTTTCTGGTGGGACCAGGGCTGCTCCCTGCTCAGCTGGAACTTACCCACTGGGACCTAGGGCATGTGGCGTTTCCTAACACATGAGTTTATGTTGTAAGGGGTTTAAGGGAGAATAAAAAGGACCCTGAGTTTTTCAGTGGGGTCTGTGGTCACCCACTGAAGAGACCTTCTCAGCTTCCCCTCAAATGAAAACAATCCCTGCAGCCAGGTCAGTTTGTCACTGTCAGATAACAGAGATAACCTTTATCCAAGCAAAGCATACTTATTGTTAAAATAGCCCAGAAATTATTATATCGTTGGTGTTGTACACTTTCYTTTTTTAAATTAAATAACTTTAAAATATATTTAATATTAATATTACAGTTAAACTTAAAAAAAATATTTCTATAACTTGTACAGAAATATCTGGTTTCTGGGTAGATTCAACTTCACTGAATTAATGTAATAACTGTGGATTTCTATAAGAGCAATATAAGCCCCACTAAGCTTGAAATACTAAATATTGTCTTCCCAATCTGACAGTTAAAATATATCTTGTTTTCTGAATGCTTTTTCTGTTATCTTTCAAGTTAGCAGTCAAAAGAATTAATTTTGGAAATGATTTGTTCAAAGACACAGACTCAGCTGACGAAAAAGCTGAATTATGCCTTGTTCTCAGTGAACATTTAGGTGGCTGATTAAGGGTAGCTACAAGGACATGAGCTCCTAGTCCATAATTTCATTAGTGGACTCTACCTGCAGTAGTGGATGCATTAATTTACTTTCCCTAAGATTCTGTTTTTCATGCTCTGTATTGAGAACAATTATTCAACTGTGATTCAAGCACAGTAAGAGATGAGGCAAATGAGAAGCAGTGATGGAGCAATTTTCAGGACTAAGAACATTTGCAATTCCAGGGGGCTTGAAGATTATGACAGCTGAAGGGGAAAGGCAGGTCAGAAAAGGTTTTTTTTTTCCCTCCAAAATGCACTCTAGATATTACTAAGAATTACAAGAAGCTCCTAACTTGTAAATACAGGAACAAAGTATAGCTCAATTTTAAACATTTTTATGTTGCTATTATAGATTTATATTATTTATATGTGTGTAGCTCTGAAGTGTTTAAGTCATACTCATTTTTCTTAACTACTTCAATTTATTGTACAATGCTGTTCCTTTGCTGGAGAGTCATAGTGATCCCTCTCAGATCTGTTTTTCAGGTGTAGAAACCCCTTCCTGCTTGCACCATAACAGGCAAAGGGCTTTGCATCTTTAGCCAAGGAGGTGCAGCAGGGGTCGGGAGAGCTGTAGCAGGAAGCACCATCCCTTGTGCCACGTTACTTGTGGGCTGCTCCAGAGCAGAGCATCCTCAGCACCACCCTGCACTTCTGTGTGAGCTGATATTCCCACASTGCTGCCAGCAATCCATGCTCTTCCCCTGGCTTCAGCAAGAGGGGGATGTGGGTGCTAACCCCTATTTTTGCCCCTTTCCCTGCTGCTGAGGTCGGGCTGGTGGTGATGGATGCCTGTGTGACTCTCCTCAGCGTCTTTGGCTTGAAGCTCATTTTACTGTCAGACTCCTGCTCCCACCTTGCTTTTTCTTGTTTGTTCCTTCTCATTTTCTCATTCTCTCTCTCTTTTTTTTTTTTTAATAAACTGTGCTAATTTATAGCTATGTCTGTGCTTAGGCTGGGCTGATCTGCAACCCTGTGAACCATTCATAGCTCAGGACAGTAACAAACAGACAGAAATCAGTTCCATGCAGAATGCCTGAGCTCTAAACTCCAGTGCTCCCATTGTTCCAGAACTTCTATCCTTTACCCACAACAGCATTTGGCACTCAAATGCTAAAGACAGTCAGCTGCAGTACAGAGGTGTGTTGAAAGGCTTTTGTTAAATATGGATTAAAAGGTGAATTACCTCTGCTTCGTTTACCTGAAGATTAGAGTAATCCCTCATGGCATGCAAATAAAATCCACTAAACCCACAGAGCCCTGGGCACTGCTGTGGAGAACACAACTTCCCTGCTCATCCCAGGAACCCGGGGTGCAACCAGAGCATGGAAAGCTTGCCTTGCTTCCCTTTCTGCTGGAATCCTCATGAGGAGAGTGGGTGTCCCACAGGGGGGGAAGGAAGCAGCATTAGATGGGGAGAATGAAAGGCAACTCTACAGCAGAATCTGGCAGAGATTAAAAGATCAACAGCTAGAAATTTGTCAGTTTTGACAATCTATTGAGATTACTCTGCATATGCTGGCTATATTCCTTTGTAGCTTTGACAAAATAAGAAAAATAACACCAGGAAATGGTTGGAAGTTAGATAAAAAATAATGGGAATCCATGTAACTAGGCAATACAGGGTGGCAATGATAGGTACCTCTGAGGCTGAGAAAATGAATCATAATGGAAATATCACCTTCTGTGCAATTTTGCTATTAGATGTACCAAAGGAGTGTTGTTAAGGTCAATGCCTGGTATTTATGGCTGGGGATTGATTTGACCTCAAGTTCTTTCATTTTGTTATTCTGCCAGCAGTTACAGTACACATTGTGCTGCCAGAAGAGTGGCTACCCAGCCTCACTGCAGGCACTTTTCTTGTTGGCCTGTCTTGCCTTGAACAGTGTGAAATAGCTTGTGGCCAGAAGCTCTTATCCCATTTAGTTTAAAGCATTTGCTATACAGCTGGGAAAGGAAGGGAATGATAACAGAGACTCAGAGTTTATTTAAGTAAAGGATTGGAAGTTTTACCAAAAAGAATTCTGTACCAGCAAGAGTTGGTTTTTTATGGCTAGTGCTCATGGTTTTGTAATGTACAGATGTGATTCCTGATTACATTAGATTAAAATAAATTGGCTTGGCATGGTGACCAAACTCTTTAAAAGCAGTAACAGTCCCAATAGTTGCAGCAATTAATGACATAGCTATGCAAAGTATGCTTCCTATTTTCCTAAAATATCTCCTAAATCTTGCAGATTTCTTGCTTTTGGTTGCTATTTTTGATTATTATATTTACATGTTAGGAGCAGGGAATTTATTTCCTGGAACTAATAGACTTGTGTCTATGTTTACTGGTTAGCTGGAAGCTATTTGTAAATATTTCTATATCACTAACACCTCCTGTTTCCAGAGACATCACTRAATACTGGAATACCAAATTAGCAATTACCAATCACTAATGCTAATCACTGCAGTGGTGGTTTGTTTCACCAAGGCTTTCTTTAGCCCAGACAGGTTAATCTCCCTGTGCTGCCTCTACAGCCAGGAGGAAATTTCTGTAGCAAAATTTGGATCAGAAACCCAACATTCAAGTGCTCTGAACAATTCTGGCTACAGGGGGTCTCCAGAGACAGCTTCCCAGGGCTSCAGGAATCCCTGCATTATACCCATTATACCCATGATTTTTTTTTTTTCTATTTAAGAAAATAAATTCTTATAAATCAAAACAAATAGTCATGCAAAGGACAAAAATGAACAAAAGGAGAAAGCTGCTGATCTCATGCTTCCCTGCAGAGAAAATGAGGAAAGGGTGGAGAATCAGCCCAGGCACTTTCTGATTATCCTGTGAGATAGGATGGGAACAATGAGTGGTTGGTGTGAGCCTGAACAGAGCACTTTCTTTTTGGCACTTCAACAAACGTTGGCAGCATTTTCTTTTTTAATGTCAACATTATGTGCACAGCTTCAAGGTAAGAGTTCCAAGTCACTCAAGTTAATTGATACATCAGGGATGTGGAACTGGAACACAATGTCCTTGATGCTACTTAAAAGAATTGCAGAACTCTACGTTGCCTTGCAGGAGGGACTAGAAAAATCTGAATGCACTACAAAAGTGCTGGCCAGAAATGAGGGAGTTCACTGCAGCCCTTTCCTTCCATGGCTGTCAGATTGACTGAAAAACTCTGAAATTATATCTTCTGCACTAGATTAAATACTGTCCTGCCTCCCAAGATGGATCTACTTTTGTCTTATGCAGAGCCGTYCTTTTACTGGCTACAGGAATGTTTTCATACAGAAGAAGTGAGTATTTTGTGCTCTGAATTCCCAGCTGTCTGCTGCACTGTAGCCTCAAGGCTTCAAAATTTGGTGTGAGATGCTGTCAGTGCAAAGACAGAGCCCTGTGCTCAGTGGAGAGGAGGAATGCTGCTTACCAGGAGCTGCTGCTCGTGGGATGGATCACCTGCCCTTAAGCTCAGGCTGCAGCTGAGCATCCATCTGTGGTGCAGGCACTGCAGAGGCTCAGGCCATGTCCTCTCCACCCTCACCTCGTGCTTGYAGGCTCCTGTCCCCAGCCCCTTCCTTCTATGGCAATGCAGGTGGAGCAATGCCTGAGCCACCCGCTGCCACCGGCAGGGGACAGAGGGGACAGGATGGGGAGGGGATGCTCAGACAGGCACCGTGGAAATACAGGGTCAAGGGAGAAGTGCCAGGGCAGCCAGCCTGGTCTCCAYAGGCTGTGTGTCACATCTGTCAGCATCGTGTGGCTTCTCTTGGGAGTACCCAGGAGTGTCACAGGGGACAAGGTAGGTTCACTTGGGCAAACTAAGCCCTGTGGCTTTAACAATTATGGTTGCTAACAGAACACATTTTTTTATCCTATAAGATATTGCCTGTCAAAACTATTTGGTGCAAAAACAGATGTTGCTTGTGTTCCAGTCGAAAGTGCCCTGACTGAGAGGAAAATTTTTCTCTGAGATCCCATGCTTTAGGAGAATCTAAAGAGGCTCTTCAGACTCCCCAAAACCCTGGCTGTGCCCCCAGAAGCAGCAGCTCTGCACAGACTTTACGAAGCCATGGTCTGCTCTCCTTCACTGCATTTCTGCAGTTTACCTAACCCAACAAAGGCAGTATTTGTCTTGCTACAGTCAGGTAGAGAAGACTTGTAAGACTTGTCCTAACTGTATTTTTATAATCACACACTTCCTGTGCACAATGCTCACTGGGTGTAACTGTAAATAAGGAYTACTTTCATCCTCAAGTTCAAAACGATGAGGTTTCTCCATTGCTTATGCAGTGATCGTGCAGAGACACAGGGGGATGGCAGCTGCCAAGGCCAGCCAAGGGCTTGGTGTTCCTGAGAGGGTGGCTTCAATTAAAGTCTTTTCTATCTCACTGCTACTCTACTTTTACAGTATAATTCCCTCTTGCATATCAAAACTGACTTCATTACAGTGTATCCACATAGTAAAATCTCTAAGATCTTTAGTGCTTGAAATCCAGAGCACTTCCTAAGCTTTGAAGCAGTTTCCAGGTTTTAACATCAGTTATTGTTCTCATGTGAGCAACACCCCTGCATTCATTTCACTGGAAGATGTAGCAAAGGTAAGGAGCTAATCCAGCACTACAAAGGGAAATCTTGTGATACCTTCAGCTGAAGCTCAGAAGATCCTGCCTGCCACTTATATCTCTCATTTACTTCAGTCTAGTTCTTTAATTATGCAAGCTGTATGTTCTGTAGASACCAATCTTAAAGACAATATTAAAAAGCAGAGAAAGGGTGGCAGTTGCCTATTTTATTTGTTTATAAACAACATAACTGGATGTGCAACCTCCATGGCTTGGACAGGAGGACACGAGCTGCAAGGAAGATGCCTCCAGAACCTCTGGAAGCCAGGCTGTGAGCACACYCTCCAAAGGCAACCATGGCTCCTTGCTCTCTGTATGCTGAGATGTTCCAGCATGAGGTGATTTGATTTGAAAGGTGAGTTGCAGAGTTCAGAGGGAGCTGCAGTCTAGCAAGCTTATCTCCATTGCCAGTAAGAGCTCCCAGGCCAAGGCCAGGATTCTCTGATCCTTCCACAAATCAGCCTTTGCTTCTGAAAGCTCCTTCTGACTTCGGATTTACTGAATCCAAATGCAGAAAAATGCCTTCCCCAGGGAGGTGGGCTTGTTCCTCTGACAAAGAGCTGCTCCTGTCCCTTTGCCACAGCATGACTCCACTGCCACTGACCTTGCACCAGGATCACCTTCCTCCCCCAGAGTTTAGCAAAATGAGTATTTAAACAGGGAATCCTTAAGCTGTAAAGACCTTTCTGAAACGAGACAAAATTAGGATTGATATCAGCAACTGTATATTTATACTCTGCACTGGCTTCAAACCATATTTAACTTTTAACCAGGTTTCTTATGAGAGTGTTTGCAGCCAAGATTAACTTAAAAACACAAAAAGAATCCATAAAAACATCGYAAGAGCTCTGATTTCTRAATAAATATATGCTAAATAAGYTAGCTCTGAGTGCTGCTTTGACAGTAATTAATTTTTAACCTTAATCTTTACTCACTGTAAGATGTATTTTCTTTTTCAGATGTATACACTAAAAATTTTCAAAGAAATTGSTCATATATGGCAATCAAAATTCATGCCTGATGTCAACACAGGCAACACTTTGGTATAATTTCCTTCTACTATAGCTTACACATTTTTTGGTGGTACAAAATAATCTATGCTACATTAGCTATGAGAATAAGAATTGCTTACAGAAAATGAAACCACATTTTTGAATGCTACAGATCAGCACCTGGTGTGCATGACAATCCTAATTAGATAATATTAATTTGTCCACGAAGTGYCCTGGATTCACCAACAGTTAGTTAGATGTTCAAGCCTTAACAAATAGCACGACTGAATTAGTGATTTTTGAAAGGTAGTCAGCAGCTGGACTGGAATCTATCCAGAGTGAAATCCTGCTATGTTATGCTGCTGGCATGCTGGGAATCAGCACAGCTGCTGATTTCACCAGAATAAGAAATTGAATAGACTCTATGCCAGTGCTTAGTCACCCTCAGTGAAAGTGTTCCCTGCTGTTCAGAGGGAGCCTCTTGTGTTTCAGTTTGTGCCTCTGSTGCTGCCCCTGGGCACCAGGACCTGCTGCACTGTGCACACTCCTGGACTGCTGCTTGCTCTGGCAGCAGCTGAGCCAGTGCCAAACACTGCCCCAGAGCCTACAGGCTGCCTGGGAGAGAAGCACATGTACTCATGAATGAACTCTGAGGAAATAGTGCAGATCTCCATCCCAGCCTGTGTCCCATCACTGCAGGCCAGGCTGGCCCAACAGGCACTGCCAGACTTGCTGTGGCTGCTCCTGACCTGTGCCTGCCACCTGCTGTGGTGGTGATGATGGACTTGGACTGTATGCAGCATAATCTCTCTAAAAACTGGTTTGCTGTAGACTGTGAGCTCACAACTCTCTGCCCTGATACTCTCATAGAAGAGCTGTGTTATTAGTCCTCCTGCCCTCTTGCCTGATTTAGTGCAGCCAGCCAACTACAGAGCTGTATACAAGCTACATTCAACTACAAATAAAGCTGAAATCAAGCAAGATTGCATTGAGAAAAACAAAAGACAAAGAAAARCAACAGGCAGGAAGAAGGGAAAACATAAAGTCACCTGCTTTATCTAGTGATGTCTCAGTGCAAGGACAGGGAGGTGAGAAGGGAGGCCTGGCCATGATGGCTGCTCTGAGGCACATCAGCAGTCAGGCTTAGGAAGCAGAGCCAGSAAAGGTGCAAATTCAGGAAGATTTCAGGTCAAATCTGTACAAGGATGATTTCTGTGGGACTGGCTTATGATGCCAACTCAGCCAAGACAGACACAGCCCCAGAGGAGCTGTAAATAGACTTCTAATGATACATGCTGCTGCTTTCCCTGGTCAGYATTGGTTCCATTTTTCAAGCCTAAAATTCTAAACAACTACTCCTTTATCTTAAAGCTTGATTAAAGCTGACCATGAGTAATCTGACACACACTATTCATGTTACTCCTGAGGGAAACAAATGGATCACTCAAAGGCACACTAGGAAACTTTTAAAGTCTCAATGTGCTGGTTTTGGCTGGGGTAGAGATAATTTTCTCCACAGTAMCCAGCTCAGGGCTGTTTCAGCATTGTGCTGGGAATGGTGTTGATAACAAGGGATGTTTCTGTTGTTGCTGAGTGGGGCTCACAGTGTCAAGGCCTTTTCTGCTTCTCTCAGTGTCTTGCCAGGGAGGAGGCTGGGGGTGCARCAGGAACTGGGAGAGAACACAGCTGGGACAGCTGATCCCTCCTGACCCAAGGGATATTCCAGGCCATCCAATGTCATGCTCAGTGGATAAAGCTGGGGGAAGGAGCCCTGCTGTCCTAGGGATGGCTGCTGGCCCATGGGGAAGTGGTGAATGAATTCCTGGGTTTGGTTTCCTTTGCTTTTGTTTAACCTGTTAAATTGTCTTTACCTTGATCCAAGAGTTTTCTCACTTTTAATTTTCCAGTTCTCCCCCTCATCCCACCATGGAGGGGGTGAGCCAGTGAGTGGCTGTGTGGGCTGAGGTGCCTGAGGGGGTTAAACCACAACRCCGAGTACAGAGTGTGCTATGGGCTTTTCAGGAACCTGAAGGCAGTCTCTGTCTGCTGGCCTGGCAGGCAAACTGGGCACAGCAGGATTAGTCTGCGCCTCTCTGGGAAGCAATAAGAAATTGGAAACATTAACTAAGACTGGATTCAGTGGAAGTTTCTTTTGTATTATTTGTACCTATTGTTACTGTTGCCCCTCCATGTGTCTGAGGCTGAAGGTGGCCATTGTCTCATGGAAGTGCCTCAAGGACRGTGAGGGTTTGCTGAGCAGGTACTCACACGCAGAAAGTGCTCACAGGAACAGTGGCTGAGCATCAAGTTAGTTCCAGGTTACTGTCAGAAGGGATGCCAAAATCTTGATACATTAGTGATTTTCTCTACACTGGCACCTGACCTGTTCAGAATCTGTAAAATCTGTGCTKTTGTTCTGTTTTAGCTACAGGCTTTTAATCTACTTCTTTCTTTACTGGGAACTTCTGTAAGTAAAATGTGCTTTTTTAGTTTTGGGTCCAGCACTTCCAAAAGGATTTATGGGCTTTAGATACYTTACTGCATCTTGATACCATATTGCTCCTAGTGTCCCTGACCACCTTAATAAYCCCAGATCTGGCAGATCTCTACACTGGGAAAGCATTGCACCCTCTTGCAGTGTCTTCAGGGTGTAATTCTCCAGCAGATGAGTTAAAACAGGACAAGAAGAGAAGACCATGAACAGAATTTAGGATGTGGGAGGTTTTGATGTTGCATGTGTCAGGAGATGATGCATATGAGGATGTGGCACATCTCACTAATAATTCAAGATGGGGAAGAAAAAGAGTTAATGCTAAAATATTTGCTTGCCCTAATCCCTACTGAAAAAATACTCCCCATTACACTGAAGAGTCGCAGCCCAGTTCCTAGTGCTGCTCCAAACATCTCTGTCAGCATTCTCCTCTGGTTGTTCTAGACCACCACCTAACGGCGAGGCTCAGGCTGGGCCCGCCCGGCTGCTGCGCGCTGGGCATCAGCACAGGCAGAGCCCACAGCCCCACYCAGCAGGGGACAGGCAGGATCCTGCCAGGAGCAACCCTTCCCTTGCCCTTCCCACTGACCCTTGCTTGGGACAGCTCTAACAGGCTAAGGCAGAGCTGCTCTCCTGCACTTGTGGCAGCAGGACTATCTAGTATTAAATTTTTTTGCAGAACTGAACTGTGTGACCTGGATCAGCACTAACAGGCCTCACTCACTAATTGCTTAAGACATTCTTATCCTATAGCCTCATTGCTGTAGATTACTGAAGCTTAGTACTTACTCTAAAATAACTTGCTCTATCTGTGACAGTGCAGAGCAATCTCCCAGKACAATGGCAGGCTGGCTTCTGTTCCTTGCCCCATCCTTCTCACGCGGATCAAGCAGTGCAGCTGCTGCGCCGTCATCAGTCCAGGCTCTCTCCCAYTACTGGTGAAGAAATTAGTTACTCTAAATTAGTTCCCTAATAAAKAGTTTCTAACTCTCTCTTTCTTCCCCTCTGTGGATTTTTTTACTTACTTACTGGGAACCTTTGGAAAAAAAAATAGTGCTCCTGCTTTGACTACCTTCTCTATGAAAACAAGCTGTAGCAGTCCCAGTGAGATGCCAGTAAGACTGGCACACTCACTCCCCAGGACCCACTCATGGAAAACACTGGTGAAGTTCTGACTACCCCCATACTGAGCCATACATGCAAACAAACAGAAAATGTTCACATAAAATAGTGAAAATGCAACCAGCAATATCCCAAAGTACMCAATTTTAATCTGCACCATTTTCATCTGTTTGGACTCAATGGTCTCTCAAACAAGGGACAGGAGTAGTTGCATTTTTGGCTGAGCTTATCCACCTACTCCCACTCACCCTGTTCCTGCAGCAGCAATCCTTCWTCCCCTGTTGCTAGTATTTTGTAGGATTTCTGCATGGACTAACACAGCTGTATTAAACCATATCCTATGGAGAACCTGTATGTCTGAAATTCACTTCTCCCATTGTTCACTCTGCCATTTGTTTACCTCCACCTGG
>JACDOX010000020.1:622109-668493 GCA_014549065.1 Cardinalis cardinalis
CAGTTGACAATTAGAGATGAACCCTGGTGGGAAACAATGAGGGATAAATCATAGCACAGACAAATCCCTCACCTGTGATGTGTTGGCAGAGGAATTACTATTTGCTTGCTGTTGATGAATTTGTGCAAGCTGCTGTTTCTGCATTAGTGCCAGTTGCTGTTGATGTTGCTGGTATTGTTCGGCTGTAAATGCTGAACAAAATATAAAACGAGAAAATACTGTATCAAAATATGTAGGAGTTGTGTATATAAACACATCTACTTTCTGAACCTAAACCCCCACTCCCAAAAACTACCACAACAAGTTCCTAAGAGCCTTAACGCACYTTTATGTCAAAAAGGCTGACATCTTCCTAGAAATTTTTGTCCAAACAGCTTCTCTTTTTGTTTGTTTAGTATATAGGCTTTAACTAATACTTTAACTCAAGATACGAAAAAGGGAGAGGGAGAAAGGAACCAAAATGCAAACAGTTCCACCAAAAACTCTTTAAAAACAGATTAAAAAGAATGATTAGGTAGAAATGGCATCACTGTTTTCACCTTGTGAAACTACAGTATCAGCATTATTAGTGAAATAGGTTTATATGCCAAACTTGGCAACTATGCCCCYCACTGACAGCATTCTGAAGGCAGCAAGGGCCTACAACTCAGATTTATGTTTCAATAGAAAACATCAAGTTCGGCATGCAAACAACTGTGCAGGCTACTGCTGTACAGTACCTTTTTTGTTCGTAGCTGCACATGTACAAGTAACTCCATCAATACCTAATTTCACAGAACTATACCCTTTTCTCTAAAATCTTTGAAAGGTGACTCAGTGCATCACAAGTCAGGCAGAATTTTACCCATTTAACCCACAGGTATAAAACTGACAAAGCATAATTTGTACAGATTGACAAGGGATGCCCAATAGAGCAGCAGAATAATTGCTTGCACTGAAGTTAGTAATTTTTTGTTTTAGTTTACTTTTCCAAAACAAAATGAAGTCTCAGTTTTCAATTTACAAACTGAATCAAGGTTAGAGTTTGAATGCCCCTGCAAAAGATACACTTTTCAGATTTTCCTTCAATTTTATATTCAGATTGCTCCCAAATACGTGCTGTAAATAGTACTCATACTTCAAGAATGCACTGGMAGTCACGTTTTTGGAGGAGTTCACTATTGCTTGGCAACAAATCMCTATCACACTTAAGTCCCGTTCACAAATTGAAATTTTAAAGAATCTTTTGTTAATCTACTCCTTCAGGCTTGCTTGCCTGAGGAAAACACATTTATATCAAAACCATAATAATGTCCTGCTTCTGGATACAACAGGATTCTGAAGACCAATTATACCTCATGTATAAACTTGAATAACAAGTCAGGCTACAATATTTGGAAACATCAGAGCACACACTGCTGAGCATGCATTTTCCTGGSATATTTCTGTTTTTATGGTGTTCAAATATTGTTCAAACTACTTCTAGTAAGTACGAGAAATTGCACTGAAATTATAACCAGCAGTTTCCTATTGAACACTTGAAGCTATAAAATTTTACTCAGTTGTTACATTCACATTACCTTTTTTCATAAGTAACACMTTTGAGCAAGTAAGGATGTAGCACTTATTTATATTGCCACAAGCAACAAATTACTTACAATTACTTCTACAGTTCAGCAACACTGCAATATTTTAAAATTATTCCTAGGAGAATATCTTAAAAGTAGCAACCTCACTCATAAATGTCCTTACAAAAAGCAAAAAACCCACAAAAAACCAAAAAACCCGAAACCAAACAAACTAGAATTTACTGACCAAATACTCAAGGAGATGACTGTTTAATTTTAACAAAAAATAAAATTTACAAGTCCTTTAGATTTTTTTTAAGCTACCATCTAACAAGTTAGAGCAAGAAAGCTTTAKCACACAAAGATTAACAGGTAKAAAGCTGAGCAGCAGTAACAGAGGRAGGAAAATGGATATACTGTTCTGGTACTGAGAGATATAGATTGTTTTTTCAAATCCTAAAATTTAGAATCAGCATACATTTAGCCAACATAGTGCCAGTGACATTGAAGGTTCCATTTATTTACTTAGGGTAGGATTTATTAGGGYGTCCTGCTCAGAGACAGGAGATGGACTTGATGATACTGATGGGTCCCTTCCAACTCAGTAGATTCTATTAACCAAGGTATTTTATTCTGTAGTATAGCACTGTAAATATACTGATTAGGAATAGATTGCTTAAGTGATATAAACAAAGACAACCCACAGAATGACAAAGAAGAAAAGGGAAAAAAAGGATATGCTGTACCACCATCTTTAACTATGACTAAAACTTCCACCAACATAATGACCTTACCTGTGCCTAGTTAAGTGAAATTAGTAGCTCATTTCAGTTTTCAAGTCCTAAGTATATTTAAGATTCTAGCTATAAAACAGAGCT
This sequence comes from Cardinalis cardinalis, assembly GCA_014549065.1. Lineage (NCBI taxonomy): Eukaryota > Metazoa > Chordata > Aves > Passeriformes > Cardinalidae > Cardinalis > Cardinalis cardinalis. Next base: position 624,535 of record JACDOX010000020.1, read on the forward strand.
GAGGTAAACACAGTCACCTGTGTTGGTTTAACCACCTCCAAAATACCTGCTTCTTTTGCAACAGCAGCAAATGAAGCTTACAGAGATGAGCTGTGTTTGTTTAGGAAAGACTATGCTAAATAATGGCTGGAAGCACTCTATTCTTTCGGAAGTGACATTCTGAAAAGCTGTGTTTTTGAAATTGTACATTGGTTATTTTCTTTTAAACAGCCTGGGATCCTTTGAACTGTATGCTTCTCAGCACTCTGGAAAGTTGTACAGCTGTCAGAGGAAACAAGTGACAGAAGAACTCTACTACCACCACCACCCTCATCTATATTCCAAGTGCTCCTCCTCCACTTAAAAATACTACCTAGAAAATACACTCAAGAACATCTAATTTAAGTTTTTTTCAATTTAGGCTAAACACTCAGCAATGWTTTTGCTGCTTCCCTTATTAAAGATAAAAGTCTGACAGACATTTCAAAGTATTATTTACAACACTATCAGGGGTTTACTCTGAAATTCTCAATCAGCTGCATCTGGTTTAGAAAGGCAATACTGCTCAGAAAGGGCTGCTGTAATCTACAGCCTGCTAAAATAATCTGATTGAAATTCCTTTTCCATTCCATAGACAGAGATGCTCATGTACCAGAACAGGTTATAGATTGCTATTACATAAGCCAGGTCTTCCCTCTCCATGCTAAAGAAACACTATACTGAAGGTTTTAATGAGAACATTGCTACTACAGYGAACTATCCAAAGCAAAATTTCTTCTGAAGACCTGCAAACTAGGATGGCATTACTTTATTCCTCTTCTGTTAAAAGCCATCATGTATTTTGTTTACAATACCACCAGGTTTCTTGCCCTCCTGCTCTCAGACTACAGTCCACATTACTGTAGCCATTTCAAGTTGAAAAATAAACATAACGATTGTGAGATATAAGTTGCTTCTGAAAACTGCCATTCCTATGCATGTAAAAACCCATTTGTGTGTACTTTACATCAAAGTACTTTCACCTATGTAACYTTACACATTCATTTCCTGTGGCACCCAAGTGTGACTGGAATGGGGGAAATCACATATGCTCAGCACAGTGAAGTCCCAGGTGTACTGACTGTACCTCTACATCTGCAGGTACAAGCCTGAGCTTCTCAAAGAACAAGTCTAAGTTCAGCTGTCTTTTTTTTAAAGAATCAATGCAAACAGAATGTGTTGCTSCACAAAAACACAGCTGCTATTAATGTGTTATGTGACTTGCAGAGAATACTTTCTGCTTGCCTGCAATGTAGCAGTGATGCAACTGCATGGGTATCAAATTCAGCTTTTTGCTAACATCAATTCATCTAAAAAAACCAGTGAGTACCCCTAAAAACTTTCTTCCAAAACCTTTATTCTCTCTTCTTATTTTTGTTAGAAAAAAGAGAAAGGTTTTAAAAGCTGTGTCCTTTCATGTGTCAAAAGAAAAATGGCATATGTAGAAGAAGTAGAAAAAATAAATGTCATGTCTTTTTGTCATACACTGCTCTTCATCTGCCTGGAAAAAAAAAAAAAAAGAGCAGAGCAGCCAAGCAGCAAGCCCAGACCTTTTCTGAACATTTAAATCAGTTACCACATTTCTGGTAACTCAGGAGAGKATTGCTACACTACACAGAGTTACAGATTCCTGACATTACTGGAGACCTTCAAGGCTTTAAATAACATTGGTAAAGCAACAGAAAGCCAAGTAACAGCYTGAAGTTTAAAAAGGAGACAAAACATAACAAGGTTTAAAGATGACACATGAGATTTTAAGACAGGCCCTTGCTTCAGCAGCCCCAAACAAGGATGCAGTGCTTATAGACTTCTCAAACACCATGCTCCAACCTCAGTGGTCATGGTTCCATCACACAGTAATGACTATTTAAWAGTGCAGGATTTACCAAGTTAAACAGTGCTGAAACACCAGTTTCATCCACTACATAGAATCACTACATAGTGATGGGTAAAGGGGGAAATCTCAACCATCACTACTAATACACAATAAATAAGAACATAACCATTTCAGAATCTCTCAACTGTCTTTCACAGCCAACAGCTGTATCTTGCCACATTTTTTAAACTTTAATAAAAGTTTTTTAAAACTTCTACATACTTTCCAAGACACCTTCAGTAATTTATGCAAGTCACTTGACTMTTAAGTTAACCTAGCCCAACTCCTTTTCTAACATTAAACATGAAAAACCTTTAAGCACAACTCTGCCTGAAGTTATTTACTTCTYAAGATGGTTACCAGAAGATGGGCAACTCTTTACCAAGAGACTTAGCTATACAAATGCTTCTTGTTTGTTTGCAGCACACTGTATCAAGTGGTAACATCTGAGCTGAGAACACCTTCAGATTTGAAGTCGGTACATGATGTTATGCTCTTATCSTCTTCATTTAAGAGCTTGGGACAACACACACAAATATTCTGCAACTGTATTGGKGCTGTACTTTGGCAGCAAGGAAATGTTTTTGGGCTTACAGACCAGAAAAGGAATGGAAGGTAGAAGAAAAAAACTACAGGAGTTTTCAGCTTTCAGTACAAGGAATGAAACCCTATACATTACTGATACTGACTGACAGGATAAATGACTCAGTATCTCCTTAGTGACAGCTACAAATCCTGTTTTATTAAAAACTGAGCTATTTCATACTGCACTATGAATGTGTTTTACTACAATCACTTCTATGAGTATCTGTACTCTCTGGGATAATGACATATCTATTTTTTGCTTGAACTAAGCCACTGAATATCATTTTTAAATTGCACAATTCTGTTTACATATCAACCAAATTCTATGGCATGGTGATAYTCAGCAGGTATTGCTTTTCAGAGCACAGAGTAACAGTGATACTGTCAATGGACTTCTCAAAGATCCACAGTTTGCAGCAGTTTTACATTGCAATATAAATACACTAACAGAGCTCACTGATTGTAYCACGGCACTTAACATGTACTAGCCTTACAATGCTGTAGCTTACATTTAGCTTCTCTGAAAACTCAAGTTCTTCCCAGAAGTGGCCAAAACCAGTGATAAGTAAGTGCCTGTAGGGGGCTGGCTGTGCCATCTGTATGAACAGATGGGCCTTTGYACAATCAACAGCCACAGCTTCTGCTCCTGACTACTGCTGCAAGTTTAACTGGGAGGTCACTCACTTGTTACCCTGCTTCCCTCAAGAAGGAAAACACAGACTCTTTTTAAGTTGACAACAATAACCAGTTTCCTAAAAAACCCAGGGAGCATACCTCAGAAAGCAGAAAATGCATGTGCAATCTCCTGGTCCCTCTACTGGCATTCTTTTCCATTTCTGGAATGGAAGATGCTCACTAGATTTGCCAGGCAAACTGAGCAAGCTTTGTGGAGTAAACACAATGAACTAGCTAGGTAACTTTTTTCTTCTCTAATAAAGTTTTAAAAAATTTTAATACTGAGAGACTCAAGCAGCATAATTAAACCTTTTGACAAGTGTTTCAGTCCTGCTAGACATCTTAAGAATTCGATATTTAAAAGCTTAAAACCTGTTTCATAACAAGGTAAGCATCTGTTCTCAAGAGCAGAAATGATATTTCAGTGRGAAAACTGAAACATTAAGACTACATTAGGTTCAAAGAACTTCTCTAATCCATTTATAGAATACTAGATTCCAGGATCCTTCTAGTGGAGGTGATAATCATTAAAAAGGCAGTTTTGATCAGAASAAAGTTCACTTATACAGCTTCCAAACTTTTTCAGAAATTCAATAAACTACAGAACTGCTAAAGTGTCTTCTTAAGGGAAATATATGAGAGCATCACATCCCTGCTGTATAAGACAACAGTTAGTGGTTACTAATGCCAAAGTGCATGCAAAGCAAACATCAATCACAAAGCTAAGTAATCAGAACATCACATTTTTAAATCTCTATCTTATGAGAGATGTTATCTGGCTTACACTGCCTGGTTAAAGATTTTCTACTGTATAGCAAATTCTCACCAGTGAATTCAGAAGATTGGAGAGACTTAGAGCCATCAGTGTGATTTAGTATTTGATGCACCAGGCCCAAAGACGTTTCACTTTCTGAAAAGAAGTTCAAGATGGGTTTTACTTAAACATAGCATCATTACACACTATGAGAACACGAATCATTATGCCCTTGATTAYTACTGCAACAGCTTTTTACTTCAGCCCAACAGAACTGATGTGTGAAACTCCTAACATCAGAACTGGAGAAATTATAAACTAGATATAATGTCTATGTATGCACTCCCTACTTGGTAGCAGAAGACAGATAGAAAATTAATAAGGATTTTTTACGAGCCATTGAATGAAAGCTAGAAAGCTTCCTATGCAYTTTTATTGGTCTACTCATTGCTCTTAAAATGAGTTTCCACCAAAATGTCACGTGCTAGTTAGGGTACACACAGTTTACTGCWGTTACAAATGTGACCATCCTTGCATGGGACGCAACGTGTAACAGCTCCACAAGCCCAGAGATCTTCAACTTTGGAGCAAAGTTTTACTCCAACTGAATTTAAAGTGAATGAGAACATCTAGTAAGACTACAAGTCTTGAAGCCGCTGAAATGCTCAGGTGTTTTAAAAAGTACCAACTCTTCTGCATCCACACTCCCATTTCCCAGACTAAAGAAGCTTTTTAATATTTCCTCCTTTAACTAAGTTTAGGATGGGCTATAAACACCTGTTACTCTTGAGGCCATTGCTTTTCAACTAGGATCTCAACAGCTCAGCCACAGATGGGCCAAGACTATTAAATTSCAATGATAATTGGAAGCAGCCATTACAAATTTCAGTATTTTTCATCACCAAGTTTATCCTGTAATGTGAAAGAAGCATTTCAAAAAAGGGAAAACAGTAACACAGAGCAGTGTTGAGAATACTACAGATACAAGGGTTAAATAAAAATATCTAAACACAGCCAGTGATGGCATGAAAGCCATGGACAAGTCCTTCCATATTGCTATAAGGAATTGCCACAAGAATTGAGAAGCTTCCTCCTGTTTCTTTCTGGGAAAAGGTTATCTAAAATCTGRCATCAGGTACAACACCTTAATGACAACATGAAAAAACAGTATAGGATCAGAGTGGTTTGGGTTGGAAGGGACCTTAAAGATCATCTAGCTCCAAACCCTCTGCCATGGGGAAGGAACCCTTCCCCTACAGCAGCTTCAAAGCCCCATCCAACCTGGCCTTGAATGCTTCCAGGGATGGGGCTTCCACAACTTCTCTGGGCAACCTCTTCCAGCACCTTACCATCCTCACAGTWAAGAATTCCTTCCTACTTTCTTTCAGTTTTAATCAATTCCCCCTTGCCCTGTCACTAYATGCTCTTGTAAAAAGTCCCTCTGCATCTTTCTTGTAGGCTCCTTTCAGATACTGGGATGTCCCAACTAGGTCACCCCAAAGCTTTCTGTTCTCTTCTCCAGGCCGATCAAGTACAGACCCATCAGCCAACATTACATATTKGGGAAATGGAAGCACAGCTCACTACCCTGCTAGATCCCCAAGCATGCAAAACTGCTTTTAAAAAGCAGATTAAGAGGTCCAAAAAAAAGCATGCAAGTTTACTGGGGAAAACGTTATTTCTATGGAACTCCCACAGTMGAAGTTACTGAACAGCAATGCACAATTTGCATCACATCACCTAAATGTCTAGTTTACAAGAAAATGCAAGGCATTTGACTGTATTCTGGATACTCMCAGCTTTTCATATATACTATGTATATTTCAGATATACGATCCCAAACACAAAACCTAACAGTTTTCAGTAAGACTCCTTCTTAAAGAGTGATTTCTCAACTCAGTTGAGCAGCTCCAGTCAACTGCCAGTCTCTTTAGCCCTGCCAGCTTTCAGACACTGTTTTCAAAGTGAACCAGCTTCTGGGTAAAGAAAGCAGAAAGGAACAGAATGCGAGACAGCTGCCTGCTCTTAGCAGAGCCTGGGAACCAGTGCTCCAGTATTTCACTAGTGACAGGTATCTCTGCTCTGCTTCCTACACACAAGGCTGAAATGGAATGATACATGTGTGCAGCTTTAAGTGTCTCTAACTTTTGTTTATGAGATCCAAGCATTCAAAAATGTGAATGCAACATATTTAGTAGAAAGTCTCCAGCAGACAGCAGTTTCTTAAGTGACGGAGGTCAAAGACTGCTATTTGCCTGGCAGAACCAAATCAATCAACAGGGGACACAAACACTTCAGCTCAATACTCATACCTACTGTACACTCCATCTCTGAGGATTATGACTGAGAAACCTGACACTGATCCTTTACTGAAGTAATTCTGCTGCTGAACAAGTCAATTATCCCCAAAAATAATGCTTTAAAGCTCTTGCTTCGTTTTTAGTGGTATTCTGAATAACATGTGTTAAGACCTTTGAATCAGCTCTTCTCACAAGAGGGCAAAGGATACTTTTTCATAATTCTTAAGATCAGAAGCAACCACCCCCTTCACAAGTGATGCTACTTGGCCACTTGCTCCTGCTGCCAAAGTCTAGCCTTCAGCACACCACAAGGGCTCAGGTAACCTATAAGGGATTTTAAGACACCCCTTCTCAGTTTACACACAAAATCTGAATGCAAAAACTTCCACAAATCTTTAATACCGAGTACTCTGGAAGCCAGAATCAGAATAAATTGCATTTCTTCAGGATCAAAGGTACTTCAAAATGTTTATAAAATACTCAGCTCTGGGGAAACCTCTCTCTGATTTTCAGGATGAAAATCAAGGCTCCCTGTAGCCAGAGAAAGGTACGTTACAGCACAGCTTTTGTAACATATCCTCTCATTAACAGAAGACCTGAGATACCATCTCAACCTCATGGCCCTGCTGGCCACATATAACAGACCCAAGGAAATATTTCCATGGCACTTGTTCCATGTCAGCAGCAGGTCTGCATCATGCAAGGCAGAAAAAGCTCCCTACTACTTTCTTAGTAGGGAAACCGAAAGCACTCATGTGATGGCACATAATAAACATAAACAACACGACCACCTCTGTTGGTCACTATAGAATCCCAGGATGAACATCTTAAAAGTAATACAGTTTGACCACAAATTACAGTAGCAGTGAAAGGATAATATGACTTAAATACAGACATATTAATAAGAGTTTTATGACAAAAGACCAAATGCCACTTCAAAAACCTAAAAGGCAAAGAGAAACAAACCTGAAACATCCACACCCACAAACCCTCGGCTTTAAAAACAACTAAGAAAAAGCAACAGGGAAGCCCTACAGAGTTGTTAAGCTGCAATAGTAACTACTACAAAAACGTCAGTAGGGCTACTAGATACCTGAGGCTCTTTACAGGATTGGCTACAGAAAGAACAAAGAACTCAGCAGCTGCAGCTCCACTGACAGGCAGCTCTGAAGAAGTCAGACTCAGACATGAGACATTTGAACATGCCTGTGATCTGCATAGACAATGTATCTCACAGAATCCTTTTAGAAAATGGAAAAAAACCCCACTAAAACCACACTGGTACCAAGACGGAGCAGACTGTGCTCCTTACAAGCATTTATACCTGAATAGCTGATCCATAGTAAACCACACACACACAGACTTATATACACTCCAATGCCACAAGAATCACAATTAAGATTATAAATAATTATATGGATACAATCTACCTGGTTATGATAACAACAAGTGACTAYCCAAAGACTCTGGTAACCAATTTAAAGTATACCTATGAATTYAGACAGCTCTATTTTGTTATTTAACATTTAATTTCTATATCAAATCCTAGCAAAATTATGAAACTAAACTCCACATTCGTATTTTGAAAGCCTTGGAAGACAAATATTTTTCACAGAATTCCAAGCATAAATGAATGTATTATACCAGGTACTTACACTAGTATGTATTACTTTCCCACAGGCTTCAATATGCAACCACACAATTAAAACCTTCTGTGGGACTCATCAATATAAATAATTCCATTCAATTCCTAAACGATGTAGATAAATATCCTTACCATCCATTTCAGGGAAAAAACCACTCTAAAAGGACGTGTGTGTGTTTATTTATACAGACACACACAAAGACACGAACTTTAAAATCCATCAGCCAATTTTTCAAGTCTACGTGACTTTCAGATGTAAAGCACTGTCCATGAATACTCTGCAGATTACATACGATCTATTTAACACACTTCAGTTTTGTTTTCACTCTCCTCATCTGGCTACCATTAATCAGAGTTCAGCCTGGCTACCAGGCAGAGAATGCCCTCACTCACTTCCGGACTTGTTTTACAGATTCAAGCCAGTGAAAGAGCAGAATTTAAACACCAAAAGCCACACTGAGATCACAAACCATAAGAATCATCAGTTTTAGCCCTAGTACATTTCCAGCAAGAAGAATGATGAAAGAAGAAAGGGGCATGGGGGCAAGGACCTACTTCTAGGACAGCATGGAAAGGAAGCATGAAATAAAGCAGCAAACAACTGCTGCTCACTAACTCTACAAATGCAAGGAGAAAGAATTTTCAGGAAAAAGGCTCAAAACATGATACAGGAGGGAAGGTATATAATATAGTGGCAAACAGAAGATTAAAGTTATCTGATAACCAGTGTAACAGTCTTTTAAGCAAATCATCAAAACAACCCACAACTTACTTAGTTTATTAGGTATACGCATCTGCTCACCGCACTCCTACATTGTCCAGGTTTTCTGATTGATTTCCAAAGCCATAATTCAAAATGGCAAGGAAAATATGATTCTAGATACTTCTTACAAAACCATGGTAAACTTYTAAGATTGTTTTATATAAAAAATGACGTCACTTAAACCTTCTATAAAAAGATGACATTTACAGTAAGTAACTCATGAATTTTGATGAGYTGGTAAGTTCCATTCTAACCATGTAAATACCACTCTTCCAGTGAGAAGAAGCAAGAGTGATGCTATCCAATAGTGCTTCAATTAAAAACCACTAACACATCACATTTTTTCAGAGTGAGATCCTCAAATCTGTAATTAGGTTCTATAAGATGTAATCTGCCACTTGCTGACAAGATGTAGAGGTGATTAGTCCAAGAGTTTTGCTAAGCATAAGCAGATGTATCAGTGAGGGTGGGCTAGATACTTCTTGGCTGAGAAACGGCATTTAAGTTCATTTAAGTTCAAGTAAGAATTCATAGCATGCTGGGACTCTAAATGCAAACATTTTACCTAAACATTTCCCATCACTGCCAGAACTTGTACTAGAAAAAATCTGGTACATAATATTTATATTAACATTTCAATTAATGTATCTTTAATTTCAAAAAATCCAAATATTCATTGAACTTAAACCCTACACAATACTGTTGTTTCACCTTTTATGTTTCGACAATTGTAATTACATACCACTGTAGCATTTGTATCAATCTCAGATGCAGTACACTACTGTTAGTAAAAAAATGCAAATAAATTCAACGTAGCAAAAACAGATACACTTGAAGATAGGCCGTAACCATCAAAATAGACCAAAATGTAAAATATGGATGACCTAATGATATTCTGGWTTTTCTGACATAAGTTGAAAACTTCTAGAAGCAAGTTTGTTAAAATAGACATACCAATATGTGCTGAACCACTGCTACTTTTACTTTGTATAGAGGTACTGCATGTCTGGGTCCCGGGTTGTGCTGTGCCTGTTCGATTTAAACCCCTGTATAATTTCCTACAGGAGAGTTCATCATTGTCACTGTCATGTAGGGATGGTGTCCGAGGCCTAAAATGCCGCCATCTACATGATTTGATATTGACTAGTATCTGACTGAGGTCTTTTGAGAAAGATTTGTCCGAGGTATTTGTTTCTGAGGTATTGGCAAATTGACTGATTGAAGAGTGTTGCRATGAGGAAAAGCTTTCCAAATCCAGGTGATGAAATGCACTGTCGTAGTCCGAATGAGCTCTGTCTAGTAGCACCCTAAAACCAGAATAAAGCACAATTAATCAGTGGCAAGGAAACACCAAGGAAGTCATCAGTTTGACATGTGTGCTTGTGGATAATTAAAAGATGAAAAAAGCTACACAAAAGTGTTCTAGAACAAGCCAACACGCACATACACACTCCCCTGGCACAATGCATGACCAYCTATTATTTCACAATAAATATTTAGGTATTTATTTAGGTATATTTTAGCTTCTACCATCTGAAGAAGAGCTGAGGTACAACATCACATTTTTATTAAAGACACTTCAACAACACAGAATTAAAACAAGAAGACCTCGAAAATAACACTGCTTAAATAAAAAGTGATAAATATGTCCTCCTAAAGTAACTTCATTTCCAAAGCCTTACTCCCATATACAYTGACTATACCTACAACCATCCCAAAACAGTAGGGATGTTACACATTAACATCACAACCCCTTRGAAACCACACAGTAAGAGCCATCAGATCTCATTCCAACTTTGCTGATTGGCCAAGCTGGCTTACTAATAATATGTGGAGAGGTGATAAGCATAAATTTGAAGTGCAAATGACATCCTTACTGTTAAYAAAAATTTAATACAAATGTACTATTTTCTTAAAGACATCACATACTTACACACTCAACCATTTATAAATGCCTGAAATAAGTAATTATATGATATTTTTCACAATGTTTGAAATTTAATTATTATAATTAAATTATAATAATTTTATTACAATTTATTGTCATTTCTAAGCATCTCTCCCAAAATCACCCTATACTGTCTAAACTCTGAAAAACCTTTTTTGCAAAATACTATTTTTGGTATCTTGAAATGCTACTATTTGAGGATAGCTATGCAAACAATTTAAAAACAAACCAATCACAACTGAAGATACAYATGCATTTGCACGCCAAAAAATGGGAGTGCAATCAATAGAAAACCCTGAGAACTATTTATAAAAYATTACTAAAACAGCTTCCACTGGTACAAAACAAAAATGGAGACATTAGCAAGCTAACCTCCCTGTGATGTCTCCAATTTTTTAATTTTTGGGGTTTTTTTAGACGTTGTTCTTCTTTGCACCTTACTGATTTAATTTTATTTTTAAGAACAGCAACAATTACACAGCACTTACCTTCCACCACGGCCAACCCGTCTCCGTGCAAACCCAATACACCTCTGGGGGACAGTGAGGGTGGTTAAGCAGTATCTGTAACGCACATCTCCTAATCTTCCCTCCTTGGGGCTACTCCACGGCCAGTTGCCAGGTTGGTCTAAATGAGGCTTAAAATAATTTTAAACAATTAAACACAAGATGTTTTCACACAGTGACACTGTCTCACAATGCACAAGGAAATTCTACTTACAGCATAGTACTGACAGCCTGCTTTCCTACGGAAGGCGAAAGGACCATCAGGATCATTTTCTTCCTCAGCCTCCGAAGAACCAGACAAAACCTTTGAGGGGGGGGTGGTGAGAGTGGTGTATGAGGAAAGGTATTACAAAATTCCTGAGTTTTACTTCTGCTCTTTCCCAAAGAGCAGCACAACACACTAGAGGTCCTACCTGGGAAAGAGGTTCATCATCTGAGCTAGGAAAATCATACTGATTCAGATCTTTAGCATTAAAGACTGGCAGTGCAGCAGGACTTGTCTGTTGAGGAGCAGCAGCAGCRGACGAAGGTAAGACTTTTGGTTTCTTCTCATACTTTCTTTTGGGTCTAATAACATCAGGTTTATCTTGCTGCAAGAAAAATGAAAGCAGTGTAAAATTACACATAGAAGAAAATTACATTAAAATAGGAGTTTAMKTAAACTCCTGCGTAAGCAAGCTAACAACGTGAATTCATCTCTCTACCATGTTCTAGTTAAACATGCAGTCATTTCAGAGTGTCTGAATTTCATTTCCAGTAACTGAGACACRGAACAGACAACGTGGAATCAAACACTGTTTGCTCTATCTGTGGTAGGTAACTCACTAGCAGCTAAGGTAACAGTACTACTTTGGAGAAGGAGACCAAAATATATATAATGATATCTACAGGGCACCTTTTTATTTCCTAGCATTTTTAATTGACAGCCATTTATGCAGTGTCAGGGTATTACTAAGCAATGGTACTTAGGCAAAAACAGACTTGTCAAAGAGACCTATAATCTTGCAAAAATCTCTAAAAATTAAACACATTTCCCCATACTATGCAAAGTCAAGTTTAAGAGTATTTCCCAAGTTTGTAAGCTGTGAGACACTGCACTGATCCAACATCACTGATAAGCAAGTACACAAGTACACACCAGCAATCACAAGGACAATGCTTTACTACCAGTGGAAGAATTCACTGATTAAAGCCACCTTTTCAAACTCAGAACAGCCTCTGGATATCCTTCAGTTATAAGTTGCCTTGGTTTAAAATACAAATTATACCTCAGCCTTTATCCTGTGTCACCTGACCTATTTAACATGCTCAGCTGTTCGCACTGTAGCTATGGTTTGTATGACACAAAATTAAAGCCTGCAGGGAGAAAAGTACTTGTCAGCTGTCTAAATCAAATAAGATTACTTGATACTTTACTTAAATATTAAACCAAATATATACAGCAGGGGGAGAATTATCAATGGATTGTATTTCAGAAACAAAACAAACCCTAACCCTCCATATTAAAGTAACTACATAGCTTAGAACAATACATGGTATTCACACCATTAGTTCTATCTTCATACAATGCCTAAGGATAATAAATACAGTTTTGTTCAGGACATTCCAGCTTTACAGACAGTAGTAAAGAACAATGTTTCCATCTTCCCGAATAAGAACACAATTGCATGTATCCTTTTATCTGTAGTCTGTCTGTTCTTCCTTTATTTCTATGTTGAGGAATGCTGGTAATCTGTTATCCTTGAAACTCCAACGGAACAAAGCCATTTTATTTCACTTGCAGCTTTGCCTCCCTATTGCCAGTTCCAAAAAGCTTCCTCCCTCCTCAATCCTAAAATGGTGTATTTTGTACACTTCACAGCACAAACAGTAACTCAGTTTGACAGGACTTACTTTAACTTTATATTCTTTCAGTTCCATAGCTTCTTGGTGTTTAAAAGAACTGCTGTTAGTCACAGGAATAATGGGAATAGCATAGGTGGGTTTCAGTGGTTGCCGCTGAGCCATGACTTCAGACATGATCTCKCCACTGTAGTCACCCAAATTATACCTGAAATCAGAATAAATTTTATTTGTTRGAGTACAATATCCATCTGGTAAAAAACTAAGAAAAACAAATTAATACTTGCAACTTGGGGTAAAAGGAATATCCAGTACATCAGCAATAAGTGCAAAAGGTATTATTCCAGAGAAGGAGATGAATAACACAGCAAATTCACTGCAGTGAATAATGCTGACAGATAAAAAAGGACAACTACTCTGTAAAGCATCTCCAAAATGTAATACTGTAAAGAAAAGGAGAGGATTACACACCCCTTTCCTYGGGGACTGGTACAATTTAAAGAATTTATCACTCAAGAAGTTTTAACAGTGAAACAGAATGCCTTATTCATGAATCCTCCTTCTTTTGTATTACAGAGTATTTTCAATTAGCAGATCCATGAAACATTACATTTCAAGTCCTGTCACAAATGCTGAGTTGAAATACAGTTCTCTACTCTGAGGGAGGGATTTGAGTCTTTCCTCTATTCAATAGCTTATTTCCTTTAAAAAGCAACAGGAAATATCTTCCTGATTTCTCTCCCCTGTTTCTGCTGCAAATGCTCAGGGCTTAAAAGAAGTGCCACGATAGAGCCAATTCAGCTTGTCTCCCTAAAAACCCAACTAAGAAGTCAGTTCTGCAGTTTTAAGGTAYTGACTCAGAACATTTGCTTTCAAGCATGGACACTTAGGCTAGAAAAGTCTATTCAAATTCTAAGTATCAACCTAAAGGACAACTCCACACTAAAACCGTGATCCTCAGTCAACAGGGAAAGTGACACTTGGCAGAGCATTTGGTCCACAACACAGACAACAGGATAGCAAAAGAAGCACTAGCTGGAGATGACTCTCACATTTAATGCTGCATGAAATGCTTGTTTTCCTCAAGAGGGTATTAGATCAAGCTTTTTCCACAAAGAATAGAGATTATTAAATCAAAGAAGAATGGCATTGATTAAAACTGGCCTTAAAAATAGCTGGGATTTCCATAATCTACATACTTAACACACAATTTCAAATGACTTTGCTTGAAACKATGAGCTCTCTTCTGGTATAATATACAGAGTAGATACCTAAGTTTGAAAGTATCTACACATGTAATAAAGCAATGTAGCTTAACATGACAATAACTCTCCTTTAATAAGCAACTTCCTAACGACTTATTTTTCTCCGTAGGCAAATATGAATATGCTATCCTGTAGATGTGAAACAGTCCGAATTATTTTTTAAAATCTCCCACCGTTCAAATACTTGCAGCAACCCAARTATAAAGTAGTTTCCAAAGCTTTCTGCAGCAAATTTTCAATAAACATTACCTCTTTTCCATTATTTCCAGCGTTAAATGCAGCAACTCTCTCTTGCTTTTTTCCCTCCTTTTTATCATCTCCAAGATGGTTACTGCACGACTCAGATCTCGACGCAGCTTCAGCATCTTCTCGTAAGAAGCTTCATCATTTTTCCGATTCTGTAGATACATAAAGCACGTATTTCCCCACATCATTCAAGTTAAATAATCTGAATTAAAGTAAGTTGTAAATATTTAGGTACATTAAAAAAAAGGTCGCATGCTAAACCAAAGAGAAGCATGTGCATGTTATCAATGATAAACAGCTTGCCAACACCCAAAGTAGGTTTAAGAGTAAATTTAGTGAAAAAGTGAATATAAACTTTCATTCAATAGTGCGACTAAAGCCGTTTTATGTTTTTTGCCCTTGCAAATTAAAACCAGAACATTCCATTTTTATTATGTTGTTAATTTTTTCTTTAAATAAGCAACTTCTGGAAAGAGAGAGAATGAAAAGAAAGAAAAGCTGAGGGAGGCACTGATACGCTTACTTTTCGTGTCTGCATCTTTTCCGTTCGTCTTCTAAAAGCAACGTAAGGGTCATTTGTACTGGAGCCATCTCGTTTTTCCTGCTTCACTGCTGGAATAAGTGAAGGACCTCGACAATTTTTCCTCTTTTTAATCCAGTACTCGTATACTTCTCTGATCAATTCATCATCTTCCTTCAGCAACAGCTTGGCCTCTTGCAGGCTGACTGGCTAAATGTAAAACCCAACATGTCACTTTCATACAGTAATACATAGAACACGTATTTCAAATTCTTTATTCAAAGTACCATTGTACCTGCTGACCGCTGCCCTTTTCTAGTCTGTCTATCATCTCCTCAAATTGCAAAGGAGAGATGTCCATTCTTTTCTTCAACTTATTCACAAAGATCTCATCTTCCGAATCCAAGTCATAATCTGGCTGCTCAGCATCCAAACTAAAAGCTAAGTGATACAGTGAAAGTTAAAGTTAGTTTAACGACAAAAATGATTTGTTCTAATAGCGCCCACAGCACACACCACACTTCTCAAGAGAAAACCAAAGTTATTTGTTTGAATTTTGTAATAATGCTACTTCCACATGGATGTAAACATTGAGGTTTTTTCCTTGAAAAAAAACTACCCTGTTAAAAACTAGGCATAAAAGTTCACATCTCCYTGTTATAGTTTTGCTAACTAATGAAAATTTATTGGTGGTCAAACCAACTAACAGCTTACTGCCTCACTGCTTCAGTAAGACATTTTTAGATTCATTAAAATCTTCAATGCTGCCAWGCATTCTGGAGTTTTATGTATTTTACGATCAGCAGTTCAGATTTCAGCCCAAACACACATCAAAGGTACTCCTAGCAAAGCATGTGCAGCCTGTAYTACAATGATCTTCACATATTCTCATCAGTGATTTTTGTGATGTAGATGAGTCAGATACACTGGCCCAGCATGATCTACCCTATGTAGCAAAGCATCTCCATATACAAGTAATGCCTTGCAGAATGCAAACAACTGTTTGCCACAGTATCCTACAAAAATGCATCACTGCACTTGAAACGTGACTCCATAGTTCTCATGCCTCATTCAAATTGCTGTGGCTGGTAAGAGACACAAATTTCTTTYTAAGTGCACATGTGAAAACAGATATGCATTTTTAATAAACAAATAGGCAGAATACAGCTCAGCTTAAAATTGACAATTCCAGCTATCAGAACAACCAGATAAGGAAAATAAGAATAAAAAGTACAACCTCWATATCAGCATGGAAGACTGCTAGTAGGAAGGAAGAACTTTTTTACAATGAGAGTGGTGAAACACTRGAACAGGTTGCCTGAAAACTGGTGGATGCCCATACCTGGAAACACTCACAGTTAGGCTGGACCAGGCTCTGAGCAACTTGATGAAGTTGAACCCCCCTCATTGCAGGGAGTTTGGACCTAGGTGATCTTTAAAGCTYCCTTYCAACCCACACTATTCTACAATTCSAATATTTTAAGCCATTACTGAGGCTCARAATGACATACAAGTCTAGCATTTAACCAAAGTTAATCAGGCATGAGGCATGTTTAYATAGCAAAGATACTACTTTTCCAATTCTGCTTATTACACCACACAACAGAATTCTACAACAGACTGTATTTTTCATAATTCTTCCAAAGGTATCTGAAGGAATGTGGTGCTCACATGAAGGGTCATATCCATAGCAAAYAGCTGCTATCTTCCAACAAAAACAAAACCACAACAAATTTGCACATCATCAGGGATAGCAAACCCCATCTGCTTTTAGATGTAGAATACTTGCACCAGGCATAGGCAAATACTTCTACTGCTATTGTCACTTCTGGTCGGCTCCCCAATCCACTATACGGCCATTTTATCCTGGAGATGCTTCAGGGACAGGTATTCTGTTTCTTAGGTATGCATTATGTATTTTCCTCTTTAAGTAGATTCGTGTCTGTGCTTGCTAAGAAATCTAAATTTCCCTCCAAACTGTTACTACTGAACAAGAATTAAACATACTTCTTTATCAAGTAGAATTTTTCAACGTGTTGAAAAAATTAATTCTCAGAAGTCGGTCTTGATGGGAGCTCAGACATTTATGAATAATGTCTTAACTACTAGTAAAATTAAATCCTCACAGAATCACAATGTTGGAAGGGACCTTCAAGATCGAGYCCAACCCAAGCCCTAACRCCTCAACTACACCATGGCACCAAGTACCACATTCAATCTTTTTTTAAACACATCCAGGGATGGTGACTCCACCACCTCCCTGGGCAGACAATTTTACTACTTTATCASTTTTTCTGTAAAAAACTTTCTCCTAATATCCAACCTATGTTTYCCTTGGCACAGCTTAAGTCTGTATCCTMTCCTTCTGTCAGCTGCTGCCTGGAGAAAGCAGACCCAATGCAGACTTCAATGAATGAGTTACTTTACTTACGCTGTATGTGAATCAGCTGCTTTGGCATTTTAAATTCTCCAGGATATATAGATTCATAGTATGCAATATTACTTTCCGCTTCTGGAACCGGTATAACCATGTTATCCCTCTTCTCTCCATAGACTTGTTGTGCTGAGATAGCCCGCTGCAAATGATGTTCCTATTAAAAAAAAAGTGAAACGAAAACCTGAGAAAACATTTCCAGAACTCAGCCTCGCYCAGGCTGAAGGAGGTATTTCTCCGCAAACGCTCTCTGCAAAGCCCTGAGCGAAGAGTGGACGCTGCCCGGCCGGAGGTTCCCCGGCAGGTGGCGCTGTCCCCCCGCACACCCCTCCCACCCCGCAGCTTCCCAACTCCCCCCGGCCGGCCGGCGCTCCTGRCACACCGAGACACGCAAACCCGGAYTTAAGAGAGACGCTTAAGACTGATTAGACAGAGTATAGCAAGTAGCTGCAGACAGATATTGACTCCAGCACTATTCTGTAGTTGCCTTGGCCATCTATTGCCAGCAATGTCAGAAAACCACAGAGGAGGCTTTGCCATCATTGCCAACGAACAGCAACGATTTCTAYCCAGTGAATGACTCCTGAAGATGTTCTCATTTATTGCAATGCTTCCCATTATCCTCCCTTTCCTTCTCCTAATCCATTAAAAACCAGTAAAAATGCAATCCATTCTCCCCATAGTTCTGTCAAGACAGTGAGCAGTATCAGCAGGGTTCATATAGTTACTAACAGAAACCACACAGATGTGTGAATGTCTTTAAGTKGTTTACCAAGAATACAAGGTATTTTTTTCCTTATTAGCAATGCTAATTTCTATTCTGTTCCTCCCCAGGTGCTCAGTAAACCAGTGCTACAATAGTTAYGCCAATACATCTCTCAGCGAGATGCTGAGAAATACTCGAAACACTGAAATACTCGAAAGCAGGAACTGCAGCAAAAGGGCAGCAGCGAGAGTTGGTTTCAACATTTAATGTATGATGTTTATCTATATGATCTTATCTTCGGCTGTCTGACTTCAATTTAAGTACTTTGGTACAAGAAGGGCAACTAAGATCTTCTGTCTAAACTTTAGAAAAAGATAAATAATCAAGAAGGTTATAAAATAGGCTTTATTGTAAACTGCAAGGTTGACACAGCCTGAATTCAACAGTGTTCTAACATGTAATGATGCTAAAAGAATTTACAGGATTTGAGCCTATCTTCACACAGGCTGCAAACATTATTTCACATCTGTCCCCTGGTTAAAAAGTTTCCCCATGGAAAGAGACCAATCATGAGAACAAGGCATAGCAGAGCTGCAAGCAGGGCTCACTGCACTGGTTTTGACCTGCAGCATTAGTCAAGTCCAGACACACATGTCACCTAGGAGGTGTGGCAGCATTCCTTCCTGGGTATRGAAAAACTAACTTATTTTCTACCTTTTACTGAACTACTGCTGTCAGACAATATTTTGTAAACTGTAATAATTCTTCAGGATTACACAGCTACAACCTGTTGCCTAACAAGGAATTAAGCTTTATCTTCATATAGCCAGTAGGATTCTGCATCAAATAGATAATAATAGCCAATGTTCTTTTAGTTAAGCAAATGCTTACTGGTTTTATAATAATATTAAGGGTTCATGGTGTATTTATCCCAGCTGGTGTTTATAACACCAAAAAACTGCTTTATTTCAGAGAAGAAAAGGATGTCATACACTAAATTAAAATTCCAATTTCTCTGATCCACCTCTGACATGGACACAACTAGTAAGGACCAGTAGCCTACAGTTCTGTACTAACAGGTTAAAATTTCCTGTATTTAAAGCAATCTTAACAGTATTCTTAAAACAAAAGCACAAATCATGGTTTTGCCTTTCATCCCAATTACAAAAATACTCAGTATGTGAGCAGAGAGTCTTAGCAGTGCCWCACATTACAAAAAGCAACTGGATGAAATTTCCCCCACTGAAAAAAGTTGACCCGCTTGTCAATTGTTCACATCAATTTCAATTCGCCTCAAAAGACACTCCACTAAACAGRAGGAACTAAGACAGGGAATCTTCTCCTTACACTTCCACACATTTAAGTTTCCACTTATTTGGACAAACCCACAAGAGCAACTTTGCTCCCAACTTCAGTATCTCAGCTGGTGGCTCAGCACATCTCTCTCATACCTGGTAACTGAGGTGGGTYGAGTGCTGGCCTAACACCAGGCCACTCACTAGAATTATTTACTCATTTTYTGCTGTGAGATAATGATCAGGAGAAGGGCAAAAGCAAGCTCAAAACTTTGTATAAAGAGTATAAAGAAAACTTCATTAACAGAACTAAAAGAAGAAGAATAAGAATCAGGATAAACCTTCAGAACACTTCTCTTCCCAACTCTTCCCTCCTTTACCACTGACAACATAAAGGTTCAAAATTTGGTATTTTCAGTCAGTTTACCACTTCCAAAATAATCTTTCTTCAGTTTAGGGAGAGGAGTCTCTCCTGCCATGCCATGGAGACTTTTCCACAACAAACAGATCTCTCATGGTTTTAATTTTCACGAATAGCAGCCACCCAAAAACCCACAATTGTGAAGTTCCTCCCACTGGTAGAATTCCCATAACTACTACCATGGGTCATCTCAGCTTATTGGGGTACAACTTTAAGGATGAGCTGTTCTAATATAGAAACATAAGTCCTCTTCTATTATCTCTGGTAACAGAGGTTTTCAACAAAGGTGACACTAGCTCAGTTGTCAGAGCAGCATGCTGACAGTGCCAAGGTTTTGGGATCCATCCCCATATGGACCATCCACTGAAGAGTTGGACTTGATGATCCTTGTGGGTCCCTTCYGACTCAGAATATTCCGTGATTCCATCTCTGGGGCAAGGCTTCTCATCTCTCTCATTTCTCTCTGTTCAAGCTTCTCAKTGGATCACAGCTACTTCAACATCTGCTTACTTCAACACTGGTGCCTCTGCTCATGGCTGAGATTACAACGCCACATCCCCCCAGGGCATTCCAGGAGTAACAGGGACAAAGAAAGTCTGATGTATCAATGACATCTTTACCATAGCCTTACAAGAGAATTTCAGCCCAAGACTAAGGCATCTCCTACCATCTGGGGTTTGACTCCTTCTTCACTGGCCTCAGTGTCTCCATGTTGTTTTCTTTACATGTCTTCACCCTTTCCTTTTCTCTCACTTGAGAGAGGACTGATGTCTRCAAGTTTCATCCATGCACTGATATAGTTGGTATCTTGCCTGGGCCTGCAGACAGCCACGTGATCTCTGCYGGGCAGCAGCCACTCGGCTGCGGGGCTCTTTTGCGGTCCTGCCGCGCTCAGTTCCAGCCGCGGGGCTGCTCTCTGCACAGGGCTGCAGGGCCCTCYGTTCTCAGCCACAGGGCTTTTCTGGGGCACTGGCAGCATGGCCTGGCCATCCTGAGCACAGCCTGGCCTGGCCCACCGGCCCTGCTCAGAGCTCAGCAAGCAGCAGAATCTCAGCCGAGCCACATCGCGGCCTGAGCCAGCATCCACAGTTACCTGTTCAAAGGCCAGAAGCAGGAGAATTTTTCCTGGTTTGTTCATTTTTAAGTGTGATTTCACAGAGGCACGATCAACTTTCCTAAGTGGTTCAATATTCAACATTCAAAACTAGCCAGCTGACTGGTTTTGTTGAGTCTGGAGGAAGCTGCTAGCAGTCCTCASAGAGAATCACTTCTGTAACCGATGGATTTTCTCTTGAACTAAAAATCAAACCATGCTAAACCACGATGGTAATACATATAAATCAGGTGCAATTGTTAATTTCAAAAGCAGTAATTTTTAACAMGAAAGCATGCTAAATATCTACTATTAACTAACACACTACAGCTTACAGTTTCTATTCTTCARTCATTCTCCACTGTGACTGCACAGCTGATCACTCCCACCAAGATGCAACACCTCATTCATTTGAATCCATAGGTTTCCATTTTAAAATGCAGTGGTTTCATTAAWTTGTCAGAATGATTTTAAATTCAAATCCTAATCAAACTTTCTGGCTGCTCTTCATGTTACAGGAAGATCTGTATGTAGATACTGTAGTCCCAGTCCCTCCTGAAAACATCACCTGGCATTTAAARACAGACCATCTAGGAAATTCAGCAATGTTTTCATTTTGTCCATCTATTTCTAGATATARTTTTCCAAGCAGATTTATTTCTACTACACAACTGCTTCCATTCACTGCATAACAGAGCAGTATCAAAAAGCCTTTTTTATACCACTATCCATTAGGGCCTGTGCCTTGCCACAAAACAAAGTTCAACTGGGTTAACTGGGGATTGTTCTTGAAAATCTCTTATTAGGTGTCCATAGAGATTAGTATCTTCCAGGTCATCACCAGGGCCAAATAATTTACAATATCTACATTCCTCCAGGAACTGTGGGTAAGATAACTGTYTGTAACCCTCTAGCTTCCACCTTTTCAAAAGTCTGTTGACTGTTATGAGGTTTTGGGTTGGGATTTTTGAGGGATTTTATAGTTTTGGTTTTTTTTTAAAGCATGGTTTAGTGCCTTTTCTCTTCCTCCTCAGAGATCATCTGCCCCTCTGAAGTTCTCAAACAGCTGTAAAATTATTCCAGACTATTTCTTTAAATTCCTGGCATGAATTTTAGATGGGCTAGTCAAGCTCAAAGACTATGATTTGTCACATTAGAATAAAACTTATCTAACAGTCACCACCACAAGGTTCAGTCTTGTGCCCCTTGCTGTCGTTCTCCATACTACCACAGCCTTGTGTCRGACTGAATCTATGATGACAGCTATGGGAACCAATTCCACAAAAAGCCATCACTGTCCTGTTATTTCCCCTGAAAACAATTAGAAACAATTAGTCATCTGAAAAATTGGCTCCCTGAACTGCCAGGATGTGTGTACGCAAAGCAGTGGGGAAATGCAGAAGAGAGAAAGATGATCCCCTTTGGCAGCAGTTACCCATTACACTGGCTTAACTGCTTCACTAAATTTAWAAAGTTTTTTAAAATGAATACCAAAGACAGAAGCCCCCGCACTAAGATTCAGGAAACATTTCAACCATCTCAAGTATCAAGTAGAATCAAGAAAAACTTCTTACTACAAACATTCACAGAATATTSTCAGCTTATTCTACACCTTCATTGCTAGATGGATCTCACCTTGTTCCTTCTCTCAAGATATACCTTTCATGTAAATATTAATTGTTCATATATCATTTGTTCCTATTAATAAGTTTCCACTTTCAATGTAGTCACATTTCTTTCTTAGTGTAYCCTTCTGATTGAAACAGCATTGAAATACCCGCACTTGTTTTACAAAACCACTCAGCCTAAACTGCTTAACACCATAGCAGGCTGCTTCGAAATTTCTTCCCTTTTTATCTCAGCTTGTTTCCCTYAGATCTTTCACACATACCATTTCACAACATGTACTTATTGAAGGGAGTTTATTCTCCCTGAAACTGCTTTGCACTTTTACATTTCACTATTTTCAACCTATTAGCTGTGCTTATATCCAGACAACCTTTCACTTTCARTTGCTTTCTCTGCCTGACATAGAATGCTATTGTAATTACAATTTTAGGAGTGCTGTAATGCTAATTTGATGCAGTAATTTCAGAACAATGGTACTGTTCTTCAAATTTCATTCCTTTTAGTTTTTACTAATGCTCAGCCAAATTTGTGTTATAAGTTAGAGTTCATGCAAGAAAACCCTAAAAATCTGCTCAGTTTTCTGAGCACCCAAGTTAGCTTTCCATCAGGTTAGCATCCTATACTGGTTCTCCACGTGGTCTGACAATCTCAACAAAAAAGGGATGCAGTGGGAGCACTCAGCTCAGAGACAGAGGGTGTCTTAGGGAAGGCACAGCTTCATCACTCTTTGTACCACTAAGGCAGAAACATGAACCAAGGGGCAGGCACTGACCTCTTTTCTCTGGTGACAAGTGACAGGACCTCAGGAACAGCTAGAAGCTGTGTCAAGAGAGGTTTAGCTTGGRTATTAGAAAAAGGTTCTTCAGTCAGAGCAGGCTCCCTAGGGAAGTGTGCACAGAACCAGTCTGACAGAGYTCAAGAAGTGTTTGGACAACACTCTTGGGCACATGATGTGACTGCTGGGCTTGTATAGTGCAGGGTCAGGAGCTGGACTTGATGATCTTTGTGGGTCCCTTCCAACTCTGGATATTCCATTATTCTATGATTTGCACCTTATTCCCCACACTCTATTCCTGTCCAGAAAATTATTTGGACAGTTAAAACACCAATAGATACCAGATTACACTGTTGTTTAAATAAYCAAAAGATTGATAACCACTTTCCTCCCTTAGTTTCCTCTAATTCAGAGTCTACAGGAAAAGCCCACCAAAACAGCAACTCTTTCTGAGTATGTAGAWGGTAACAAAGTATGATGCAATTTCATAAGCAAAATTACGCATTGGCACTGTCAGTCATTCTGTGGTCTTCCTCCCTAGTAATTTTAGGACAGCAAGTTTATCCCTTGTATCCACTCTTACTGCACACTAGTATCACCATACATGCTCCAAAACATAAAAGAGTGAAAGGACAATGCAAAGCAAGCTGACAGCAACAAAGGCACGAGGGAAATTAAAGCACAGCAGAGCAGCACTCATTACACACTGAAGGAACCAGAACTCGTGGTCAGTGCTGCTTTGTGGTGGGCAGTAGGACCTCTCTCAAATGATAATGGCAAGGATATAGGGCTAATTCTTTGTCACAAGTTCAGTATTTCCATGTTTTATGCATTTCTAGCACAGCACATGCAAAAATCTGAATTACAATTATTAGAACACAAAAGGAAGGATACTGTGATTGTGGCTCAAACTGACTCCTGCCTGYCAGCAGAAACAAGCAGAAGCACAGCAACTGCAAGTAAGCAGTATTTGCCCTGTTTTACATTTTGGTAATACTTCTTAAGTTTTTGGCAACATTTAAATTAGTTGCAGTTTCTAAAAGAAAACTGGCACTTAGAGTGAACACAGGTTTCTTTGACRAAATACTCGGCAGTACACTCTGGAGACCATATTCCAAGTAAGATAACCACAGCACACAGCATTAAAAGACTAAGTGACATAACCTGTCATTACAGTTGAACGAACCAAAGCAATAGAATGCATATTATCCTTTTAAAAAGACAACTGAAAAAAATGTTACTGCAGCAGCAATGAGCACATCTTCTCAAGAAATAAAGGAAAAAAATCCACTTTTTTATAATTTGATTGTTTGTTTCCTCAAATAATTTCTCCACTTAATTCAGACCTCTTAGAAATAATRATTTAAGGTACATTTGCTTACGGAAATTACCAAAACAGGCAGCTCTCAAGGCCAGCGTGCAGAACAGAAAGTCTCCCAATACCCCAAGCCTACTGTAAGCAAGGGAGTGGTGTCTTTGCTGAGGGRGAAGCAAAAGGTGGGGTGGGCAAGTAGAAAGTTTTAAAAAGTACTGGTACTTCTAAAAASCACACAGGACTGAGTTCAAGCCTGTGCAGATCAGAATCACATCTTTGCCTCTGAAACAAAACCTATACAAAAATAAACTACAAYTGATTGTATCATTACTGGGAACTAAGGCAAACCACTGCCCATCTACTGGTCTCTGCAGAAACACTGATKTACATCAGTATGACTGGGCAAAATCCTCTCACACCCACCCCTGACAGAAGTGCTTTCCCAAGGCTACCACTTCACTGCACTTGCAGTGTTTAAGGTGCAAGAACTGAAAGGGAACCAGTTCCATAGACAGTTGTCAAGAAGCATTAGGCTCACAACAGTTACACTGAAACAGATCACAGCTGACACACAATCAAGGCCATACAAACTCCTAGACCTGTCTTTTTTAATACACATTTTACCTCCTAGCAGCTTATGGTCCAAAAAAATCTCTAAACACACACAAAAAAATCCAACWAAAYTGGATTTTGAAACACAAACACATTAATCCATATTTAAGATCAAATAAGAAAATACTAAGAAAAGAAAAAATCAGAAATTGTTCATCATGTCATCAAGAGGTAGTAAACTGGTGCATGAGAAACCTGATTCCAGACTTATAAGGTAAAGACTTTTGGCTGCTAAATTCACAGAGATGATAAAGGTTCTCAYATCAGCAATATGTACTGATAGAAAGGCAGTGGAAGAAACACAGCACAATTGCTCAGAGACCCTGCTACAGACCAAGACCTTTCAGGCTAACTCACTCCAAAATACAGAGTAGGGACTGCTGAAACACTTTTACGACCTACTGCACACAAGTCACTCTCCAACCTCCACCTTTGCTTGCTCAGYGACCTACAGGATCCATATTGTGTCTCGGCCATATAAGGATCTTGGTAACCTGCAGGATCAGGGAAGAAGGYCTCTTGGAAGTGTGATAGTCAAGTTAAGCAAATTTTGAGAAAATTTGTCTATTCAATGCAATAAATCTCTCCACAAAGAAGACAGAAAGGAATAAAACACCTGAACTGGCTCTTCRTCTTCTCCTTCTATTATCGGATCTCAGCTGTCCTGTAACCTACTAATCGGACAATTTATATCCAAGATTAGGAGGAACACGAGTAGTAATATCAAAAAATTATGTGCAAAACAAAGAGGTCTATTTTTTAATGCCTTGCCTTATTCTGTACTGACATAATTCCTTCTCCACTCCTAGAACCAGTTCAGGCACTGGAAATATGTTTCTGCGGGACCAGGAGCACTTGAATGCCACCATAAYAGAGAAAGCTCATACAGGGACAGGCAAGCACTAGCAATGCTGCAAGAGAAATGTACAGAATGCACAGCCAGAGCACAGAAAGCATCTTAGATCAATKCAAACTGTTCAAAAATACTTCCTTTGCACTACTTGTACCTTCAGGGCAGAAAGTGACTCTAGTGGCTTCTGGTATGACTGAAAGCAAAAATGCTTAGTTGTTCCTGAGCAGCAGCTCCACAGGTTATTACAGAAGCACTCCTCACAGTAACATACCACAGACTGCCTTTAGTTCCTCACACACATAGGCAGTCACACCTAACTGCTTACAAAACAACAAACATCTTCTGACAAGTTAATTACAGCACTTGTTTCCAAACACCTGCTGCTGAAAAGTTCCAAACCTGACTGAGGTTGTACTGATGAGGGCAATTTGAGTCTGCCTTGCAGTGCACAGAAGTCTTCGATGGGTATTCTGGCACAAGATCAGTCTCTGAGTTCCAGTGATCCTTGACTGAGACCCAGAACCCAGCTCCTGAATAACAGCTGATAGCTCTGGCCTTTGATAATGGCAAGGCAATAGTTTTGCTGGTAAGCATAACTGCAGCTCTGACCCTCTTGAACTCAAGTACATGAATATCACCTAAGTGTTAGCAATAGTTTAAATTTGGTCACAAGAAGCCCACATGATCAAAACAGGACAGAACAGGYGGGTCAGAAAAGCAGCCTTCCTTGCTCTACCTATGATGGATCCTAAGGAAGAGAGCAGATCACTTCTGTCCCTCACCTGGCCCACAAGCAATTGTAGCACTCCTTCTATTATGACTCTCAGAATACATGGACACACAGTGAACACCTTCTCCTATCAACTGAAGCTGCCTGCAGATTCACTCAGACCACACACACWAAACTTTACATCTTCCCTTCTGATGCTCTTCTGTCAAGACCTCTCAATGGCCTGAATCATTCTACACAGTAGAGAAAATGTTTTCTTGTTGCTACAGCAGAGACTAAAACTGTCCCTTCATGGAGGGGAAACTATGGAGGTCACTCCTGTTTATCAACTGATGCCAGTCTCTTAAGTATTCAGTTAAGAAGGATTCTTCTACTGTAATCACTGCAATAATTAGATCTCTGTTAAAAATGAYGACTTAAAAGAGTTGCATAGGTTTAAATAGCAATTACTTGGTGAAAATGGGATCTAATTTGCTTCTAAAAAATGCACGGGGTTTTAATTAACAAAGTATCAAAAAACCCTTCATAATTATTAGACTTTTCTCTAGAACACTGGKCAGAAATGAGATCAGCCACACCACCCTGAGCATTGTAGCAGACTGTTTCSCCCATGTTCAAATCAGACATTTCTAAGAGCATGGAAGGAATCTGCCCTTTCACTAGAAGAAATCTTGCATCTGTATTTGTGGACTCACAGCAGACAATTACTTACAACTTAGAGGAAATGTTCGCCTTCTATACTTGTTCAGTGAATGGTGGTAGACAGGTGGAGGGCACACAAGGCATTTTATCCAGAAATCTAACATTAGTGCTAGAGCTCACAACAGTACCAGAAGAAATGGAGAGTTACCTGTTATCCTGTTACCAGTAGACTGAAATCAGTTTCATGTTTTAAACTATTGCACAAAACAGACAGGCAGAGATGAAGAAATGAATGAGACTGCCTCAAAACATGCTAGAGAGGATAAGATACACAACCTAGGAACCCAAGGAATCAGGAAAGTTCAAGCATTTAACACATACATTAATTATGCAGTATAGTTCACAAGCATTATGCACCTCTATCTTTCCAGGCACAGGTCCCATTCAGACCACCTGAAAAGACTTGTCTGCCTGCCAAATTGCCACTGCACAACACACATTCAGCAGCACAGGTCTTGGCATCAAGTTGAAGTATTTCATTTAGGAATTGCAGAAGACCAAAACTGGCAGAAGGCACTAAACCATCTCCTCRTGTTGGTAATGGCCATGCCTATCCACTCTTCTGTAATCACTTTGGCTCTCATGAACTCCTCAGCCTAGGCAGCCTTGTAACCCACAGACCACAGAGAGAAGGGAACTCACTCTTAGGTGAGTGTTCTTCTCGTGAGCCAAATCAGTCCACAGGTAAYGCAAAGACCAGCAGAAAACCTAGGAAGACACTGGAACTGCCTCTTCTCACTACAAACATTTAAACCAGCTCAGCTTGTCTCACACAACTTTGCTACATCAGACCGAACTGCAAACTTGTCGGAGAGCCCCTTCCTTACCTCAGCCTGCTGTTCCAGCTGTGTGCTCATCTGAGAATGCAATGAATGAAAACTATTTCAGTCATCTATAGTAAACAAAGCAATTTTCCCTTAAATAAGGATTCTAAAGAACACATTAAGATGCTTTTAATGTATTATGTAAATACATGTCCAGGGCATGACCTCCACACTGAAATCAGACTGTAACACAGAGTGAACTGAGATTTCTATACAGTACAAAAGAAAATAGTTTCCAGGACACAGTCTACAACTGAATGGGAACRGCTCTTGTAATTTAACCTTTCCTTTCCAGAATTTTCAGCTATAATGCCATTTAGAACAGCCTGCATAAAGTTTTACAACAAAATTACTCTCCTCTCATACAGACTATTGAAGCGGAACTTCAAGGTCATTTCATTAGCTGACTAATGTATCAAGTTCCCAAGTTAAAGGATATCACTGCACCTACCTTGCTACTTGCTTAACACATTTCTGTGCATTAACAATACTTTGTAACTCAGATAATTTTGCATGGCAAAAGTTTACACCTGAATTCCARCATTTTAATTAGCAATAGGGACTTGATACTACTGTTAAGCATTATCTGAATAACAAGCAACATGGTAACCCAAACAGTTTCTATTCTGTTGCACCATTCTTCCACGTGCAGATAACACAGGGTTGTGTATTGCAACCCAGACAAGATCCTCAACTGTTCCAGTTTTAAATCCTCACCAAATACTATACCACAGCACTGGGTGAAGTTAAAGGCTAAGCCAAAAATCTACATTTCCACAGACACCAGAATTAGAAAGAATTCAACTCAGGTGAGTGAAATTTTTTACATTTCTCTCAAAGTTTTTTACATAAACWATGAACAATAGTATTCCTATCAATGCCTCCATAGGCTTTGTTCTTCTGACCAGGTTTTCCAATGACCCTCATTAAACC
Source organism: Cardinalis cardinalis (assembly GCA_014549065.1). Classification (NCBI taxonomy): domain Eukaryota; kingdom Metazoa; phylum Chordata; class Aves; order Passeriformes; family Cardinalidae; genus Cardinalis; species Cardinalis cardinalis. The sequence continues at coordinate 653,800 of JACDOX010000020.1, forward strand.
AACCCTCTTCTCCCTTTGCAGTTCACATCTCTCAATCTGGATCCACCAATCAACCTGGCAGCAGTACACAGTACAACCAAGACAGGTAAGACAAATGAACAAARCCGTAAGAGTCTGAGCAGCATCTCTATCTCCCCAGCATTAAATTTACCAAGGGCTCAGAAACAYTCCCTTTCACAGGCCACACATCATAAACTGCAAAAAATCAACAGTTTCCAGATCTACATATGATCAAAGAGTCTGAAGAAAAAACAAGTCTAAGAACAGGATCTAGTTGGTTTGGGGTTTTTCTTAGAAGTAGTAAAAACAGATCWTGAAAATTTTACCTACCTAGAACTATTTTCCCCCCCCGGAATGTGTAGTAAAACTTTAAAACTCAATATTACCTACAGCTTGACTGTCACATTCCTGAAGATCAAACTGCACAGCTACCCAAGGATTTCACATAAACAAATGTCCAGTTTGTTGGCTGGGGCAGCCTCAATGCCAGGCATCATCAGTAAGCAAACTCTTCATAGAATGCAGAAACAATTTTGGACACTTGCAAGACAAGTGTGCATTCTATCAGAGAACAACTTTGTCCCTCAAAAAGGAGCCCATGGGCACCATTATCAAGCAGAACAAAAAAGCAYAAAACTCGAAGCCATGCTTCCATAGCTGTTTTCTCTGAGCCACAAGGTATCAGAACCTGGGAGTCTCATTTTAGTCTTTGTGTTTAGCAGGCCAATAATTTATTTCCTGTATGCACTTTTTAGGCCAGTATGCTCTATTCAACTTTAATGTTAAAGAGGCTTGAAAGAAACTCAATACATTTGCAACTTCGTATTTTGTTCATTTACCTTTCCCTTCAACCAAAAATAGCCATTAAAAAAACCTAACAAACAAACCAGTGAGTGAATAGGGTTTACATAGGATCTCTAGCACACACWACTAAACCAGCTGTACCTCCCCTAAGACTGCTTCATTTACAACAAGTCTGTCAGGTTTAGCTACCTCTTCTGTAGAGTTTCATTACCTCAAGCAGTCATTCACAMAAAGAAGTAACAGAATTTAACTGGTATGTTATACAATAATATGGGGACAGAAAAACATTAAAACCATTAACAAGAAAACCAAGTATCAACATTTTCTAAGTTGATTCATTTATGCGTTCACGCTCAGCACATCATGTCAGATAAGAAAAAAKAAATTTTTCTTAAAACCTAAACAGTCTAAGCACTCTTTAAGAAGTCACATGTGCATTCCACATAAAAAAGCTCATATATAACAGTTGCATTTAAAAAATTCAAAGTAAAGAAGCTTCAGAGCATTGTCTTAAACTATCAAGCTTATTTAYGATTTCAAAAATAAACAAACCTTTTTAACATTAACCATTGCAGTGCTATAGGGAAGAAAAAGTCTGCAGAAAAAAGCATACAGTGCACCACAGCCATGACCAAAAGCTAATCTGTTAAACAAGCCCTTTTGCAGACTTCACAATATCTTGGTTAAGTACTTGACTCCTCTGTATATCACAAAATGGAAAAAATTGCTATATAGTGTTGAGCAGAARTGTGAGCTGCATAAGCACACACAGGATGGCAGAGTACACCTAACCTTGCCTTTGAATAACTGTCGGTGCCAATGGTATCAAAGTTCCTACCTCATACTTCCCCAAATTACAATTCTTATTACAAGGAAAAAAAAAAAAGCATTGCAGACTTTAACTTAGTAAAAGGAGCTTTTTAATGTAGCAAGACAGCAAGACATCAAGAGAGCTGATAAAGACATTCGAGAAAATTGAAGTAAGACCCCACCAAGTACAAATGCTAGCAGAGACATATTAAAGTTTTACTACATAAAGCATCTAGCAAAAAAGAAATTTGCTTAACAATTACTTAGAATTGCTCTAGCAAATTACATTTTGTCAAAGTACATTCATGAAAATGCAAGTAAAAATACCCACACTTTTCAACTAAATACACTGAGCTTCCATATTTGCAACACCAACAGATCAGTGCTTCAGGTGTGATGCCACAAAGGTGAGAAAGTGCTTCTCCAACAGTGACAGGTGCAATACTGAGTAACTTAGACCTTCCTGCTATAGATGTCAGTCCACAGTTTGTAAATCTGCATATTTAGACTCTCTGCTTGACTTAGAATAAACATTGCTGCATATCAATGCAAAGATGCTGCCTAGAGAAGACGCCTGTATGAGGCTGAAAAGCTTAGRCAAAATAGCAGCCAAAAGTTTCCTGATTAGTAATGTACATTTGAATTATAAGTTCCTATGAGTCAGACACCAGCTATTCATTGTGCTTTGTAATCCCCAAGTTTATTTAGACAGCCTTTAAAAATTCAGGACAGACTAGCATTTCATACTCATGACCTTCTACCTGCAATTATGATCAAACCTGTTTTCAAGGTATAAACACTCAGCAACAAAGTAAAGTCATAGACAGCAGGGTAGGAAAGGTAGAACAGAAGTAAATGGGAAAGGTTTCCTCTAAGGACAAACATTTCCTTAATACTTGTAAGCTCAGTGTATTTTAAGTGACATTTTTATTCTCTCTGTGCACCCAGTGAGAATGAAGTGTCTGAGTGAGACAAAACCACTGCCCAATGTCATGTACAAGGAGAGTCAGCCAAATCCCACTGCTCCAGTCCCARCAGAGATGCCTGCCTTTCCACCACACGTGCAGCTGCTCAATGGGCCAGTCCTGGCTGCAGGGAAATCAAACTACAGTGGTAKGAATATCCATGATTTGATGTGTCTACACAAGATATATAAATGTATCTACAAAATGTATAAACATATTAAGCACAACAAACACTTCAGAGACTGCTTTGTGCCCTTCTCAAACACTGAGTCTGAGAATACAGCTCATGTGTCAGCAAAGAAACAAAGTTAAGAGGAGTCCAGAAAATATTCTTATGCCAGACATGCTACTGGTCTCTCACCACGTGGTGCCATGCAAACTACAAGAGGCTGTGAGGTATTCGTACTTGTCATTAATTCATTATATCCCTTCTGTGCAAGGACTATTTTAGCTACATTACCATTAATGAGTATATTTCTAAAGGATTATTCAGCACATTGTGCTTAGAAAAATATCAACTTGATGCTGCATACATCCTCAAAGAATAAAACTCAGAGCTGCCTAATGTTACGCTTTTGAATCATCAACTGCAGCTTCAGTTTCATACTGCTTCCCACATTACAGTAACTGCAAGCCAAAGTAAACTGATGTTCCCTCAATCCCTGGAAATGATCCTGTTGCCAAAAGCTGAGTCAGGACCTCAAGTTCCAATTCCACCTGTCCAGACAGTGCCATCTGCTAAAGTGGTGGACTTACTTCCTTCAAACTCTCAGCAATAAATCCYATCTAACATCCTTAGGTAATGTGGATCTGTAATTCATATTTAACAAACACGCAAGAGCAAAGTGTTGAAACAATTCAGAGTTAACTTATCAGCCAGAATTTAATCCTAGGAACTTCTGAAGAGAAATTACACCACCGCCTAAATTGTGCACACTCACTCTCCTTGGTAATGGTGGGAATAAACCACAAAACCAAAACAAACACCCAGCCAGTTTAAACACAATTGTGAACTCTACATACACACCTGACCACAATGCAAAACAATCGGGGTTAAGACACWCTCTCCAGCAAAACTAAAGCTAAATCTTCCCCTTACCTCTACTAACTAAAACAAATGCTTCTACTAATAAAACAAATGCTTCTCACAGTGCTTCTCTTCAGTACAGGTCAAGTAAGAAGGCGAACTTATTTTGCTGAGAGACAGGACAATGATTTTCCTGAGAAAATCAACACTAGAAAACATTCAAACTACTATTTTTCAGAAAAATACACCAGCAAAATCACAATTTAACACAAGCCAAAATAAAATGTCAGATACCTCCCCTACTTTAATTCTTTARATTACTGAGTTAAGCCAACTTCTGGATACAACATTTAAAAATAATCAGGTTACTAAATCATGCACAGAGACCTTTTTTACCTGATGAAATGAATTAATAATGAACAGATTGATGACTTCGTTTCACAAGTTTGTTCTTTTGATMGGCTCTCATTTACCAATAAGACTATCTATGAATATTTTTCTTATTGCTTCAGAATGGCTTCAGAATTTCATACTACCCTGCCACATATGCCAAAACTGTTACCTTCTGATGAGACTTGTTCCACAACCTACCCATGACAGCAATTCTTCAAAGTTAAAGCTAGTAGATGTTTGTTATTTTCCTCAGTAACAGAAGCTTATTAGGACCACTGCAGAGCTTCTTTTTCCTCACCAGCTTCCCCAGCAAGGTTTTGTCTTTATTTCTAGGACATTCTGCAGCCCACATGCCCATCACTTAAAGASAGCTAAAGCCCTCAAAGAAAACATTTCACAACTACCAGCACAAGGTCCTCTTGTAATGAAGTACAGATGATATGGAAAACCAGGCCAGACATAAGGGTTTAAGCATTAACTGCAACAAACCTCACGATCTCTATTCTAGTCCAAGATGCGCCAATTTTTTTCCAATATTCTAAACTTCTTCTCAAAACACGACACCTCAAAGGAAATAATTCTTCTTCAGAGGAAGGCTGAGAGCATGAACACGCAACAGAAGTTTCTGTTAATCAATCTTATCCCACAGCTCTGGTAAAGATTGGTTAGACAGAGGTGCCCTGTTAAACATTCATGTTTCACTGATTTCCCACATACACCTCCTTCCCACAGAACAAACCTTACATTATTGACCAGAAAAGGGAAGCTGTTTTACCTCAGTTTTAGTAGCTCAAGTTCCTTCACCTCATATATTCAGCAAGAGCATAAATTCTTGCCTATTGACCTGAAGTACTATGAAAAACATTAGCTCCCCAAGAGGGACTGTATTAAACTGCCTTTAATCCTAGTACTTGAACAGCCTCATTTTGTACTTGGCCTACTTCAAGACCACAGCATCTTCATCAGAAAATAAAGCAAGTACATTACTGTTAATAATAACTTCCTTCTAACTGAACAAAATAAATAGCAAGAGAAGGCCAAGCAAGGTCATAATCTCTGGCAAAGAACACATGAAAGCAAAAAAAAAATCCTTGAGAACCAGGAAAGATTACATAAGTGCATCTGTAAGTATCTGAAAGGTCCAGCACTTCTGTATAAGTAACCTGCTTAAAGGATTCTGTACATAAAACATTCTGCAGGACTCAGATTCATTACCTGTAACCTTACTCATGAACCTGCCAATAAAACCACCCTGTTGTCTTGAATTCAGTCTTTTTACAAGATTTGTCAGATCTAGGTTACTGAATTGTAAGTATTGTAAATCACAYTACAATATTGAAAACTCTTATTCTGAAGCCAGTTCCTATTTTCTGCCACTCTCTTCAGAATTCTTTCTTGTATTYAAGTACAGAGAAAAATCAATTACCAAAAAGGCACACAGGACATGTCCTGCTGAAATATTAATACAGGACTRGGGCTGGGGGGAACAGCTTCACCTCACAGTGAAAAGCTTTATTTGTTAAGCAAAAACAAGGGCACAGGGGAAATGAGAAATCCAATTTTATTATCAGTGTTTAAATAAATTTAAGAAGGAGAACAAAACTAGAAAATCTAGAAATACAAGAGAATGGGGCATTTCAAATTCAATTAAATCCTGGCAAATGCCTGGAAGAAAAGATGTTATATACTACATAGAATAACATGGAAAATGATAATGGCACAAAGAGTAAAAGAAAAACATCAAATTGAGTGCTTCCACCAAGAAAGGCATTTTCAGTRAGACTAATTACAGATCAATAGTTTGGAAAAGCAACAGGCACCCTTTCTTCCCCTTCCTAAASATCTTTAATTCACAATCATTATACTTTCACAACAACACACCTGACACAAAATTCTTGCATTCTGAAAAGGAAAATCTGGAAAAAGAAGCTTATGCAGAATTCATCTTTGCAATCTGACACCTTCTGAGTAGCCATGTTCTGAATAGACCATCTGACTAACWAAAAAACTGAAGACTACAGCTCTTAAAATCACAACAGAAAACAAGCAGTAGCACTAGATATGTGTAGAGGGTAGCCTTTATTACCAGTGCCTCTCCTCAAATGTAAGCTTCATAAGCCTTCCAGGCAGGCTACAAGATCTGTGATTTCTGTTTACAACTCGGAAGGAACCTTGAAGTCTTGAAACTGATATAAACTAAAAACTCAAACGGATGTTGGAAAGCAACCCTCTCCAAACACACTCTCTTGAAAGCTTCCAATTCAAAAAGCATTAATTTCTTAATTCCTGATTAAATATAAAGGAAACCAATCTTTAAGTATGGTACTTAAACCTTAAGAGGATCGTTTCCTCTCTCACTCAAWCTATCTATCTGTGCTTGAAGAAACTGACAGCACAAAGTTTTCAAACTTTTATTCCAGCCTCAATTGATGTAATCCACCTTCACATATCCGTTTACTCAGAACAGAGTTAGTCCTTGAAAGCACACAAAGCAGAATACACAGAAATACAAACAAGTGGATGGGAGAGCAGAGCATACTCACTGAACAGAAGAGTACATCTACAGACWCAAAAGCAGCAGCCAGCATCTTCTGCCTGGTACATCAGTCATTTGATGTGTTCCTTGACACTAAAGCTAGTGTATCCTCTTACAAGTACAATGTGGAAAAGTAGTAGAAAAAGAACAAGTAACTTATTACATACATCTATGGCCTGCTGATTACAATATTCTGCTCCAGCAGAGCAGATGCCTACACGTGAACACATACTTGGGCCTGCAAAACAGAAACTTGAAAAAAGAATGCATTGATTTAGAGATATTCAAAACTCAGACTAAATACTCGTAACAATTGGTAAATAATTACATATACATTTTGAGGAATATAATCATATTATCAGGGCACAATYATTGTGATGGCTACAAGCAAAGTGGTCTACTTAAGGAAAAGATCAGCAGATTTAAGGGCTGGCTACATTGCATATGCTTCCTACCCAAAGCAAATTTATACTAGGCAGGTTCCTATGAATAACTAAAATTTTGCTGGAATAAATACAGAATGTTAGCTATTAAAATGAAAAGAAAACTAAGGACACAYCACCACGCTTCTCAAACATTAAGGTTACTGAACTATTGTCCCWACCATTATTCATATTCTGCATACAATTAATACCCAGTCCTTAGCTGAAGTACATTATATGATGGATCAAAGCTGGAAGATGATGGATCAAAGTCAGGAAGATGWTATTTTTGGGCTCTTCTTCAAGGCCAGCTGTGAAAATTCTCAGAAGGTAAAGCCTTTTCACACAAGTCTGGCTTTAAAATTATTTACAGTTGACCCTGACAAACTCCTCTCCTCCAAATCCCTGCCAGTTGTATTACTTCTTGTGCTCYCACAAATGCTGCTAAAGAAGTTGTATTTGTGGGCATCCTCCTTTCCCTGGCTTAATATAAACAATTTGAGACACATTTTTWAACTTTCCCAACTGTTAAACATGCTCATTGCAAGTAAGCGAGTACTAGGTACACCTAACCTTCTTAGCCTCAAGTGTGAGCATGGACAATTGTCTCACTRTAGTTAACTCTGCTGTGCAGAAAGCCACTGCTGTTACACAACTTCTCTGTGTGCAATCATTGGGATGTCCACAACAGGGCAAAAATAACCTGAGAATGCRTTCATCAAATTCTGTAAGAGCAGTCTACATAAAACTTTTCTGAATCAGCTTCCTTAAGAGGAACTCATAGAATAGTCACAGAATATCCAGAGTCAGAAGAGACCAACATGGATCAAGTCCTACTCCTGGCTGTGCTCAGAACAATCCCAAGAGTTACACCATGCGCCTGAGAACACTGTCCAGATGCTTCTTGAACTCTGTTAGGTTTGGTGCTGTGACCACTTCCATGGAGAACCTGTTCCAGTGCCTAACTGTGCTCTGAGTGAAGAAGCTTTTGCTAATATCCACCCTAAATGTTACTTGACACTTGCCATTAAGATTATTGAAAATATCTCAATTATTCTGCTTTCAAAAGTAAAAATTTCTTTCAATATTAGTATTATAGACAATAATCAAACTGAAGTCTGCCAATTCATATCCTCCTCAATTGCAAAAGAGAATCTGGATCTCCTGGAGAAATCTCTGACACACATAACCAACTCCCACTATTTTCTGAAAGTTTTAGTATTTCCAGCAYTACTTCAGCGCACAGCATACACCTTTACCATTATCACAGGCTTAACTGACAGCATATACAGAACATCACCTTATCAACCACTTCCATGGCAGACCCCTGCTCACARCTTCCCTATGGTGTAACAACAGGACATGTATCATGATTCCTCAACTTTTACACAGAGCTGTCAGCTTCCAGGCAGTTGTCAAACCCCAAAGGTATAATCATCTTAATAGATGAAGGCCCATCCCAGTGAGAAACCAGAWGCAAAATTTACTCAAATTCCACCAACCTGTAATAGAAGTCTATGCCACCACCATCCCTCTGATTTTAAAGGGAGCACTGCTGCTACAGGTGGGTTCACATCACAGGATTAACAACATTCTTCAGGTAGCTGAAGGTGGTGCATGAATTGATCACTACAGAAGCTACTCCTCATGATCTGCCAGATTCCCTAACTTGTACGAATGCTCAGAATAACTTAAATATAACTTAAATAACATCAAACACAACAGAAAGCTTTGGTGTAAAGATGGAATATGCAGGAAGTCATCACTATTACTCTTACATGTGAATTTAGGCCCCACTTGTCATGAGCTGCCACATTTTTTCTCTCTAAAGTCTCTGTCTAAGCATTTCAAACCTTTTTCACACAGATTTCTCTGAAGTAAATGACTAAGCTCAGTACCAAACTAAACAGTAAAGTTAAGGTCATGACATGAACTCACACAAAAATCTCTTCCAGCTACAAACTGAGGTGTCTGTAGACTTACTTTAGACAAAACTGCAAAAAGCCCTTGTTTCTGTGTTCCCCGCCTATCAAACGTGCAGGTTCTTGGAAACYCAATCTACAAGTTCAGTGTATTTAAAATTATGCACTAAAAAAAGATTAGACTGGCATAGAAAATGAACGCCTTTGCTATGAGCGAGCAGCAAAGATGCTCAAAGGGGAACACAACACAAACAAAAAAACAACACTCCTCCAGTTTATGGGACTCATGAATCCAAGACTATGCAAAAAGAGGCATCTCTACTCTCCCCATTTACTTCAAAATCCTTTCATGGTTTAGTTGTCCTTTTTAGAAAAGAGACCACTAAAGGAGTTCAGTTGTTCTACTTAAGATTTCAGGACTTCTACAGCTGGAGGGGGGCAGATTCTCTTCTGTTAGTAAGCAAAAAACTCTATAGAGTTTCCTAACACCACATCAAATGAAAAAAAACCCAAACAAGCCCAGACTGGAAACTAATGATTCAGTTACAGTAMCTGCTATGATTTTACATTCATGTAATTCTGATGGCCCCAACAAGATTCTAAAATACTCAATATCCATGAATCCTGTGTCAGTAAGGCAGTGGTTATTTTAAGAACACTTAAGGCACCACACACAAACAATTACACACACTTCTGTGGTTGCACTCACAGAATGCAGTTTCTTAACCTGGCAGGAATGTAATAAAAAAGACTGGAGAACCCTTAGTGAAATTTCCAGATATAAGTTAACACTGTWCATACAGTGACTCACTACACCTCAGCTACATGCTTACTTCACACATTTTGAATTCATTAGGGCTTAGATGGTAACATATGGGTGCCTTTTTGTACATTACTTAACAACTTTTTCCCTTGATAAGTCAAAAACAGCTGTTTCAGCAGCAAGAGACTCTGGATATGGTAGCCTGCAGTATGGATTTGGGAGGAGAAAGACATTTTTCTGTCTAGATGTGGCTTGGCAGAGACCTGTGCTAGCAGGGCCCAAGGCAGTTCCATGGAAAGGATGTGACGATCCTTGAGCCTATCCAAACTGGGTAAATGAAAATTTACCATGTAGTGCTTTGTTAAATTAAGATACATCCTATTAGAGAGTATGTTTGAAGTGTTCTGAAGCATCTGAATGAACATTAGCTTATCTTCACTAGGTCTTCTATAGCATTTAGCAAATACTGACAGGTCATGCTGAAGGGGGAAGAAGGGGGGGAAATTACATCTAGAAATGAAATTTTAACAAATAAGCTTTTCTTAAACATCCTCAAAACCAGGGCAGGAAAGATAATATGACTGTGGATTTAAAGAGATCAAAAGCACAGTTTAAACTATTTCAACAGTTTGCTGAAGCACCAGGTAACAGAGTATGACAGTACCCAGAAATGATAATTACACATACAGACTGAATTCCACCCGCTGTGCAAGCTGTCACTTACACCATGACACATATACAAAGGGAAACAGTAAGAACTGAATGAGCAGCTGTACAGATTATAATTTTGGACTCTGGGTGCTTAATTCTTCTATCTGTAACTAGCAACACTAACTAAAATTAGAAATCAAGCTTTAAATTTAAACTGTGATCCACAAGAGAACAACTCCATGCAGTGCATCACCGTCAGAAATCTAGCAGGGCAGGCAAGCAGCTACTCCAGAGCTGAGGTGAGGACAAGGACTCACCACCAGACCACGATGCCAGTCAGAAGAGGGAGTTAGGAATAATTCAATGGAGCAGCAGCACTCTCTCTCCCCTGCCTCAACACCAGATGTCAGAGACACTGGCATTTTAAAAACTTTGCATGAGGGAGAAAATGCATTTAACCTATACAAACTTAACATACAGAAGACAAAAATCAAAACTAATATCCAAAACCTTAGTAGACYAAAGTACTATCAGAATTTACATGAGGAAAACAAACTCGCTCAAGGAAAAAGTCAACCAACCCCCTTCCACAAACCCATGATAATTCTTACAACCCTAGGGCTGTTATTAACTCTGGAAATGCCACCAACACAGACAAATTATTAGGTAATTAATTTCTCAGACCTAAGGGACTTAATTAAAAGTATCTCTGCTCATGCTGATCTTTGCTAGGGCACTGCTTCAACTAAGAAATTTCAACTTCCCAACATTTTAAAATGCCTTATAATGCTGACATGATATCCTTCAAACACATGGCTTTGTTCCTTTCTAAAACTCCCTTGAAAAAACCAAAAACCCAACCATATTCATAGTCATATTCCATAAGGATATATTTTATAAATTATCTACAAAGTCACAATAACCCATCCCCCCTCAGCCCCCAAACGTCTATTTTTTAAGAGAATCTAGAGGCTAGGGATGTAGAGCATGTTCTTTTTACTTTCCTTTCAAAAAATGCAAGGAAAACAAGTGTAGTTTCCCTTGGTTTGGTTGGAGGCCATCAAATCTAGTCTGCCTGTAGAGCTATATATGCTTTCTTTCTGAAATGTCACTGAACATGTTCAAAAAGCTTCAGTCTGTCATTTTTTTTCCACTTTTTATCCTGCTTARCTAAAGTTACCTCTGCTCTGCTTTCCCAGCTGTCTCCTTCCTGTCTAGAATCTGAATTTCTAGTTTAAAAAAAAAAAAGTAACACCCTCCAAAGAAATAGTAAACCACAGGATACACAAAGCAACACCTTTTAAAAACTCCTTTTTAAATGATAAACAAATCTCCTCCACCTACTTGTTTATTCACAGTTATCAACAGTCTTGACAGCCAAATCTGCTTTACTRTATTACTAACAGTGGTCTGTCRTCTGRTTCTCAAAATTACAGCACTGAGGATCTGTTTTGCTCAAAACCAGCATTTTGAAATAACATAGGGGATGTTCAGTGTTACATAAGCAGATTCATTACATTTTGAAGGTTTGGTTTTTTTTTTAGATGCACATGATACTTTTTAATTTCTTAGATGCAGCAACAGACTTGGCAACAGCCACACTGTGTTTGCCTCAGAAACCTGGCAGCTAAACCAACGGCCAGAACACCGGATGAGCTGGTAACCCCCAGCACCACTGTCTGCATGTCAAAGGGGTTTTCAACTGGTCCTCTACCTCCTAACAAAACCACTGACTGAAGCCAAGCCATGGCCAAGCAAGGCAGACTCTACAGAATTAACACCACTTAAGGCCCTTAGCTGTCACTTCCTTYAAAAGGGTTACTCTATCCCTGGATCAACTGCATATTTTACAGCTCCCAGAGACTCAGCAAATTTGTTTTTCCTTCAGAAGACTCTTAGAGAATATCACTTCTGAACTGAAGTTTCCAGCTGTAGTAAGGAAGATGCACTATTTTYGCTATTTACTTCTTTGTAGGAACATGATGGGAGAAAGATAAGATGAAAGGGAAGCAAAGTAAGATTCCTTTTTGTGCATCAAAACAGTAATTAGTCATTTAAATATCTTGTGACTCGATGCCTGAATATTAAATCTCTTTGATTGCATTTTTCCCTAGGGAAAGTTATTTAGTCAAGAGGAGAACTCTTAGCTCCAAATATCTGTTCATTTAAAATTACATTTATGCAAAACTCACACCAATGTTAGAATCCTATTTATAAAAAGTTATAAATGCTAACTCATACTAGTTGAAGATGCCCTCTCCTCCAAAATCTTATGGACACTTGTTTGTAATAAAACATCTATCATTTCTGTACGCATTAGGGGGAAAATCCTCCAATTCAAGTCTTCAGCTTCATAACATGAACTATCAACTTTCCAAAATCCTGCATGGCCTGAAGTTYGGGAAACAGAATACAGTAGGGTATTAAACCTATGAGGTTTGTCCCAACCTAAGTCATAGAATTGGGCTCTCTGTTGTCAACATTAACATGAACTGAAGAGAAAGCTTTTTAGGTCAAGAAGGAAGGAAGGAAATTTAGTAAGTCTGCAGAAACAACAAGGAACAAGAGTTTAATAGCAACTATTTTATGTATGAAGGTCCAAAAAAAGATTCAGAAGGACACCTGTGCTTACTGATGGCAAACGAACTTCTTTTGGGGGTGTGTGTTCGTGTGTGTACACACACATTCAAAACAAATSCAGGAGCAAACTCCAGCTGCGGGAAGTGTCTACTTACTCCTAGAGCTAACCCTCAAAGCTCAATTTAGGAAACAAAAAGAACACATTAACCACAAAAACAAGCCTTATAATTAATGTTTAAAACTTCTTCCTTACCCATGACTACTTAGGTAGGATACGTATGTCTGGGTTTAGGGAGATGATACAGACAGGCCATGTAATTTTCTCGCCTGAAAACTTGTAACTGCCAGGCAAACAGTAAAAGAGAAAGACAGCAACCTSACATTTCTACAAATAAATGCATGCACGCAGTCTCACTCTCCTGAACTGAGAGATAAACTCAGCAAATGTCACAGCAAACAACAAAATTTAATATTCTGGTACAAGAGGAAATAAAAGGTGCTTTCTCTCATATTCAGAATCTACAGGTATCAATTCAGAATATATCTACTGTGCCCAAAAGAAACAAAAGCATCCTAAGCACTGCTACCTACCTACCACTTAAATACTCCTCAATCAATACCATGCTAATGTTTTAAACATCTTCACAAAAATAAACACCACCAAAACAACCCGATAAAACCCAACCTACCAATTAGAAAAGAAAGAAAAAAATCCCACAAAACCACTACACTTCACAATATACATTTTAGCACATGTGTAAAGCAACTTATGACTTGCAGAAGACTTGGAAATACCAAATTATGTTAAAATGGTAAGGAATTATGTTAAAAAGTCTCAGAGAGTGGTTACTCTATGGACAATAACATGCAAAGTGCATTACTGTCTAGAAATCTTTCTGCCTGAAGCCATTTCATAAAAATTCACTGAGTCCATTAACTAAGAGCAACAGTGCCACAAAGAGGAAACTCCATTTAAAGATGATACCTCTTTTAAAACAAATGTAACTCCAAGTTTGCTACATCTAGAACTAGGAGCTAGAAACTTTACAGCCTGTCACCTTCAAAGGACAATGGAAGTCTGACAACTAGAAAAACTCAGGACTATGAAACTCTAACAGAACCACGGAATATTCTGAGTTGGAAGGGACCCACAAGGATCACTGAGTCCAACTCTTCAATGAATGGTCCACATGGGGTTGGATCCSACAGCCTTGGCACTACCAGCACGCTGCTCTAACCAACCGAGCTAGTGTCACCTTTGTTCTTAGCACCAAATTTCAAAACCTGCTTACATAACTGTATTTCTGCAGTACTTCCCTATTTGGCGTGCCCAATGCACAGATGGGGAGAACTGATTATACTACGGAAATAATTAAAGATTTACAACACTGCAAATAACGCACTTCAGAGCAGAGTCTTCAACAATAACAGTTACCTACTGTTTTACCTGCAGCAAAAGCAGCTACTGATTGTTCTACTTAGCTTGGAAAGTGCTGAGTGAATGATTAAATGACCCTGAAGTTCAAAATGGTTTRAAGTTTCATCCTCCACTGAGACAGCAAAACCCAGCAGGAAGTGATAGACATTTAGCCTCCAACACGGATTTCCTTACTCTGAGCAATGCTTCAGAACTGACTTTCGTGGGGACCGTCACAACTTTACTTACACCGCGCCTGTCTGATGGCACTTGCAGGGCCCTTAGATAAACCTAAACRTAAATCCTTCCACTTCCTATTTCAATGGAAAAGGAAAAGGCGCCACCGGGGCCCCACCGGGCCCCGCTCCCCTGAGGGCGGCCGGGCCGCGCGCGCTCCCGCCGCC
>JACDOX010000020.1:671459-682914 GCA_014549065.1 Cardinalis cardinalis
AAAAAAAAAAAAAAAAGGCCATTAAGTATAACTCTCCACTTATACTGATGAAAGGAAAACAATACATAATGAACATAATGAAAACCAAAATACAGAAAATATCCTGAGCTATAAAGGAAGAATAATCAAATTCAAACGTATCCTTAATTGACCTTTGCATTTCTAACCCTGCCACAGGCTTAAGAAAAGTGCAGAGCAAGCAGAATGGACAATAACGTTTGGATACAAAGAGAACAGTGCATTAAGAAAAAGTTTGGCCTGAAACACTTGGATTCATCAGCTTTTAATGTTTTGCCAATAAAAGAGATTGTGTTAAAATATTTTGTAGCAGAAGATCATTAGCCCTCAAAATTAATTTGCTAGTAAGATGGAAAGCATGATGACTGAAAACAATGTGACATCAGCCCTGATGTCTGTTCACAGGAAAAGGTATGGAATATAACCAGACTGATATTTTCATTTTATCTTCCTTTCAGTAAGAAAATGCAGGTATATTTTAGGGTTTTTTCAATTTTGTAGCTTTTATCAAAATGCACAATTTACATCTGTAGACATGRGTGCTGCACTGTGACAGTAGCTAATGCAGAATTGGTAGGTTTTGTATAGTGACCAAGATACTCTCTGCAAGCTCTCAGTGAAAGATCAGTAAGTATAAATTAATTTGTTGAATCTAAGTGCTATGTGTCTATTTTAAAAACCTTACAGTTGTAAGGTAAAGTAACTGAAATATAATGAAAGACATTTAGAATTGCTATCATTATTGCTTTTTAAACTGCTGAAATCATTTGGGGCATTTCTTTAAGGCTTTATCTTTTTATGATCACAATTAAAAGGACAAGCTTAACTAAAATGAAAGCACATTGTGTATCAGCTGTGCAGCTGGTAAATATAACCATTTCAAAATACATTCAAAAGTACTAAATTCAGACTGAGCATTATGGGCAAAAATACCACTCGACCCATGCACCTCCAGACAGGGGTTGGGGTCTCTTGTGCTCTCATCTAACTCGGGTTTGTGAAGCCCAAAAACATAATTTCTATTTTGGTTTGCAAGTCCTGTGTACTGTTTGACAAGTTTTTAGAAATTTTGGTAATTAGCTAGGTTTATGGCTTTAAACCTCTCTGAGTTCAAGGACTTCCAGTCATTTATTTAAGCATGAATTGTAGTCTTTGGCACATGGAGTTAACATTGCCTCCTAGCAGTAATCATCACAAAAGTACTACACATGACGTGCATATAGGTTAAACCACATCACTTTTGTTGCCTTTTGGCCTCAAGCATTTTGAATTTTAAGAATATAAAACTCTAGGAGACAGTTGTTCAACTTGAAAAAAAGAAAAAGCTTTTAAAAATATTTTTTTTTAAATTAGGGTTTGTTTGCATTTTGTATTACACTAAACTATACACTGACTTTTATATCCATAAATATTTGCATTTTTTTTCATTCTGTGACTACCTTACACCCTACTTCTAATAACTCTTCATTTATTTATACAGCAATTTTGTTGACCTTTTTTTTTAATTTTTTTTTTTTTTWAATACTCAAAAGTTGAGTAATACCCCAGCATCCTCACAAAAACTAAGCTCATCCTCAAACAGATATACCATGGAGGCATATCCAAAAGAGAAGGAAAAGCCACTGGCAGCAATTCTCTTACTAAGAGACAAAGCTAAGAGAGGAGCAGCAAAAGCTATTGCCAGATTTCTCATTTTCCAGTGATAGCTAAACTCTTAGAGGTGGTGGAGGCAGTTGTCCATAGGAGGACTAAGACTTCAAAAGGAATTAATGACTAAGGATTAATGACTTAATTAATTATTTAGGATTAATATATTACAGACTCATCATTGTCCTAATATGACCTGGACAGATAAGCAAGAAAATGGTAAAATGAGCTCTATCTGAAAACGCAAAGRATTTGATAGAGTTTTTTTAGTACTGTCAGACGAGAATCAGTTTCCTTTATATAACTTGTTTTGGAGACTCAAGTTTTTATGTGTCTAGGGAAAACACGTCACAGYGGAAGCAGTTATTCTCTTAGACACAGTGGTGGTAAAAAGAGACAATGCTAAGACGCTTCTGTCTTGAAATACATCTTTCCCTGTTTAAATTTTAATGGATTCAGAACAGGTGTCCTAGGAATTGTAAGGGTTAAAAGTGACTTATGATTTTCTCCTTCATGTTTTCATTTTTTAACACAAATCCCCTCTAAAATACTACCCTAGACACACCTTGAATTCTTGATTTAGTCATCTTTACTAGCAAGTAATTTCACAAATTAATTGTTTAGGATTAAATAGTAAGATAAAAGGGAACAAAACAAAATCAAAAAATGTTTGATTTTATGCTCTGGGTTTTTGGTTTTTTTAAAAATCTTTATCCAAAACATTTTGTATTCTGACATACAGAACAATAATAATACTAAAATTGCAATTCATTATGTAAACACAATTTGACCAGGGTGGGCTGGTTACCACCTCTGACTTAGGCATGGACTTCTGCAAACATCAGATTATAACACATGAATAATCTCTGAGTCAAGTAAATTTAATCACATGATCCTGTATTATTTCTAGTAGAACAGCCAGCAGAAGGGCAAAGCCCTTATGCTTTGCTTGCAAAAAAAAACCCTAACACAAACAGCAAAAAACCCAAGCAAACAAACAAAAAAGCAAGCAAAACCACAACCAAATTTTAAAAAACCCCAAACAAACAACAACCAACCAAGCATAAAAGCCCTACATTCTCCTGCCAACACAATTGCTAGTTCATCAATCAAAGAGCTAAGGATGTCTAACTTTGATATTCTGCATAGTATAAGGTGGAAGGCTAAAAAGAGGCAAACAGAAGTAGAGAAACTGTAGCTGTACATGGGTCTGCACACTGTCCCAAATCCTTCAATTGACTATTAAGCTAAAAACAAACAAAAAAAACCCAATACACACACCTGTCACCACTACATAAATCTCAACTGCCAGTGCTCCCACCCCAGCCTAGGATTAAGGGGTAAACTGGGGACAGGCTCCGTGTCTTTGCATGACTTCTGAAACTTTACTCCTACCCTGGTAGTTGCCTGGCTCTATGTAAATGCAAATAAAATAGCAAATTCAATTCAATAGTAAGAGCTGAATCTTTTACTATTACATGCTCTAACTTTTTAGATTTTTACCTTACACTTCCAAGATAGAAATCCTGTCTTGAAAGTCAGTTTATGAAAAATCATTTCAAGTGCTTCAGGGCTTCCAGTAAGTATGGTCAAGTATTTTCAGTCTTCAAAATTACATTGCTGATGTTAAATAACATGGAGTTAAGTTAATGCAGAGTTACTGTATAACTTTATATATAAGTATATAACTTTATATAACTATAACAAAGACAAATGCTTYAATTTGCAGTTGCTGAATCAGAATGAAAGTAGGTTAGCTGCTTCCCTCACACAATTGAGGAAAACAGTGACTTTTACCGAGAGAGGAATTAGCTTGGCTTCAGAAATCTTTTGGTGCAGGAAAGTACATTTGCATCTTGGAATGAAGAGGCATTTCCTAACATATATGTTTAGATTAATTTTTATTTTAATGTTAGTGGGGTGTACCTACATACCTACAATGTAAGTGAACTCTGAATTCCACATGAAATTAATACAAATGTGTTATTAAGTACCTTATACAGGCTATATAATCTTTACTTAACATAAATACATTTCTCCAAAGGAATGAAAAAAATACAAATAACTCAGCTTTTGGATTTCCAAAGCTAGTTATTAGCTTGCAAGAGCACAAATATTCTTTCAATTTTAGTAGTGGATTTTTTACACACTGCAGTTTGATTTATACTAAATTAAGCATGAGTGAATGTTWTAAAAATATTGCTTATCTTCTGGGATATAGATAATCATGATCATATTTATAACCYAATGTTTATATATAAAGTTAAGAAAGCATAAATTAATAATGCTGCATTAGTGGGAAAAAAGGGCTAATGAATTAAGTTTGACTGTAAATATCCAGCAGAGGAGGCTAGTTCTGAATAGAAAACTGATCAGATGAGACTGTTTTGAGATGTCCTTATCTATATATCTTTAAATGATAGCAGATGCTTAAAAATGTAAAACTCTGATAGAGTTAACCTGAAGAAAATTTAATTTCTGAGGTTTTTCAATATTTAGAGAATAAAAACAACTTGTGGGAGGTGGGCAGATGTTGGGAAGGAAGTGTTTTGGTCTAGATGCAAACATGAAGTTGCCGTGAGAAGAAAAATAAAGAAATCATATGATATTATTTTCTCTGTCACTAATGTAGGTGGGATAATGGAAACCAGAGGTGCTGTGATATTCCTGGCATTTTCTTCTCAGCTCCCCTGTGAAATCCCCAAATCTGCTGTTAGGGCAACCTGAGAAGCAGAGCCAAATGGAAGGTGGTTTTCTCATTCAGGTTATAAACAGGTAAGACTTGAACCCCCTCGTCCMTCTCTGACAAAGACACTCAGTTCCCATTCTTTATTGTGCAGTGTGTCAGTTTTATGGCTGCTCTGACATTCTGCTCCTCTGACCAARAGAACACAACAGACCCCTGTCATTTACACTGGGGTTAATGTGCACCAGCCTGCCCCTGGTCACACGTGCCAAATCTGCTGAGCTTTTGACTTATAAGYAACTCAAGAAGGGTGTTAGCATAGAGAGACAACCTATTTAAAATCAATATCAAGGGAGAATATGAAAGATGGGAAGGAAAACAGTTTCKCACATTAAAGTAGCTCTCCTGGAGGTCTGATTGACCAGACCTTCCAAATCCCACAGATTCCCATAATATCCAATTTTTAACTTGAAAATTGATTCAGAGATTACAAAAAAAAGCAGAATACTTTCTTATGGAACCTTCATTCCTTATGTGCTTATAGCTGGATATGGGCTAAACAGAAAGTGTCTATGCAGAGTTTTCAGATGTATGTTTCCCCCCCGCCCCTGTTATCCAGCATGGTTTCTCCTTAAAAGATGCTGATTGCAGCACTTTTCTTGAATTGTGAATACACAAGCACTTTGGCTAAAGACATCAAGATGTTCTGCCTACTGTGGATACCTTTAAGGCCATCAGAAATAGCACAGCTGCTCTGAATTATAACCTTTTAAATTGGATTTTAAATTTTCTTGAGAAAAAAAAATCTTTTTAATAAATCCAGCTGGAAAACATGCCCTATTTACCCCTGGTGTTRCAGATGAAAAACTGTCAGGTGAAAGGACCCTTTCAAGAAGTTATCCTTTTAGTGATCAGGTTATGGCAGCACCAGGATTCTTTAGTAAATAGAAAGGGATGCCTTGAAATCCTCAGATCTGAGTYATTGATTTTTAAGTCTGTTTGAACAAACATGGAAAGCTCACTCTTATTTGTATTAATGAATATTCCAGATGCACATCCCTGTGAGGCCAAAGGTCTTACCTCCATTTAGTCATTTTCTCAAGGCTCTGAAGGAGAGTGAGGATTAAGAGCTAACTTTTCATTACCTAAATCATGCATAGGTCAGTATTAGCAAACTCAGGGGCATGGGATATCTCTGATTAAGTGAGGGCATTCATATCTGAACAGGAGGCAGATGGAGACCTGATCAAGATACTCAGTTAAATTTAAGATATAGTTCTTATCACAGCAGACATCCAAAATTTGGTTGTGTTTGTTTGCTTGTTATTTTTGCTGTTGTTGGAGTCTTTTTGTCATTTTTTAAAGCTATGATTTACTTGATCTCTTTCTTTCCATTGAGGATTACAGATTTAACAATACTTGTCTAAAGGCAAGTGAAAGAAAGAAGTTCTACATGAATATATACAATACAGGGATTCTGAGTCACTCAGAAGCCCAACTTACTGTAAATCCTGGGAAATACCTGGATTTAACACCACCTTTCAGGCCCATTTCTCAGGTCTCTAACCCAAGGAAAAACCAAAAAGGAACCTGATAAAAGGAAGACTGCTCTRGGAAGAACAAATCTGCTCAGTGTTCCCTGGAATTCCTACATTTTAMATTTAAACATTATTGACTAAAATCCATGAGGCAGTCCTGGGAGCGGGGATGAGATTGAACCCCACCTTTTTTCTCTTCCTCTGGAAATCCCAGTGCTCAGTGCATTGTAAAATATAACTCATCCTTTTCCCATTCCCTAGCAATAGTGATCCAGGTTCTGCTCAACAACATAAGATGGCGAGTCAGCATCCCTCATTTYCAGTCATTTGCTCCAAGCTGGAATTCCCATGGACTACATTTCCCTTGGGTTCGCAAGATTCCTTTCCCTTCCCGAAAGGAAAAGAGCTCTAGCTATTTTTACTGGTGCTCAAAGCAATAGACACTGCACTGTAACTACTGTTTTCTGTTGTATGGTGTTGGCTGGCTCTGAGCAACTTTCCATTTACCATCCAGGAGCTCCACAACATCATCCCAACTTGCTGCACAAGTAGTGAAGACTAGGACTCACATGTTGTTTGGCAATTCCCATCTCTCTGTTGTTTATATTGGGAGATAAGCAGAGAGAATAATTTTTAGCAAATGTACTAACTTTTTAAGCACTGCAATACCTTCTGACCACCATTTCAGGCTCTAGCTACTATTCATAGAGAACTGATGAACAAACCTTCCTATTAAGGAAGTTTATATTATTGGTATTATCTTTCTCCTGGATAGTCCAGTGGTAACACAATTAACTGGAGATGTGACTTAGTAAAGGGTTTAAAGAAGCCCACARAACCTGAAGCCACTGGTGTGTGGTCACATCTATCCAAGGCATATTTTGTTGCTCACAACAGCAACACAGGAGTTATATTTTAAAGCAATGACATTCCCTYACCCTGTATGTTTATTAAAGACCTTAAAATCTAGGATTGTCTCTTCACTGCAACATGAATTAACTTCTTGTGCTATTTGCTAAGAGAGGAAAAATATGAAGAATGCTAAAAGGTGGAAGGATGTGATAGCTACAGCAGTTCCTCTGGCATATAGGATTTAGAGCAGATAATTTCATAACACTGAAAGGTCATGCAAATATCAGTCTGGAAGAGATGTGGAGAGACCTAACTTTGTAGAAGATGAGTCTGAAGCAGGCTTGTAATATATTGTCCTTTGTTCACCACTGGGAAACAGGTGGTCCTTGAAGCAASTTTTAAACTAATTATTCATTGCTACAAGTTGMTGCTGACAAGTGTGATGTGGAGAAGTACAGCTATCCAAGTTATGAAATMAGAAAGGYRAGAAACAAGATTATGTCACAAGACRTCCAGYGTAGAGATAGCTCCCCCACTTTTGAAACCTTGCTGGATCAAGGACACAATTAATACTTTAAAGCCCTCAAAAGATAACAGAGAGGAGTCCCAAGCACCAAGGTATGTTATCAGCACAGGAAACTGGGGAGCATAACATTTGAGTCAATGAAGCAGGGGTATGGCTTTTGTTTGAGCTGAGCCCCAAACAACATTCTTCTACACCACCAACCCACTTCTGAGGAACTGTTTGCACAGTATTTTKGTTAACTTTGCAAGCTGGTTATATCTGCCTGGGATCTTCACATCTTGCATTAGCTACTATTGACCATTTTAGACAGCCATTTTTACCATGACTCTAACTTGAGTACATAATACTAGTAATATTAGTAAGAGGAATCTCACCAAGGCACAAAGAACATTTTGGTCAGTCAGGTTGAATTAAGCTCTTGAAAAAGATTGWTTTATAGTACGATCCCATACTTCAAATAGTTTTAAGCCAAGAGACCCAAATATCTTTCAAGGGTGCCTGGACTCTATATAGACTTTCTAGGTCAAAGGGAAACTGTACTAGGAGAAAAATACATTAGTTTTGGCATCTTAGAAATTGAGGTATATATAAGGGAGAAAATTAAGAAACCTGCCAAAATAAAATTTAAAAACAAACAAAAAAATTCTTATGCTGCTTTAGGTCCTGGAATTCCACATACTGATATTTCAGAAGGAGCATGTGAGGAGAACACAATAAAGATTGAGCTACCCCACAGAAATTACTCTTCCAGGCGTTTCTGCAGAAGATGCAGGAGGTAAATTAGTTGCTAGCTTTGAGAGGATGCAGAATCTTAAACACTTCTTACTCCTTATTGGCAACACAATGGCTCAAAAAGAAAGGAGGAGATACGTGTAAGAACAACTGAATTGCAGAAGATCAGCACTTCACTCTTCTCACCTTAYGATTTGATGGGAGTAAAACCAGACACTTTCATCAGATGCAGCTTCAAAGCTGCAAAACCRCAACCAAAGTTAAAGAGTAGCCTCAGTTGAATGGGAGAGAGGGGAGAAGGTGTGAAGCAAGTTTCCGTTCAGATTTCATGTTCTTGCTGGCTTTACTGAGCTCCAAGTGACTCTGAGCAGCAAGATCACAACAATCAGTTCATGGCCTGCATGCACAGGGTGCAGCCACAAGAAATCATAACTTTCATGGTGCAGGATGATAAGAGCATTAAAATACCTTCAGTAAGCATCTCAGTTTATCATTTGCTGAGTACTGTTGTCCATGGATGAGTACACTGAGTATTGGTCTAAATKATGTCAAAAAAGAAAAGTTGCATCAGAATTAAACAACCTAGTGATTCTCTAAGATTGATAATTATTGTAATGAACTCAACAACTGGCACTACTTCTATTGGCATAAACTGTGCCCAAAATGCCAACCTTATGTCCTAGTGATCAGGTCTCAGAAATGGAAATGGAGGATGGCCAAAATCCACGCTTTCTAAGAGGGTTTATATCTTGATATTTTTCCTCAAGTCTCAGAGTTGCACCAGGACACCAAAGAAGTAATGATCATACTGCACTGTCATAGGCCACCAGGTCTCTGCTCCAGCCAAGAATATATAAAAGCAGATCYTGTCTGACAGAGCAGAGATGATAAAAGCTGGCTGCTCTCTTGGATATACATTTGTTACTGGTAGGAGGTTGCAGGATGTATTTTACCTAAGACTGAAGCAAAATTTAYCTTCTTTTAAAAAAGGATAATGAATAAGAGACCGTTACAGAGATTACTGAAGTTATATATCCGTTTCCATAAAACTAATTAACTTAATGAGCAAACTCTTTGAACCGATATCTAAATGCATTATTGAAGATTTAAACATTCATAAGAAGTTTAGAGACTGTTTCAAACTGCCTAGTATTTGTCAAATTTATTCTTTGAAAATACTGAAGACATTGAAATGTAAAATAGATGCAAAGGCCTCTAAAATTATCAGCTTTTATCACTCCAAAATAACAGCACATAGATTCCTTAAAAATGTGTTAAATTTAATGTCAAATTTGTTCCTGAACCTGTTGAGTTTCCAATATATGCTCTGATCATAGGCTTGACTATGTCTTCCCACCCATCTTAGAACATTAATCACTTCTGTTTTCTTGCACCTAATATGGATGTTAGCAGAAAGCCTTCTAATCCTTTTGCACTTAGAACCGAGGAGATCTGTAGGTTGTAACAAAAGAGAACAACACACATTAACATGTATCTGTGTATAAAGACATGTAAAATGCACGCTCCACTTAGCAACAGGAAAGAAATAACCCACCCACCTCAGGTGAATCCTCTTACAGTCTGAAGGACTACATTAGGTTTTCTCTTYTTTTCCACTCCACCTTCATACCCAACCCAAACTCCTACAGACCTCATCAGGAGAATTGCATATGCAAGCACGAGAGCGAGGGGGACCTTAGGGCTTGACAACCAGCCGTGGATGGAACCTTTAACTTCACAACAAGCAAACAATAGACTAGTTGCACAATAAGTGTGTGCCAAAGCCTTCCATATTGGCTGCAAAAAACCAATTTTAAAATCTTTCATCTGCAGCCACTGTAAAATCATTTTAGGGGTGGGACCKAAAATTTCATCACTGAGGAAAACTGGACGTAGGCACAGGATTGAAAAAAAAAAAAATTAAGGATCTGCTTCATTACACAAACCAGCGAAAGGGTGAGGTCATGCCTCTGCCGGGCCATAGTTCATGCGACACCACAATTTGCTAGAGATACAATTTCATCGTCATTCTAACTAATTTGAGGTTACTTTTGATACAGAGAAAAGGAAAAGATACAATAGATCAACCCGTGCCCCACCTTTTTCCCTCCGGCCCCCTCCCCCTTTAGAGCCAGGGACACGAATTGTTTCGGAGCCCCACAGCGCCACCAGCACAGAGCAATGCAAAACAAAAAAGATCTCCCACCGGGTGAAAAAAAAAAAAAGGAAAAAAAAAGAAAGCGCCTAGAAAAATGCCAAAATTTACAAAATGTCTCCCAAATGTATCTTCTTGGAAGAAAAAGACCAAACAAATCACTCAACCCCTTCCCTCCCCCCCCCGCCCCCCCCCAAAAAGAACGTACAACCCAACACCAAGACATGTAAGTGAAGTGTGGGGAAATAAGAACCTTTATATAACTAATGCTTTAAGCTAATTATCACAAGAGCTGGAATTTGTAAATAAAAAGGTCACTGTTTAGTAAGAGACATAACTTAATATAAACCCTCTTATGTCCATCTCCACCTTCACCATAGCAAGGGCAGTTTTCCCCCTTACTTTAGACCAAAGTAATCCATCAAGAGCCATCACAAATGGCATTGTAAACTCTTTTAGCTACCACCAGACCATACAGTAGCAACACAATATGCTTCTTTATACACGAGAGCTGCATTATATTTATATAGACAGTCACATATTTCCTCCTGGATCCGTTTATTACTCGGTAAAGAATTCCCCCCTGCCCCCCCGCCCCAACAAAAAGCCAGAACCAAAAAAAAAACCCAAAAAAACCAAAAAAACCCAAGTCCATCTGGAAAATATTTGAGTTCTTATACTCCTAAACTGAAGTTAAATTGTTTTTAATCTTCGCGTGTATAAAATTTTAAAGAGGAAACAAAACTGACTTCAGTAATTGTCGCTATTAAGGAGACACCGTTGGGTGGGATTCACATGAGATCAAAGCTATGAAAAATACAAGACTACGTTTTGTTCATCAACACAACGAAAATCCTCCACAGCACTAATACACGCCAAAAACCCGCAGAAAATAATATTTTTGGTTAAAACCACAAACTTACCTTCGAAGAAGGCAGTCCTTGCAAAAGGGCTGTAACAATATGGACTGCATACTCTCTCTCCTACAACCAGCCACCTCCATGCTGCAAAGGGCTTCCCGAACATCCTTAAAATATTTCGCAAATGCAGAAAGTGAGACTTTTCTTTTCTTTCCTTTTTTTTTTTTTCTTCCCTCCTCCCTCTCTTCTTTCCTCCCCCTCCCCGTCACCCCGCCAGGATCGCCGGGCGAGGAAGGAGGCGGCTTCCCGAGGGTCGGCGGGCGATGCCGGCGGGCGGCCGCAGCCGGGGCGGGGGACCCGGTGCCGCCGGGGTCACAACTTTGCCGGCGCTGGCGTTGGCTCGATGGGCTCCGCGGGCAGCGGCGCCCCCGCCCGCCCCCC
>JACDOX010000020.1:683172-720453 GCA_014549065.1 Cardinalis cardinalis
GCCGCCCGGCGCATCCCTCGGCCTCCCCCCGCGGCACCCCCGCACCCCCGCCCCGCCGGGCTCCGGCAGCCTCGCAGCATCCGAAAGAGCCAGTCATGCCTGAAACAAAATCCATGATTCCTGGAAAGTGGGGAGCCTTGAATCCCAACAAATCCTCGATTTACTTACAATTATAAATACCTACCTTATGAAAGGACTAAATTAACCCTAAATTCAACAGATACATCCGTTACGGCAGGAATAGTTTTTCCATAAATACTGTTTTAAAAACCCCTCCTTATACTGACTGACAGAATTCTACCATGCTGCCCACAAACAAAATGGCTGTGGCACCGAGTTTTTTGGTTCCTCCCACTGTGCCTCCCCCTGGCCTCCAGGAAGTGGTAGAAATCCAAAATAAAATCCGCACGAAAAGTACAATACATCAGCCAAACTCCGCACGGCACCGCCAGACAGCATCGGGAGGGAAGCACATTCACCAACCTTGTAGTTTCTCGAGGATTTTTATTGTTTTTAAAAGGGCATCAATCACTGGGAATTTACATCACTGTGTAATTTGAACTTCCTGCTTTACATATTTATAAGGTCTTTCACCTATCTTGGCAGGCTTTCAAATTAAGTGGGTTGGGAAATTTGATGCTGTGGCTCTAGTTTGTGAGCTGAGTCAGGTAGTGCCTGCTGGAGCTGGGCTCTGAAACGACGAGCAAATTCTGACACCTTCCCTGTTCAGTGCAAGATGAAATAATCCCCTCGCATACCACAGTCTCGTAAGCGAGCATGTAGGCACCAAGAGGCCCCTGGAATGAAGATTCTCAGCAGAAACTGAAATTTAGGCCTCTTGCACATAAATACAYGCTTTGTAATATTTATCATTTTGCATTTGTGGTTCACAGCAGTCTCCCTGAATCATGATCTCTGTGGAAATAATCTTGGATTTTCTCTTATTATGACCTCGTTTAGTGTTGCAGCCCTTTAACTTTTGCGACATTCATCCTAAAATAAAAATAAACAGGAAGATATAGCATATTTCTATTAGGGATTATGACAAAAATGTCACTATGTGGTCCTGTATCTGAGCCACCAATCTTGCCAGGCAGTAGCACAACTCCTCTTGCACGCTGCCTCGTGGGCTCCGCAGGGGCTGATTCATTTCCCGTGAGAATCCTTTTCCTGCCTTTAGGAGGAGTTACAATGGAGACAGGCTGTCAGACCTGCCGAGCCTGATCCAGCCCTATATTAAAAGGCTTGAATTAATATTCTCACCTACTGCTATTCTAAACATTTGTCAGAGGCATTGAAAAAACAGTGRAATCGATGATATTTTTCTAAACCACCTCATATTTCTAAGTCATAGATTTCAAACCCCTCCCCCCCCAAAAAAGCCACCCAAGAAAAACCTGCAGAGAACTTGGGGCAAATTTTCTGTTGGTGTAATTTGTTTGTATTATTGTGTTATCTAGCAGCCTTAATCCTCAACTGTGATTATAATGTTATATTGTATAGGAATATAGGGCAAAAAAGATAATTCCTGCTCTGAAGAACTCCAAAGTATAAGACAAAAGACAGCAGATGGCTATGGGCAGATGAGGGAAACAATAAGACTGTATTGATCAGCAGGGAAGGCACAGTTTGCAACACACCATCACTTYAACTCTTGTTTCTGTGTGTACTTCATGGTGAAGAAGGCATAAGGTGGGATTTGCTAAAAAAAATTAATCAGGCTTTGTGGCTGTTGAAAGAAAACTCCAGCAAGAAGAACAGCATGGAAGAAAGCACAAAGATGTTTGAAAAAGCAGCAGGTGAACTACAGAAACCTAATCAAATTGGCATTAATCTTTGTTTAATGACAGAAAATAGATAAGGAGGAAGTWGGCTATTGAAAGCATTGAAAATACAAACACAAAGCTTATGTTTGAGACAGAAGAGGCAAAGAAAGGATCCAAAAGGCATGGTAGAAAAATCATAAACCAGGCCTGCTAGCAGTAAACAAGCCCTAGGGAAAAAAGTAGACATTAGTTCACATTGTATGGGCCTGAAGAGATGTAGTAGAGATTTTTAGGAAAAAAAAAGTGTTTTTCTTAACTATGAGTTTGGGGACTCTCTGTTGATTGTCTGCACCTCCCTCCTAGATTGTATTTAGTGAATTCTTAAGTCCTACTCCTGATGGCAGTGTGTGGACACCTSATTACTGAAGGGACCCCTCAAAGTTGTTAAAAGGAATGGATAAGCACATAGGAAGGCTGGGACCAAGCTGACCTTGCACATTGGGAAGGTTGCTTCTTCCATCACTTGTTTTTGGAGCAACCTTCACCTGCCAGCAGTGCCCCATGGGTTACTGCATGTCTTACACCAGCACAGGTCTGACAGACGCATGGTGGAGGGGCAGGAAGGACTCTGGTTTAGGGCATAGCTACAGCCAGGACAGCAAATCATGCTTTGAAGGGGGAGTATGGTCTGTAGGCTCAGAGCCCTCTCAGGACACCCTTTACTATGCTGCTGTAGGTTATTAAACACTTTTTTCTTTATTTCCCTCATTTGCAGTAGTGACAAGCACATATTTTCAAATTCTTCGTACTTCTGCACAAACCACCTTAGATAACTTTGCATTTACTAAGAGTCTTTTAAGTCTGTTGGCTAGTTGTGCTRCAACTTGGTGTTAAACACTGCACAGTAAATAACTTCAAATAAGCAAAGCCTTGGTGAAGTCTGTGGAATTATTGTGGTGTGGCAAATGTGAAAGAATTTGGCTGGATTCTTTTGTTGCAGGCTGAACTGAACTGCAACTGTCCCAAATTTCCTTCAGATTTGAAGCTTACTAGTTCTGTAGATAAGCTGATGTGTGGTAACTGTTTAAGCCAGGGTCATTTTCTCTCATGTTGGATCTCATCATCAGTTTTAACTGAAAACAGTGTATATCAAGTGCTAAATGTTAAGAATTGAGATAGGGATTGAAATACACGTTGTGACTGGTTTTTTTAAAATTTGGATGAATGTTCCAAGAAAACTTGAACCATATGTTCTCAGGCTTTAAGAATAACCCCTACCTGAGTTGATGTAAAATTTCCCCAAAATTCTTACAGTTCAGAGTAACTGAAAAGAGCACCATCATCCATCCTGAACTTTTTTTTTTTGTCCACTGCTTGGTGTGAATGTTTGCCTTGAGATTTTGCTCAAAAACATGGAAATAGAATATCTATAAAGGAGCAAAGAAAAAAGCTAGCTACATTTTAGGATTTAGACTAACACAAAAAAAACCCAACAAGTGGCTAAAACCTCATAGCACTCAAATAACAGCTCCTTACTGAAAWTAGAGAAACTACTTTCTACATTCTGCTTGCAGTATAATTACTTTTATTATTCTTTATCTTTCATTTGCATTAATCTTTATCTTGCCCATAAAGATTTAACTCTATTGCCATATTTTCCAAGTAGCTCTCTATCTCTACAYTTGTAATAAACAAATTACACTGATCTCCTTTTGACAATATTTTCTTGATGTCTTTAGGAAGGAATTACCAGTCCTCTTAAGTCAGTAAATCATTAGATAGCAAGTAGATGGAGGTTATSAAAGGGCTTTTGCAACTCACATGTAAATGATAATTTGTTTTCTTTCACAAAAGTGTCATTGAATGTTTTTTGGTTGAAAGATCACCAAATGCATAAATAGTTTGCATTTTTATTCAATAGATAATGTTCACATAGCTGCATAACTGCTCTTGAAGAACCAAAARAGCTATTTGCTGTAATTTGGAAAATTCATAAATTATAGCATAAGAATGGATTATTGATGCCTGACTGTATTATAAAGGAGGACACAGGCTCCTCTAGCTTAACTCTTGCTTGACCCAGATCAGATATTTTTTAAAAAACATGCAGTCTTGACTAAAAATGCATAGTGGTAAAATAAAATCTACAAAATCTTTACTAAATTGCTACAGTGATTACTTGATTCACTTTAAATCACACACTCTGTTACATATTAAACCTCCTCTTTCCATTTCTCTGTCCAAGCCCAGGTTTTGTTTGAGAATATAAGACTCACAAAATGTTACTCTTTGTTAGGGATGTTATGTGATTTTAGTACTTCTCTAGTTTACCAGTAATCTTCATGCTCAATATTCCATGCTCATCAGAGATAAGCATAATATGTCAACAGCAATGACTCTACTTGCCAGTACTAAAGTAACTCCTTCTATTTTTTATGCATATCCCAACATTTTATTTGCTTTCTTGCAGCATTGCCATTACAGATACCCCTTGTTCAGCAAATCACCCCATTAATATCTGTATCCTTTGCTGTAGTCTCTTCTCAGTTGTATCACCTCCCTACTTCTCTCAATAGGACTTTWCATTGCTCTCAGGATTTAACTTTTGACCCTGCACAGATACATGGACTGCTCTACTTGGGGCCACCTTAAGAAGCCCATCCAAATTACCTTTTACCAATAGCTCATTCACTGCTGAATCCCTCCCATTCAAACTCTGTAGCACTGTGAGCACCAGTAAGGATTCCTTTCCATGTTACTCTTACCTTAAACAAACAGTGTTTTCATTTGCTTCAGGCACTGAACTTGTACTGCTGACTTCATGTCCTTGTGCTGGGACCCTGTATTCAAATGCTTTATGACTGGACCAAGAGGATTCAAAGCCCAGTGTTGTCACAGGTTGGTGTATCTTTCACTCTTCTCACRTCACAAGTCCTGCCAGTGGCAGATCTCATGGTTTGAGGATGATGCTTGGTGGCAAAAGGTGTGGAAAGAGAATGAAGTCAATTTAAGTGGAAAAGCAATTTATTACAASAATGTATGCAGGTCTTCTGAAAATAAAAACCAGAAATAAACCCCAAGAACATCTGTAGCTGTTGGCTGACAAGGTATGCCACGCATCTCAGAGTGTAGTTTTTCTCCCCTTCCTGTTTTTTGTGTTGTATATTTGATGATGGCTTGAAAGTACRTAATCAGATCCCCTGCACAGACTGGTAAGGTCACAATCTACATATTTTTATGAATTAACAATCTTCTTTGGTTTTGGAGTGTATCTTCTGRATTGCTATAAGATTCAAAAGATGCTGTCCTTTCAGAATTAAAGCTATGTCCATATGACAAGTCGAGTATGGTTGTTAAAAAAAAATTTAGCCACCCCATGTTGGCACAGATGCATTTTGAAAAATTCTCTTCTTTTAGTTGTYTAATTCGTTGAAGCTGATGGGAAAATACTGGGTGTGATTTGAGAATAAATTCAGAAAAAAACCTAGAAGAAAAAAAAAGCCCACTGTGAAAGCTTTCCTTTAACTTAGCCAGCTACTTGATTGGTATTGTTCTGTGTACTGTCCTTGTTATGTGCTGATATTTGAAACTGARTCCTATAAGCTTTGGTCCAGATCCTGAAATTTTATGTCAAAAGGTATTCCATGCTTTTTAATCCAAGTACTGTATCCTCATCCATGTGTAAAAACTGATCCTGAATAAATACTSAGAGCTGTGTTTGCAAGCACAACTAACTGTAAAAACATTTTTTCACTTGCTTTCACTCCTCTTCTGTGCCTGCAGTGGCCCTTGTGAGAGCGCTGCTCCCATTCTGCAGGACAGACCTGTTGCTGCTGTTGAATTGTTTAAGATGTGCTGTGCCAAAACAAGGGAAAGAGCAATTGGTGCTTCTGCTTTACTGGTTCGCTCTGCTCTTTTCTCATACTTTCACCTTCTGATAATTAAGGGAGTCTCATGGATTTTATGAGATGAGCTACTATTGGAGACCATTTTCCCATATGATTTATTGTACCTAGGAAATTCCAGCTGCAACGCCGTGGATTCAGATGAGGTGAATAATGGCTGCAGTCCATCTGTGTTCCACTGACTTGCCTGCTGACTGGTTTATGTGTTCAGCAGATTTTATCTGTCCTTTTCTGAATTCACATTTGTCATTTAGAATAAAGGGCCACTGTTGAAAACATCTCAGAGCTGTTCAGAGTCACCCTTGGTGTTCACTTTTACTGCTGCTGCAAACAAATGCACCATCTGTGTGGCAAAGGCAGCGCTGTCACAATTCAGTTTTCTTTTCTGAAATGTTCTGATGCTGGTGACATAGTGAATGGAAGCCAGTTTAGTCAGCAAAAGCTTGATGAGCATTRGAAGGAGCATATCAAGGGGAATTTAAGAAAAGTCTGTATTTGCATACAGATTTGGGGATATAGAGGTCTGAGATGTCTGAACCAAAGTCCTTTACAATTCCAGATCCATCAAGACTATGAAATGCAGTCATAAAAGCTTTAATTTCTCCTCCTAGTTYTTAAATAAACTTAGCCTTTTTATCTATAATTTTGTTTCAGTTTGTGCACCTTTTACTGAGAAGCTAAAATCAGGCAACATAAAATCTGGTCAGCAAGCTCAAGGCATTAATTGKTCATCTCATCTGAAATTCCAGGATGCAAATGATAAGGCATTAATCATTTTAAGATATTAGAATACAGTAGCTGTTTTTTCATGCCATTATTAATTGCTGTTGGAAAGCAAAGTGGTTCAAATACATTCTCTGTTATTATTACAGTATCCATCATATTCTCAAATATGAAACTGCCTATTTGACAGGTCTGCTCTTCTGCATTGTTATTATCAGCTGTAATATTTCAAACCACTCAGGGGCAAATACTAGACTTGTGACCTATTTTTTACCTAATTATTTTAAAATTCTTTCTTGTATCCTAATTTTACTCATCAAATATTCTTTGCTTTTTAAGATTCTTGTTGGTCCTCTAGAGATTCTGACTTACAGTATATATTTACTGGCAATTTCCCTATTTTTAAGTTTAAACARTGTGTTTATGATTAGTCTTTTTACTAATGTCAGAAAAAGCTCTGAAGACTAAGCTGACCAAACTTAATTTGCTTGTTGTTTAGAAATGCAATCAAGCAAGAGAAAGTACACATTAGTGAAGGTACCATGCTGCCTTTTTATGTAGAGCCTTGCACATCTCATCTTGCACTGGCTGTGATTTTGCCCTCCTTGCATGTGCTGCAGAGGCAACAATAATCTCCATTCCTGTGCTGTTCATGTGCAGGAAGGAATGTGCTCCTTCCACTCACAGGGACCAAAGGTAGCAGGATCTCTTAGCTAGGGGCTGAAAGAGCCTTTCTCTTCTGTCTATAAAAATCCCCTGTAATGTCCACAAAGAAGAAATACTGGACCAAAAGGAAATATCCTACAAGCTAGATCTAACACATGTACTGCCAGCTGGATCACAACGCCTTATTTACACAGTAAATTTCCATGAAGCATTGCCAGAGCCCTCTTGGTCTGAGCAAAGATGGAGAGTACACACAAGCATCCAAGGCTCAGGCTGCCGCACAAAAATCTTAAYGTGAATGTTTCCCAGTGGTTTGTAAATGGCACATCTGCAAGTGGTGAGCTGCCCTTGCAACAGAGATCATTAAACCTCATAGAAATGTGCTTCACARTATGGTATAAGATTAAAAAAGAAGSCTTTTGTTTTGCCTTAACCACAGAGGCCAACTGAAAAAAGGTGTGCCTCAGTCCACACATGGGGAAAAGGAGAATTAAACCTTAATTCTTAAAAATTAAGTTTATAAATACTTCTCATAGCAGCTTATTTCATCTCAGTTTCCTCTTAATTTCTGAAACAAGCATGGAATTTCTTTCATGGTAACAGAACTTTAGCTTTTACTTTATAAATAGTCATTAACATTCCTCCTGATTTTGTTTCCCTAAAATTATTTTGCTTATATTTGATTTATTTCTGAGAGTCAAAATGTGTATTTTTAAGAGTGCGCATTTGCTGAAAACAGAGTCAAATTCGTTGTGATGGAAGACTGTTGAAACCTGGAAGAGTAGTTCAGTTTGAAAATTTCTGCATTAGTGTCAGTCATTAATAAGGTTATTGGCAGCTGTATTTAGTTCTTGGTGATTGGATTTTTTTAAGGAAAGCAAATGAGAAGTTGCTGACTGTCAGCAAAAGGTGCCAATTCTGGTACACGTTCATTAGGAACTGAAACTTCTTGTATTCAAAACATTCCTATTTTTGTCATTTGCAGTCTGTAGGTCCTCACTGGAAATGAAACTTTGACAGATGGGACCTGAGCTACCCTGAGATACAGACCATGAGGGAGTCATGCACCTGAGCATGAGGGAGTCATGCACCTGAGCATGAGGGAGTCGTGCACCTGACCATGAGGGAGTCGTGCACCTGAGCACTGTGGCTTTGGCCAGGCAGAGCCTGTCAGAGAGCAGCTGCAGTGTTCCTCCAGGGCCTGAGGGCCCAGCCAGCCCCAACAAGGAAGGGTCCAGTTACTCAACACTGTCCCCAAGCCAACATTGGGCAACATCTGTGCTTCAGTGTGCATCTGGGCTATGGCACACTCCCAAACTGTTATTTCTGCTCCTTGACAGATCTGTCTAACCCGACCTGATATGAGTCAGCAGTGCACCACTGCAGCAAGAAAAGCAAACAGAATCCTGGGCTGCACCTGCAGGGATGGTATTGGCAGAGATAGAAGAGATGTGATAATCCCCTACACAGGGCTTGTYGGGCCACCCCTGGGGTACAGTGCCCAGCTCTGGTCACCACAGTTCAAGAAACACATGGATGGACTGGAGCAGGTTCAAAGGAGGGCCACAAAGGTGATCAGAGAGCTGGAGAGACTGTCCTATAAGGAAAGAGGAGTGTGATTTTTTCTCCCTGGAGAAGGCTGAGGAGCACCTCATCACAGTGTTCCAGTATTTAAAGAGTGGCTACAAGGAGGATGGATGCTCTCAATTCACAAGAAGTCACATGGAGAAGATGAGGGGCTACAGGAAGAAGTTGCATCAGGAGAGGTTTCATCATGATAGAAWGAAATTTTTTACAGTGAGAAAAAGCATTCGCTGGAACAACCTCTCCAGGGGTGTGGTAGAGTCCCCAGCACTGATGGTTTTTAGGATGTAGAGTCCCTGTCAGTGGAGGTTTTCAAGATGTGATTTGGTGGACAAGGYGCTGGGTAATCTGACCTAGACTCCCTTTCCCATGAAAGGTTGGARCAGATGATCTTTTGATGACCCTTCTGACCTGGGTTAGTCTGTGATTTTTTGGCATGCTCCACTGCTCTGCTTGTACTAAGGACTCCTTTACTTCCTGGCTTTGTGCCTCGCCATAAACCACACTTGCTCTTCAAGCTAATTCATCCACTGGTTTTAATCCTGGATTACTTTTACTGGGATCCTGTTCCTGACTCTAGCCTAGCAAAGTTTTCTTAGGTTTGCCTGTTTCATTATGCTCAGTGCACATGCAGAGCACTGATTATATCTCTCCAGTCCTCACTCAGYCAAGTTTCTTATTTATCTCAGAAATCTTCCAGACCTTTTCCCATGCCAGAGATACCCAGGCTCTGTGGTACTTTTCCCTCCAGATGATAAAGATGTCCCTTATCTCTCCAACAGTGCCTCACATCCTTCTGTTGCCAGCCAGACTCTYTGTGTTCTCAGTCCCTCTCAGGGCTGCTGTGTGCCCTGCATGCTCTTGTATGAAGCTTTGTTATTCTTTTCATCTTTTGCATGACTCTTTATTTTACTTTTTCTGTCATGACCTTCACTGCTCTTTTTCTCCCTGCTCCACAGGTGCTGCATTTCCTCTGTGCTTTCCCCATAAGATTTTTCTGTGTCTTACCATTTGCAACACTCTGCCTATACTTTTTTGTCTTTCTCTTCTGTTGAAAAGATAAAACTTACAGCCTACTAGAATTTTAAATCTCTGTTTGGCAGGTCAGCAGTCCTGAAGTGTGGGATAGTGTTATGTTCAGAGCTTTGAGTTACAGAGAGGGAAATAAATACTAGTGTCCTATTTCATTTGAACTCTGAAGGATTCTCATTTGCTCTTGAGTACAGAGATTACCACTCCTGAATGGTAACTAATGTTCCCTAAACTGACAACACATTTTTGGGCCAGTCTTGGTCCCAACTTCTTCTTCATATAATGCAAGAGTAGGAGGGAGAATCACAGATGTGACTGCTGTCTGTGTAATCCTTGAAATTAATACAWACAAAATCCAACCATGTTTTTCCAGGCCCTGCATGTGTTGGAGCATGCCCCTGGGTATGCACTCTGGTGATCCCTAGATGGCAACACGGCATAATGACAACCTCCAGGGAACAGCTCAAGAGCCCTGGAGCTGCTTTAACCCACTCCTTTGGCTGACTTGAGCCTCAGAAGTCATATCCCMCCTTCAGCTTGAGTCCTGCTCTGAGAGCAGCTTAGAAAGAAATGAATTTTAGTGTCTTTCACTTGGAACTTCTATTCTTTTATATGCTGTAGGTTTCCTCTGGGCCTGTTGTTTAAATGGCCAAGTCTTATAACTCCTTTAAGTGCTGCTTTTTCATAGCTGCATGAAAACTTGAAGGAAAATGAATCTATCTAAGGGACAAAATTTTCCTTGTGACTCCTAGGTTTTATGGCAAGGGAAAACAAACAGTAGTATAAGTCTTATAAGGCTTTCTGTGCAACTCAGATCAAAAGGTGAAAAATAATGTTGGCAATTTAAGGAAGAGCCCAAGAACAGCAGTTTCTAAATATTGAGACAAAAAAGTCAAAATTGAAAAAAAATGAGATTGAAAAATAGCCCTGAAAATTYATACCATGCTGTGCTTCTGTACATTCTGCTTAGGAATCCTTGAATCAGCAGCCCTGGGAAAAATAAGCTAAAATTCATCCCATATCTCTAGACATGCACAAATGCACAAAACAATCTCAACYATCTATTTGGAAAATCTTTGCCAAAACATATCTCAGTAAACTTTGCACTGAACCCAATGATACTTTTCAAACAATAAATATGGCATTACATAGACTTTTGCCTGTTTTGTTGCCTACTAACATTAAAGCCATTATTCTATTCAATGTGTGGTTTCACATTGCCAGTGATTGGCTATAGATAGCAGAGTAGTATCTGCAACAAAGTCTTTTTAGTGTCTGTCTGGTAAAAAAAAATTGAAAATAATATCTACTTTACTGTGAATATATCATACTGCCTTAACCCCAAAAACCTAAAGGAACCTGCCATCCCTGAGTATGTTTTCTAACCTGTAACACAATATTTTCTGACCTCAATGTATGTTGATATAATTAATAGGTTTCACATGGCAAAACTCCCTTGATAAAACTCTGAAAAATACCCTAATTTTTCCAATATTTTTTGGCAGCCAAACATATCAAAAGGACCTTGTAGCTCAAGAATAAGAACTCTGGCTTTGGGTTATTCCCACATTTTGTCACATTTCAGTACTGGCTTGGCATCARTACCAACTACAGCTGCTGAAGAACAGTTTGATGTCTGGGATATGTAGTGGGAGAAAATGGCTGGAGCATTAGAGCATGGTCTTATTTCATAAGGAGCTGGCATCCCTTCAGTCCCCAAAAAAATTGTTTCT
Source organism: Cardinalis cardinalis (assembly GCA_014549065.1). Classification (NCBI taxonomy): domain Eukaryota; kingdom Metazoa; phylum Chordata; class Aves; order Passeriformes; family Cardinalidae; genus Cardinalis; species Cardinalis cardinalis. The sequence continues at coordinate 694,582 of JACDOX010000020.1, forward strand.
GACTCAGCTTACAATGAAATCACATACCACACCTTTTCATTCCATGATTGACTGGTGAAATACTCTCTTCTGAGTTAATTTATRTATTCTTTGGACATATATCAGCATATCTGTTGATTTACTGAAGATGTTAGACTGCTGCAGCCCATGTCCTGTGCAAATAYTGCCTGGTGCAATGTGTGTGAACCACATATATTGATCATGGATAACTGCTTTGAAACTTCCTTTTRTATCCCTGTTTCCAGTGGTTGCCTYAATCAATCCCTGCACCAAAATACTGACCACTGAGTCATAACTGGACTGGAGCTTTCTCAACCTCTCAAACTGTTAAGTGAGCCCTGCTGTCCACCCTCCTGTACTTAGCAGCACATAGTAGCATTAGTTCAAATGGGAATGACAAAGAAAACTTTTATATTTAGAGCTGTGCAGTTATGTGGAAGCAGATGAAGGCATCAGGTGCATACTACAATTACTTGGATTGAAAATAAAATGTTAAAAAGTGAAATACCTTCAGTGTGTTTRCCACAAGGGGTATCTGGGCTAATGCCAGAACACCCACATGCAGACTGGTCACTTCTGTGTGGTAGAGAGGAGTGCTGTGGGAATCAGCTGTAGGGTTCTAGCATCCACTGCTGGACAACAAGTTACATGGATAGATTCAAAGAGAAATGCAGCACTTTTTGTTCAGACATGAAGAAATAATGATGATGATGAAGTTGGGCTCAAAAATATCAGGTAGTTTCACCAACATTTGTATCTTTTCAATCTTGTAAAGAATTAAAGTGAACTAGGACCTAAGTTCATATTGCTTGGAAGTACTTTATAAGAGTGGTAATACTTTAATACAAAGTGCTCCACAGGCACTATGAACTCACCACTGAGCTGAACTCAATTATTTTACACAAGAGAGACCTGAGCTCCCACATGCTCTTCTTAGTTGCTTTCTATAAAGCTTTAGCACAGACCTTTATTTCAGGCAGGCTTAAGAAATTTGTCAGACAGGATAGTTATAAATGCTTCTGTCACCATGAAAAAAAAGCAGCTTAGATGGGTTTACTTGGTTTGAGTCCCATTTTCTTTTCTGAGTCCAAGGTCCTTCTCCTCACTGTTAACACATTTTTCTTTTTACTTACTGGATATCCTTTGATCAATCACCAGTTAACCTACTCACACTTCAGTGAGTTTCCTCATTTATCAAACAACACACCAAGAGGAGTTGGGAGACTCTTGAGCCAGCATAAAATCAAATGGACTTTATTACTGCAGTATTAATAAGCTTAACATCTTGGAAAGGAAGGAAGAAAAGACTGAACACATGTAAGTTTCATAGCAAGAATTCTCCTGGAGTGAAATATAAAATGGAAGAAGAATCTAATTCTTTATTAAGCACGTGAGTAAGGAGGTTGTTTCTGTAGTGAAATATTGCTAGTAAAAGGGCTGGAAATGTTAGGAATATTCTTTTACATGAGCCTTAAAACTGATATTAAAAGTTCTAATCATTTTGGGAAAATTCAGGTAAAATGAAATATTATAAAAAACATGARCATTTTAGTTTAGTTTTATTACTGGGGCTTTTTTGACTTGTGACTTTGTTTATAAACTGTTTTGCTCCATCTTTCTAACACTTCAGATTAGTAATGCCTGATGGTTGATTAACACTTTTATTCTGTATAGCTGCATTTGAAGATTTTAGGCAGTAGGTAATACTATACTTTGCATAAGTAAAGTATTAGATCCTAGAAATACATAAATTGCATATTTATGTGATTAATGAAAGATTAATTATATTTAAACTAAAAGTACTTCATGAATTTTATATAGCATGATAATTGTTTACAATTTCCATTTATTAAGTCAATACATTTTTCAGCTCAAGCTCTTTGCATAACAAGTTCAATGAATAAGAGCAAAATCGAGGGCCCGCAGGTCAAATTGGCACAATTCTACATTAAAATACACCATTTATGCTTATTTTTTCATTGATGTACTGATTTTATTGGTAGACTTGAATGTAAAACTGTTAAGAATATATGTTTTTCTCTAATGATACAATTTAAGAGGAAGATTCTTTAATAAAATTCAGAAATAAAGAGCAATTTGTCAGCTCCTTTGCAGTCATGCAGACCAGTACCAACATGAAAGATCTCATTAATCTCAGATAAACTTGTCAAGAAGATCAAAGTCAAATTAGTGGTTTAATGCAGTGTACAAGTGTATTGAAGTATCATTACTAGATGGCTACAGATAAATGGAAGATTATTCTTTTCTAAGCTTTCTTTTATGTCTGTGCTTACAGAGACGTTCTAAAGTTGACTGATATTTGGACAGCATCTGACAAATGTTTCAAATCATCAATTAATAATTTTACATGTGGTTTGCTAAATGAGCAATGACACTTGATGCTTCTGAATTTCAGAAATRTCTTATTTTAGCAAAACTTCATTTCCATTCAGAGTAAGGCTACTCTGAGATGTTCCTTAGAGTGAATAGTTGCTTTAAATACTTCTGTGACCTTTCTTTTTACTCAATTAATGTTGCTTTTTATTGTCTTTACTTCAGCTCATCTGTTATTGTAGGGCCAAGAATTCCTTTCCTTCYCTACAGATTTCCCCTCAAATTTCCAGCAGGGCTTTGTAGCAGGTTTCATGGGGAAATGCAGTTTTTACTGTCGTGTATTGCAGTCCTTCTCTGATACATTTTTGAACCTGCTGGCCAGTTTCAATCATATCTGACAAAGAAAGAAACTGTGTTTATGTCAGTCTGCTTTTTGTGTTCATAATTCAAATATCTAGCCACAATCAGAGTTTTGTGAACTCCTAGTGATATTCATGAATGTAAATGCATTCAGCTCCTACTAATTCCATTTTAACAGAGAGATACCATATTAATATTACCACTCTCCGAAGAAATTTTTACAGAAAATAAATGCACAGAGAAGTTCTACAGTGGAGACTTGGCCTCTGTCCTTCTACTATTTTTTTATAATTTAGAGGTTTTATTACTTGCAGTGGTTTTTATAAAAAAGTGCCATGAATATTGTGGTGTATTTMTTTTAGCTCCATCACAACATTAACWGTTTGTTTGCCTAGTTAGGATCACATCCTGAGCTGCCAAAGGGTTTGAATAAAATGCTTTCTCATATGCCCTTCACCACACTTGTGGAGTTGGAGAAATCATAGAGAAGTCTGATTGCATTCCTTTGAGAAGTAAAATATGTTTTCTGACAAAGGTTCAACTAAATATGATTTTAAATAACATAGCACAATAAATTAGAATTTRAACACCTGGAGAATAAGACATCTCCATGAATCAGTTGTTCTGGCTTGTTGGGAAAGCAGAGTTTTCATGGTACCAGTGAAAAGTTTTCTTCAGGATACAAACCCAGCTGATGCACAGCCAGAGACACGGAGAAGGGCACAGGAATCTGAGCCAGGGCAGATCTGGGAATGCTCTCACTTTATCTGGCATGGCCTTGTGTGTGCTTGGTCAGCAAAGTGAGACAGTGAGGACAGGCAGGGGGGGAAGTGAAATGTCAGGCAGCTCCTCAGGACAGCAGACACCCAGGGAGTGACAATGGGAGTGACAATGGGAGTGACACAGGGAGCAGCCATGGGCAGGGGGATCCCTGCAAGGTGGGGACATCCTGAGCTGCCACAGGAGGTGAGGGAGGGAAGTTCTTTCTGTGTCTGGTTCCCAATGCTCATTATTTACCAACAGACATACCCTCCATGAATTTGTGAAGCATGTAWAAAAGCCATTTATATTTTCAGTTTCTATAATAGAAATTATAAATTATTTCTGGGTAGACTTAATTTGTAAATGGCTGATTGATTTTCTAAYCTGCCCTGATTCTAGAAACAGTGATAATTTTTAACTCACATTCTGCCATCACATTTAATTCCATGGTTTTATTGTATCTGTCAGATAAGAAGGATTCTGTTGTATTTTGGAGAAAACTRCAACCAATTTCTTGACTCAAGGGAAGCAATTCAATGCCTTTTGCTATCTCTGTCACYTTTCTCTGCTCCTTTTCTACATTTTTATTCTTTCTGAGGTAGGACTGCCAGAGGTAGATGTACCAGTCAAGATGTGGACATGCCATCCATGCATACAGCAGGACATTGATGTTTTCTTCTGAATTTTAGATTTCTCTKCTTATTTTTTATTTCAATAATCCAATAGATTTTAACATTATTCCCTTAATACTAAGAGTTATTTCTCTTTGTAGATCCAACTACAATAAGATCAATTTTTTCAGGMGAGGGAAGAGGAATTATGGTAACTTAGAACCCATTTTTATATACATGCAGTTGCACTTTATTTTCCCAATGTGCACTTACAGAAATGATGGTGGCTTCTCTCCAGSTATACTGTATTTATCCATCTTCAAAATCGCATTTGTAATAGTTTCTGCTAATAACTTTCCCAAGATGGAGATCGCACTTAGGAGCTCAGAGTTTCCAAGATCATATAGGGACACCTTGTGAAGTGCTTRTTTCTCACATTCAGTTTCCCAGGTACTGAGATTTTAGAATGATCAGGTTTAGTCACATTTTGGAGCAGAGACTTGGGATCTGGCAGCAGAACCTCTGATTTACTGATGCAAATTTGCTATTTTTGGGACTGGTCAAAATTTGGCCAAGTAAGTAAAGTAAGAAAACAATTCCTATGTGTTCAATAAAGACTAATAGATTTTTCTTAACTATAAGACATCCAATTTAATTGTTTTGGCTTCTTTATGGCAATTATGTATGGCATATAATTTTTAGAAATAATACATAGCATTCTCCATTACATGCTCCTATGTATTAATCAGACTCAAACTCTGCTGTGCCTTGTAGGAAGTGGGGTCATTGGATCCCCACAGCTGTTTCTCTATCCCTGCCTCCCTGCTGGCTTAGCAAAGARGTGCTCAGTCTGAGGACTCCAGAGCTCAGCAGAGTGCCCAGCATTTCTGTCGTGGTCCTGGAAGTTACTGTGGTGCTCAAACTGAGACAGTGGGTAATGTCTCAGGCTTYCCTTGCTCAAACACTACCAAGTGGAGAGCTTGCAGGTGCAGACTGACTGCTGCACAGGTCTGCTGGGCAGCTGCRTATTGAAGAAGACAAAGAGAATGTGGTTAGCAGGAAAAAACAAAAGCTGTATGGCAAAAGGAGAAGGAGAAACCTCTCTGGGATCTTAGAATGAATCCATAATTCTTGGAGTAAATGTGTGTGTCTGCTCTCATCAAATAGCTTTGAAATAATTGGAAAGGTAAGTGACCTTTCTTGATTCCTCTGTGCAGAAGACAGCAACAAGCTGCTGGGCAGTTTCCTTGTGCTGTCAGTCTGAAGGGTTCAGTATTGTTACACCCTATGTGGGTATAGCTGTATTTAGCCATGATGACATTTCTGGAGAGGCAGGGCAGAAAGGTAGTACATGTTTATACTTCTCTGTGGCCGTGTTCACAGGGGTCCCAGCATGAGGGAAGAGGTGAGAATCTTGACCCCATGTTTCAGAAGCCTGGTTTATTATTTTATTATATATATTATATTAAAACTATACTAAAAGAATAAAAGAAAGGATTTCATCAGAAGGCTTGGAAGGAATAGAAAGGAATGGAATGATAATAAAATCTTGTGACTGACCAGAGAGTCYGAGACAGCTGRGCTTTGATTGGCCATTAATTAAAAACAACCACAYGAGACCAATCAARGATGCACCTGCTGCATTCCACAGCAGCAGATAATWATTGTTKACATTTCATTTCTGARGCCTCTCAGCTTCTCAGGAGAAAAAATCCYAGCAAAAGGATTTTTCATAAAATGTCTCTGTGACACTTCTCTTTTTTTTTTTTCTTTAGTTGTTCGAGAAGCTATATTCATATTAAAGTAAAATGAAAACCAGCACTCAAAGCCAGCACTCAAGTTTTTGAGACATGTTAAAATTACAAGTTTTCTGTTGGACAAAGTGCTGTGTGTGCCACCTTCATTTGGAGAACTTCTGCAAATAGGAAGTTACTTGGTACTTTTTCTACAAGATCCCWGCTTCCTACAGCACGTGAAATTTCGTCCTCATGGAATGAATTTGTCTCTGATATTCCCAGATAATTTCAGAATATGTAAACTAAATGTGCAGGAAATGAGGCAGAAATGTGCCTCAGAAAAAKAAAGGGTTCAGGCAGCTGCACAGCCCCCCAGTAGGACTGAAATCCTGTCTGCCTGTATGATCCTGGCCCAGCTACTCCAGTAAAAGCTGGAAAAGTGGTGGAAACTGTGTTTATGTCAGTCTGCTTTTTGTGTTCATAATTCAAATATCTAACCAGTTTGGGAACCCAGAACACACAAAGTGTTAACGCTGGAAAAAAATCAAAGCTCACCTTAGAATAGGTGCTCAAAGCTCACTTTCAGAATAGGTTGACATTACTGACTTTGCYCTCTTCACACTCATGTATAGAATTACACCATCACCTCATCCATCACACAAAGTGTCTTTGAAAATGCATGAATTAATGTTTTTAAAGTATTCACAGAGGCAACCTGCCCTGCAAAGAAAGAGGAAAAAGCCACCAGAAAGTGATAATCCATTTCCAAAGCATTGTTTGCATGTTGTGTACATCAACAACAGGAATGAAGTTATCAATAGCAACTGGTTTAGGGATTCCCACTGTGTAAAGTCAARATGTTTCAAGTATATGAAGACATGAATTTCCCCATGAGGTGTTATGATATATCAAGTACAAAGAAGCAGAAATTGAACTTATAAGTGCAAACTTAATTATGGCATTTCCTAAGTTGCAAGTACCTGATCACACAACAATAAGTATTTAAATGCAGCATATGTCCAARTTCAGTGTTTATAATCTGGCCTAGTAATCTGTCCAGGATTATGCTCCTTGTTGTATTAAACATGAAATTTGAATACCTAATCCACTTGTTTTTGCAGGCTGCTCAGCAACCACCTTTTTAAAATGAGTCATCACATTAATCTCTTTGCCTGCTTGCATGATTTATATCTTGGTAAAGATCCACTATAATGAAGAGTGAATGGATAAAATAAACATGCAGTTGCAAAGATTACATATCTTTGCATTTTAAAATCATTAGCAATGATTGCTTGCTCTCGCTTTCCCCAATTTATTGTGCAAATGTTACTCTGTTTCATTGTGCACATTATGAGAGGAATGGGGTTTCTGTTGTTTCAGGCTTAATTTCTCTCTCACTGGAGCTGAGCACTTGGAACAGAAAAGACATATGCATGTCAAGGAGTGTTACTTAAATTTTCAGTTAATACAGTTACTGCATTATAGTGTTGTATCTTCAGCTTGTCCTCTTGCTAGTCACTAATCATTAGATATTAAATAATACAATAATTGGACTCCTGCACACTCACCATGGAAAGCTTTGTGGTTCTTGGTGCTGCACAGACACTGGGACAATGTGATCTCTGCAAGCAAATTCCACCAAGAGACCTGGGGGTTTCTGACCAGGAGGCTGGGGAAGGAAATTGCTGAAAGGCTGGAGGCTGCTCCTGTGACCATCACATCCTCCAAGCCCACAGCCTGCCCCATCAGCGTTTCAAAACAGGTTAGATTACATATATGACACACAGAAAGAGGAAAAAGTGGCGTGATCTGAATCCTGCTATGGCTAGACTGAGTATAATTTTGTTTTACTTAGACATTCACTATTTCACTGTAGAAATAAGCAGGACAACTTGAGGATGCTCCACTTTCTGTTCTTTCCAGGATCAACTCCCTTCCACTAGAAAAACATTTTCACACACAGGTATGTCATAATCATGTCTCATTCTCTTAGTGTTCTCTATACCTTAAACCAGCTATTGATTTGTATTATCTGTGTTCATAGTCATGACTTATGTGCATAGCAGAGTGCTTGTGTTATTTTTGTATAATAGTACAGAGGGTTTTTCACAGTGAGCTTGTAAAGATGTCATTCACTGTTACTGGCTCTTTTTTCTGTGAATTCATTTTTCATTACCAACATCAGTTTATGAACATCACAACATTTAACTAGAATATAATGTATTTTGTGACTTATATAGTATTTGAGAAACTTAAAAATATTAATTAATGCTGCCACATCTCTGTGAAGTAGCAGACATATTCAYTTGACAGATGGGGAAACTGAGGCATGGAGAGCTTATTTGAATGACCTAAAATCACTCAGCAGATCTGAGACAGTGCAGGCCTTTAATACAGGATCACCTTTAATCTCTGCAGCAGCATGCCTGTTATTTTTACATGAGGACAGTTATAGATTAGCATCAGTGTATGTTCAGATATTAATCTCTACTGATCCGTTTACCTACAAAACTATTTCAAGACAAATTAAAACGTGTTTCTACTTCAGGCAAAGCTGTCTGTTGCTTGTATTGTGGTAAAACTTAATCTAGATGTTTCAAAATAAATTGGTTTGTCGAGGCATTGCTGTAATTGGTGTATCAGCAGCACAGTCTTCACTCCCCAAACGATGATTGAATCAGAGGGAAAAAAATCCTTGAGGAAAAGTTGAAGAAGCATTACAAGGACTGAATTTGCAAAAGTATTTATATCAATATATGTATTGCTTTTACTTCCTTGCTATATTTTTGTTGTTGTTACTGTTTTGATACCTTTCTTAAAAGGAACAACAATTTTTGAATTTGGAAAAGGAAACAGACAAATTCCTACAGGGTGGTAAAATCACCTTAGTGGAGTCTTTTATTCCTCTTTCAAAGAAATAGGAAATGTAACATTAAGATTAATTTGTCATAACATTGGAGGTCTGTCACACAGACATTTGTGTTTGAGCTGCTCTACTGAGCTCCTTTCCTAGTTAACAGASATAATCAGGCATTTCTAATGACTAATTTATCTGAACTGTTTTAAGGATCTCTTTTGGGGCAAGATTAATTGCATTCTAGAAACATCCATTTCTTTCCATTTGCCAGAAAGTCAAACAAGTTTAATTAGAGACTAATTCAAATGGAGACATGTAAACTGGATGAGATGAATTACTGATTCTCTGTAATCTTACACAAGCTTACAGCTTGCCCATACTTTTTACTGGAACACTGAGAAATATCTCCTATACACCAAAAGCATTGATGGAATGCTAAAATGCAGCAGCTGAAAAAAAGGGCAAGAAATGGAAATTTGATCAGTCACTTCCTCTATACTAATGTCTGTAAATGTAAGAATGTACAATTTTAAAAGTATGGCAAATTTTTATATATACTGGAATATTCATTTGTCTTTTTATGCTTCGTTTTAAACTCCCATTTTGTAACTTGCATAATTMTTTTTTTCTTTTTTAAACTCCCATTTTGTAACTTGCATAATTCTTTTTTTCTTAAATGTTCCATTTAAAAGCATTAAACAAGTTTTAACCTAAAAATTGAGGAACTTTAAAATTAGGAAGAATGTTCAGTAATTTCTCATAAAAGCTTAATTCAACTTTTCTACTTTCAATTCATGCTATTTGAAAAGCTTTAAAAATGCTGTAATCACTTTTTATATTTTTACTTTTGTATTTGAATGTGCTTTGCTGTAGCTGTGCTACAGATATTAAGTATATATTTGACTTGAAGCTTAAACAATATTAAAATTTAAAGAATTCTTCAGCTGCAAAAGGATTTAGGAAGTGCTTATATGCATTGAAGTGAACCTGAGCAACAGAATTTCAATGCAAATATGTTTATAWTATATACTTTAACAGGAAGCTTCAAAGTCTARCAAGCAATTTAGCAAAATCYAGTCATATTCAAGACATAAGTTTTYCAAGAAAAAWTAGTTACAAAAATGTGGAAGAGGATCACATTGGTGTTTCTGACCTTACTATGAAAAAAATGCTGAAGGGTTATTTGAGAAAGGACAAAAAAGTGACTTAAAAGTGAAAGCAACAGTACAGTGTTACCTTCCAAGGTCATTACTGAAGCTGATAAATTAGTACAGAAATTGGCAGTAGTGAATTAAGGAGAACAAGCTCTAAAAAAAGGGAAAAGTTCTGCATGAATGGAAGAAACTGAAGAAGCTGGAGAGCTGGAGCACCACCTCATAAAAGGATGCTAAATTATGAAAAAAATGATTTTCAGAGAGAAGGAAGYGTAGCAATCACGTGGGTTCAGCAGGCAAGTTAAGAAAAAAGATTATATTCAKAAGTAAGGTGAGCTGGATAAACCCAAGGGATCAGATTCACCCCAGTTAATCTCAGACAGACAAGAGAAAACTGCTGCCTCTGCATTCCAGGTCTGGCATTCACAGGGCTGATTCATACAATAATTTTAACCTGAAATCATTAAAAATATTTATAAAAACAGATAAGCATTCTTATCCACTTGCTGCAGGTGAAATCTGTGAWACAGAGAGGCAAGAATTCTGCCAGGCTCTCATAGGTGATACTTTAGTGTTACTGCCATGGAAGTGCCTAATGCCACTGTACTTTACAGCACCTCTGATGATAGTGCTGAGTTATGTCTGTGCTCRGGGGCTCTTGGATTTCTGTTCTCTCCATCTGAATAGAAAGCCTTGTATTTCACTGACGGAAACTAAGTCCATCCAGCCTTCAGGCAGGTTTCCTTCATATTCTTGGGGAAAAAAGGCTCTTTTGAAGGAGGATGGGATGGGACAGGATATGATACTTGTGCTTGTCATTTTCCAAAGAAGCCATACATTTCTGGTTTGTTTGGTTTTTTTTGTCATTCTGTCTAATACAGTATCAAGAATCAGCCATAACTACCTCCCCTTGTTTTACTGTAAATAGGCAGAAGCCCAAGACAGGAAAACTTGATCAAATTACTGAGTCCAGTCCAGCTACTGCAAGATGWATTTTAGTTGTGGTTTTAGCCTAAAGGAATTAGATGGTAGGAGATGGTAGAGTCCTATTTTCCAAGGTGTTGGTCATCACATTGACTGTAAATTTGCATTGCATTTTGCCTATTCCAATMTTGAAGTGGGTTTTATGAACTTAGTATAGTAGTAAAATATTCCAGAAGAAACAGAAGAAAATGAGGACAGAGGTTATTCAATTTTCTCATACACTGGACAGGTGAAATTAATAATTTTTTATCACTACAGATTACTGTGCCTGTTTATTCCTGTTGCTCTCTGTGAGTTAGCAATTGACACTAAGCTTAATTCAGTGAGAAAACTSTCTTGTTCATAACCTGAACTGCAGCTGTTTACACTTGGAGAAACTGATTGCAGGAGAAGGAATTCTTTTGTTTTCCTACCTGTCCTTTACTTTTTTAAGTTTTGTGAAATTGCCTGAATTGAAAATGTTTCACTTTAACTTTTCTTATTGTTTTGTGAGAGAAAAATACAAACATAAAGGAAATGAATCTAGATTATAATGTGAAACAAAATATTTCCTCTATTTCCAAAACAATCYGTTGGCTCTCGGATATTCTTAGTTCCCATGTTTGAACACATTGATGAGTTTTGCTTCCTTAAACTGTAGTGAACCACATAACCCTCCCAGAAATTATTTCTCAGCACTTGAACACAGCATGTTTGGCTTTTGGGGACTTTGGTGTGAAAATATTTTCTGTCTTGGACTTCATCAGTTCCTCTACATGCCAGTAACAGAGGCTGTAGTGGAATGTACTGGAGTGATATATGATATTTATACTGCAGTATAAGAATCTCATGATGGATGGAGGTAAAAACCTAACACAGAAATTGAAATTTATAGGATTATCCTTAAAAGCATTAAAATATAATCAATAACATATTTTGGACCAAAATACTTCCATGGTTGCTAGCCATGAGGAAACAATGAATATGATTCTAGAGCAGCAGTGGTAACCTACAGCAAACCTTTATTGTCTCTGTTTTCCTTTGAGCATTGGAAGATGACACAGCCCATCCAGCACTACTGTGTGAGAGCTCTCCTCCTTGTCATATTWGTTCCCATATTCAGCAGCTCAAGATACACACCAATACCTCCACAATAATAGATATTCWGTAGTTTTCCAAATATTGAAGAATTTCTTTGAAGTTATCAACTGCCAGCATTTCATTGGTTTCATATCAGACTTATAAATCTTGAAAAAGTTGATGGAATAAAGTGAAGAAGTAACTGAATTTTTAATAAGGTTCTGTGAATTTGTATAAATAAAATTGAGGGGGGAAAAGGGAAACATGATTCAATTTATCAGTTTTGAAATAAGTTCTACTAAATTAATTAACTACTTCTGAGTTCTTCAAGGTAGCTCATTAATTTGTAGTCTGAATGAGTTTACTCAAGACCTGGATATGTTAAAATAAAAGCATTTATCAGCTGACTAATGTTGTAATAAGAGTAAACAATATCATATAATGTTACAATTCTTCAATATAGAATTTAACCTTGGAAACCATCTTACCTGAAGAAGAAAATCTTCCATGGACTATTTTAAAAGGAAGTAATAGATGTTATAGATAAATGTTCTCTTTTCTTTAGAAAGAAGATTACCTGGTTGTAACAATTGCTATCATGCCAAAATCACCAGAGACCTTGGAATTTGCTTCCCAAACCCAGTGGTTTAACAATATTAAGGACCATTTCTCTCTGTTCCACTGGGAATGTGTTATACCAATGAACAGGTTTCCAACTGAGCTGATGATATATAAAAGATATTCAGTCATGCTGACACACAGAAAATATGAATGTTAAATAATTGTAAGACATAATACGGGATGAAAATTATATGAAAATTTATGTGCATTAATGTGTTTTTCCATTAAACATATTTTTGCTGTATGGAGAATATTTATACAAGTAGAGCTTACACTTTTATAATAGCTGTCAAATGAGGAGCCTACTCCAGAAGCAGAAAATACCCATAATTAAATTAGGTCCAGACAAACAATAATGTAGGGTCCCTGCCATGACAATGATTACTTTCAAAGTAACTCCATAAATTATTAGAGTTATCTTCTGTGGCAGTCTTCCTTGAATGACTACATTATGTCTCCTTAATTGCTAAATGCTTTGAACCTGCAGGGTGAGCAGGAGAAATCAGACACACCTGGCCTTTTAAAGTTTCTGCTGCAATTGCTGAAATGACTGTCAGCCTAATGTGCTCCTTGTTTGTGGGCTAAAAGTATGGCCACATAAGTACTTTCTAAAATTCTAAAAGTTAGTGAAATAATTTTGTTCAATAGGTAGCCAAGAAAACAGGAATTTATCTGTGTCCTCAGTCTTTTCAGGCTGCAAAAAAAAAAAAAAAGAAAAAAAAGAAGGTACTGTTTGTATGTTGCACTGATATTTCTACATTGGCAATTAATTTATTTCTTAAACTTTTTCATGCCTGCCTCCTGAACCCTGAGTTTTTGCTTCTGTAAAAAGAAATAATGATTCTTATGTCTGCAGATAGCTTTGCCTGCTTGGGAACATATTCTCATCGTGCAAATAAGTTTGTAACATAGCAAGATTTTAGATCTTGTTTTTTAGGTAAATATATAACAACAGAAACATGATATGTACTAATCCTTCTTTTGATCTCATTTTGTACTAAGTGGCGCTTCAGCTATTTTTTAGCTTTATTATTATTGTTATTATAGAAGGAAAGTATGCAGTATCTTTAATATAAATTATTATCAAGCCTATTATTATTATATATTTATATATTTAAGATCTTATAGTCCAAAAAGATCATAGAATTAAATATAGAGCATAGTTTTAAAATAAAATATGTTACTCTATGTCCTAGATTAAAGCTTATGCTTTTTTCTAAAGTMACCTTTGCTTTTTTCACCATTCCCAAGGGACTAGAACTTCTACTAGATGGCAAAAGACTGCCATCAATAAATCAAGTGAGTGGAATCCAACAAGCAGCAGGAGCTGGCCTGGAAGCTGCTAAATGGAAAGCTGCTCGTGSAGGGTCCTGATCAGAGAACATGAAACAAGTCCTGAGGATGCTGACAGTTTGGCCCCAGGGAAGTGCTATTTATCTTCTTGTGGGTTTTTTTCCCCCTGCTATTACTGAAACCTGACCAGCTCCATAAAATCTTAAGTTTGTGCCAGTTCCCCATCTATCTGCATGAAATGGCTGCTAAAGGGTGAGGTAAGGATATAATAAAGGATGAGGTAAAGGTGTGCTGCAGTGAAGTGTAGAATCCTCATCTGAGGATGAAATTGCCAATCTCTGTGCTATCCAAGTGCTTTCCAAAATGGGCCCAAACTCCTGTGTCTGGACTGGTTCTTGCACTGCCTTCATCACTGACTGAAAWTGCAGGGACTGCACAGGCCTGCAGCAAGAAATGCCAGAAAGGCCAATTCTTAGGAGTTGTAGAAAGTTTTCTTTACTCTTTTCAGAAACCACYGTGTGCCAGTTTCTAGAGGAAAAGCAGACACTGTTTAGATGTTTTCTCTATTGAACATCTTTCTGAGTAGCTTTTATCTTTGCAAGGAAACAGTGGAGCTTTGGCACAGCAAAACTTGCCAAGCTGTCACCAGGTACAGAAGATCTGAAAGGCAAAGGAGCTTTTGAAGGCAGTTAAATAGACAGAAGCACTGCTAAATGCAGCACAGATACAGAGATCTGTATTCTATTATTCAGGTCCCTGTTTAATTTACTCTACCACCTCACATGCACTTATTGAAGAAATGTTACTGCTCTGGCCATTCCCAGCCTCAGGATGAAGAAACAGATGCTTGTGAAAGTTACYGGAGATGCCGTGAAAAGTAGAATTATTTTAAGAGGAACTTAAACAGGGTAAACCACTTTATATGATACATAGATGACAGACTGTCAAACATATTACACAAGACTRGGAATACTGGCAGAATGTACACAATATAAATAGGCATCAAGCTGAACGAGCAAATATGTTCTGAGGGAACTGTAGAGCTATAGAGATGAGCAGGAGGAGTACCCATGAATGCAGAGAGTTGTGCCTGAGCTAACACATCCTGCCAAGAAGCTCAGTACCACTGGGGGTACTTCACTGGTTCTAATTTTAAACCAGCTCAGATATTTCCTCTACTTGGCAATTGGATATAGTTTATCTTGTATAGTGTTCAATTTATTTTTTTTACCATGCAGATTTATGTCACACGGACATTTAAAATCAATACTGAAAAATGTAAGTTTGATATCAAAGGAAACTGGGCCCTGGGGGAAGAATTCAGATGTCTTGAGGCAAAGGTGTTGCATAACCAAATTGAAAGAGTGTTTAAAAGGTTTTTTTATAACATCTTATTAGGACTGAAAGAAGCCCCTTCTGTTTGGACAAAGAGGGAAGCAGRATGTTGAGTAGATCAAGATCCCAAAATGGCATGTGGATTTTCTTTTTTAAGAGCAATGTGAGGAAAAAACTTTGAAAGTATCCTGAGAACACCTACCTGAATGTGTCAAAAGTAAAGGTATGGCAAGTTTTTGGGAAGAAAGATAATGGTTCTTTTTCTTAAGATTGGTTAAAGCTGATAAAACCTTGATATTACATAATTTGAGAGAAGGACAGATGGAGAATATTGCTAGAAGAACAAGTAATGATGCTGAGCTTGATTTGTTAGTCATCAGCATGGAGATGATAACTGAGGATGTGTCAGGTGATGAAATTGCTTGGAGAGAGAGCATAATGTAAGATGAGCAAAAGGCTGTAGATACTGCCCTGGGGAATAATGAGAGTGGGGACAGATCAAAAATACTCATCAAAAGATCAGCTACAAGAACAGTCTTGAAAAGAACTGGAGCAAAAAAACATCTTCAAGTCTAGTGGGTGTAAAATGCCAGGAAGACAAGAATGATCAATGGCATCAAAAACTGGAAGAAGATGAAAGAAAGGAAGCATGGGGATGCAGGACAGGGAGATGGCCATCTCCCAGAAACCTCCCTGTGTGGGAAAACCTACTCCTGCTGCTCCTTGAGAGGCACAATGACAGCAAGATGGTTGGAGGTACTGGCAGGGGCACAGTCCCACGGAAGCTGGGCAAAGCAAGCTGAGCTGGCCAGGTTGGGGCTGTTGCTGYCACCAAACAATCCAGATCACAAGGCAAGTGCAAAATGATGAGACATAACCTGAGGTCAAGGTCAGAGTGAGGCCGCCGGCCGCAGCCCAGCCCATCCCAGCGCGGTGACTCAGTCACAGTGCAGAGACCRGGCGGGCCCAAGGCCATGGCAGGGGCCAGCACAGCCAGGCCATGGCCAGGCAAACCCAACCCACAGCAGAGCCCAGCAGGGGCTGGGCACTGCCAGCGCCAGCCTGGGGAGAAGGGGCTGGCCCTGGCACAGCTCTTGGCTCGGCTCTGTGCCGGCTGCAGCATTCCAGAGCCAGCCCTGGGCAGGGCAGCTCAGCCCCGGGCAGGGGCACCAGGCTGAGCTCAGGGATTCCCTCAGTGCGCTCAGCGGCTGGGGCTGGGCTTGGRCACCATCACATTTTCTGAAAAATCTCTTTGCCCAGRATTCTTCTCCTAGGAARCTGAGAARCCTCAGAGAAAAAGGAAAACAATATTATCTCATTTGCTTCTCCTGTGTTTTATTGCTTTGGAATGTGTTTGGACATTGTTTACCCACAGGTGATTGTTTCTTTGGTTTCTGCTGTGAGTGTTCTCAGTCATTGGCCAGTCAGTGCCGAGCTGTGTCAGGACTCTGGAAGGAGTCACCAGTTTTCATTATTATCTTCTTAGCCTTCTGTCTGTATCCTTTCTGTATTCTTTAGTATAGTTTAGTTTAGTATTCTTTAATATAATATCATAAGATAATAATTACTATTTATTTATTAGTATTCTTTAATGTAATTATTAGTATTATATAAGTATTAGTATTCTTTAATATAATATCATAAGATAATGAATTAGCCTTCCAAGAACGTGGAGTCAGATTCATCATTCCTCCCTTCGTCGGGGGTCCCTGAAAGTACAACAGGACTCGGGCACAGGTAATGGGAATTTGGCCATTGGTTTGATTGGAGTCAGGGACTCACCCCCAGGCCTATGTCTGACCATTATTCCTTCTTGCTATTGCAATGTGTAAGGTGGGAAAATAACTCATTATGATCTAGAGGCTGGAATGAGAATAACAGCTGCATTGTGATAAAAACAGGAAGATAATCTGTGTTTTGAAGGGCTTAAATATAAAGTACAACAAATTCAGGAGGGAAGAGTTAACAAGATAATAGAAATGCTRTTGTTTTCCAGTCCCTGTGCACTTTAAATTTTTGGTATTGTTTAAATGTGAGCTTTCTTTTCACAGCTTAGAAATTTCTTTCTCAACATCAACATCACTCACAGTATAGGCTAATAATTTATCAGGGATGTTATTTCCAACATAAAATAAAATTTAAGCTCAAGATCCATCTGTTAGGATTCAACTTTTAAAGAAAAATMTGAACGTAGTTTTCTAGCTAAAGGAGCTATCAAACCTGTGAAGGCTTCTTGCAGTTTTGGAATGAAATCTGAAAGACCTGCAGGAAAGGCAGGGTCTGGCAGGCAGCCAAGCAGGCAGCACAAATGGCAGCACACAGCTGCAGTCTGATGCTGGATTATTTATTCATGTGTGTCCGTGGAGTAGAATCATGGGGACATGCAAATCTCTCAGGAGTACGAGTGCAGGACTGGCTTTTTATAAACRTGGAAATTATTTTTAGCCATTTTTAATGTTTAGAATTCTTTCCCTTGAGATGTGAAGAAAAGGAAGTTGAAGGGAATATCTGTTTTGACATAAGTGAAAATGGACACTGACTGAACTTCTGACATGGGGGAATGATATTTTAGATTGTCTTAGAGCTACTTAAGCATTTTTAAATAAAAAACATCAAAAGACTGATAACCTAGGAGCATATTAGTTAAAGATGCATAAAAATAAACTTCTGCTCTAGGTCTGTAATGCTAGATTGTCACTATGAATGGAAAATGTTATCAAAGGTGTAAATTTCAGCAGGTRGGAATTAGGTGCTTTTATTCTCTAAGCTGTACAGAGGGTGTTGCACAMTTGCATTATATCTTTGTCATAGTACATTTCAGTTTACAGACTTTTTTTTAGCCTTCACTTTAAATATTTTAATATTAATATTTTCTGTGTCTAATTTCRGTATACTGTATTTACTATGAGCATGCAAAGACAACTTTTCAACAGGAAGCACTCTAGCTAAAAACCTTACATTACAAAAGCTTGTAAAACTTTAAATTSAGTAATATATCTGTCATTTCCTATAGGGAAGAATGGATATGAGCAGAAAAGAATTTTAGCAGCAAGTCTGAAAGAAAAATTGAAAGACCTTCAGCAAGTGAGGAATTCTGCAGCAGAACAGCCAAGKGCACATGGGTCAGAGGGTGAGACCCTCTGTGGGCATTCATCTCCATATACAGCCAGTAAAATTATGGCTTTGGTAGACAGTCCTAGGATGGAGACTTAAAATATTTTTTATTTTTTCATTTTTATTTTAACCGAAAATACATATTATTGATGTGTGGGTGTGATTTGGAATATGTCAGATGAAATGTGAATATTCTGAACTGATCTGTGCAAATAATTCTCTCTAAAAGATAATTAGCCTTAAGAGTCTTTTGCCCTGTCAAGATGGGAAGATAAGTCAGGGGATTCTAAATTCCTTTTTTGATAAATGCCTCAGTCTATTTCTTTCTAATTCAGAACTTAATTAATAGAACAGAAAAAAATAAAGTTAATGATCCAAATATGTACTGAGGTATTTTTAACATTAATCAAATTTACCTGAAAGTTCTCGATGAGTTTTGAAATACGATTTTGTGATGTTTGACCTTTGAGGACCAGTGTTGTAAGGCTCAGGAGGCAGAGCTAATTTATGTAGACTTTTCCTCTGTGCTCTGTTCACTGCAGTCGTTGCTGTTYTGTGTCCTTGCAGCTCCATGAAGATGCAGAACCCTTATGGGCTGTGTTCATCTTCTCTGCTCAGCTGCAGCTGCCTTCCTTCTGCAAGCCCCTGAAAAACTGTGCTGTGACTTAGGCGTTGGCTAGGACATGTTTTATATCTGAATATAACTCCTAATTACTCTCTGCAATTGTTATGTGGCCAGTGACATTTTAGTATATGAACTTAATATGAAAATTTGATGATAATGTATTGTAGTTATAAGAAACCATTTTGGTATAAACTGTTGACAGACTATAAATTCTGATAATATCGATTTGGGAACTACTGAAATAATAAATCTTTGAAAGATTTTCCAAGAGCAGGAAAAGCTTGGTTCAAACAATTTTTATTCTATTTTTGTCTGATTTTCTGATTTTGTTAAACTCTAATGAAACTGATGGGATGTTTCAGATAACAGGAAAGAAATATTAACCTTGTTACACTACAAAATGTACTACAAGGGCACAGGTAGTGCCCCAGTCTGCACATCCATGAGCAGAGTTCTTGTTTKTGAGCTGAGGATTGTCTTGGAAAGGTGCTGAACAAATGGGTTGGTTCAGGAGCTGCTTGGACAGATAATTTATTGTCATTCTTGAAACTGTGGAGCTTCCAGGAAGCTCTAATGGAGCTACTGTTGTGCAAGTGTTTTAAAACCAATWTTTGTGCTGGTGTTTTAAAAGAATATAGGGGACAGTATCAGTTTGATATGGGATAGAAYAATTTAGCAGGGCAATATTAATAGAAATCTAAGGGATGAAAATATAGCTGATCTCACTCATTTTATGAAGAACTTAATTTTTATTTTTGAGTATTGCTGAAGGTACCCTRTTTATTAATAGCAGTTATAATGCTGGCAGAGCTGAGATCTGCAAGTTAGTAGAGTTTTACAGAAAGATATTTTTACTACAAAATTAGATAAATACGGAATTAACTGTTCTGCCAAGTAACTCCAGCTGAATTTTTGTCAGCTCTGTGGTGTGTTCCTTACCAGTGTAAAATGGAAATAGGTTATTTTCATTTAAATTTTCTATCTCAAAAGGAATCAATTGAGGAAAACCTGATGGCAGGACCCTGAATTCAGCGCCAAGGTCAGACCTTACCTGCTTTGGCACTTAAGGCAGAATGTTCCATAGAAAACAACTGCCCRAGTCAAAGGGAACAGTCCAGCAAAAGCTGAATGTGCTGAATAATTACCTCTTTAATAACATGCCTTCCTCGTTTTCAACTGTCCAAAAGATTTSCAGTTTTCTGACTGCACAGTGATCCAGTTTTAACAGGGATTGGAGTCCAACAAAACTCTTACTCTGTGGTGGTCTCCAAGCACTGAACTGTATCTTACTTGCCCACACCCAGGGAGGGCTCAGGGCTCTGCATCCTGTATGGATGAAGGTGCCAGTGAAARGAAATAATTGACATAAAATTTCATTTTTAGTATTTTCTGTTTGCTCACTGTAGACAATATTTCAAACAGAAGCAGAGAATGACTGTATTCAGTCTGGGGATTAAATGAATTGGCACTTGAATCATTTCACTGAAACACCAGTTCTTACAGAAATGTAAGATGCATTTGGATGCTTCCAAGTTAGAGGTGGCTTAGGTAASTCCAGAGTCTGTAAGCTACCTTGAAATGGCTGCACCTTCTGTTCTGATGGGAGAATTCATGCATCATATGAAAAAATGAACGAGAAGCAGTGGGCTGGGGCTGTCTCCTTAATCAGGTACTGGTAACAGCCTGGATATTTTTTCCTGGTGTATCAGACTAAAGTGAAGTGTCTCTTACTGCCAGGAGTCTCTTCTGCAACAGCTCCTAGATCCCTTAATACACACTACACCCTATTGCTGTTTGAGAGATTTATGGGAAAGTGCTCTAGTTGTACATCAGTGGAGAGCCTGGAAATTAAAAGAATTTGTTGCTCTCTGTTCTGGGAGGGATGTTTTGAAGATCCATCCCATTAGCATGACACAAAGGAACAGGGCAGACAGCCTTTTTGAAATAAGTCCATTATTCCTTTTGATTCATATTTTAAAATAGTAAATGTAATTTACTTCTACTTATTGCTGCAAAGTATTTCTCTTGTGATAGAAAAGAAAATGCAGGAGGTAACTGAAGCCTTTTGCTTACAAGATTGGAATCAAACTGGAAATGTCTGCAAGAAGCTGGGGCTCTTGCAGCTGGCCAGTGCTGGCACATGAATGGTAAATACCAAAGAACATAAAGGCTTCTGACCTTCCTGGGCCAGTTTAAGGCTTAATATAATCCAGTGCCCTCTCTCCATCTGTGTTCACATGGAAATGTGTAGAGAAAAAAACCCTTATTCTTCCCAGCATAATCTCCTATTTCGAGGTAAGCAATATTTGCTAGGTTCTGTAGCTAATATCTCATGATGAATTCCTCTTTTGTGACTTTATCTGCACATTTTAAATACATACTACCCACAGTAGGTCAGAATCTTTTACAACTTATGGGTTATGGGAAGATGTACCTTACATTTATTTCTTGGGGCTGTCTTTGTCTGATAACTCTTTGGTCTTCCCCTATTCACCTTCTCCACTGCCTCTCACAGTAAGTCACAATGGTATCCTTGTTGTCTTTTCCAGGCTGAAAATCCCTCTGTATTTTGTAATTCCCTGTACAGAAACTGGTGTGCAACTTTTGTTATGCCATCCTCCTCTGTATCTTTTCTCATTTTATCCATTCCCTTTATCTTTGCTGAGAAGGTTGAAACTGAAGCGATACTCAAGATTTAGTCACACCAGTCCTTTTTTTCTTAAAAAAAAATACTGTTTTCTGTTTTTTCACTCTTCTACTTATGCTGTGTGTTTTATTGACTGTTACTGAGCATTAAAGTGATGGTCTGTATCTGATTTCCTGAGTAGSCACCAGGTAGTTCAGGGACTGTCCCTGAATACACACAGGTAATGACTGATTTGTACCCTTGAGCTTGGTTTAAATGGATGGATTTGGTTTTCCCAGGGGACAGCAGTGGATGTTATCTCCCCCTCAGCAAAGCTTTTGACACTGTTTGCCACAACATCATTGCAGACAGGGTGATGGAGTTTAGGGCAGATGAGGGCAGTGAGATGGGTTGAACTGCCTGAAATGCCAGGGCTGAGGGGACAGTGATTGGTGGCACAAGTCTGGAGGCAGCCACCAGTGGGGGATCCAGGGGCTGAACACTGGACCCCTCCCAGTTCAGCATCCCCTAGAATGGCCTGAAGGATGGGGYACACCCTCAGCACCTCCAGAGAGGAACAAAACTGCGAGGAGTGGCTGGCTCACTGCASGGCTGGGGCTGCAGGGGGACCTGGCACACTGGGAATGGAAAGAAACTGGGAATGGAAGAAACCTTTTGTCATCCAATAAAGGGAAGTGCCAAGGCCAGTCCCCAGGGAGGAATGACCCCAAGCAGCAGCACAGCCTGGGGCCCAGTGTGTGGAAAGCAGCCCTGCAGAAGGACCTTGCTGGCCCTGGTGACAGCACAAGGACCAGGCAGTGACTCAGTGCCCCCAAGGCAAAGGCGGCAGTGGTGTCCTGGACTGCACTGAGAGGGGAGCTCCAGCAAGYTGAAAACTCACCCGTGGCACCTCTCAGATTGGAGAACTGGTAACTGAGCTCCTATGCTGTGCTTTTAACCTTCTGCCTAAATAGGTGTTTYTTCTTTTGAAGACTTTCTTCACATCCCCTGGCAGTCTCTGCAATGGTCTTGATGCAAAGCATTGTTAGCAGGCGTTGGAAGTCCAGTTGTATGAAATGATCTCTTTGCCTGTTGCTAATTCCCTCAAAGTGCACATCTGTGAGACAGGACATCCCTCTGCTCACGCTGGTTCTTCCACCCTTTGTCACACTTATCCCTGTGTCCACTTATCATTCCTACCAGACAGTGGTGGAAACACCTGGGTAACTCTTTTTTTTAAATTTTAAAGTCCCAGAAAGCCTCTTAAAAATTAAGACTATGTRTGTTAGCCATTTTCCATTCATATRGCAATGAGACCAGGCACTCATCCTTGAGTTCCTTAAGGCTTCTCAAATGACTACCATTGGCTTTTGGCACTTTGCTGCTATTCTTTCTGTTGATTCCTCTCTAGAATATTTTGAATAATTTCTCTGGTATTTGCCCTCTSCTGGGGAATGTTAGGTTGGCTGTCTCATGAAACTCTTTCATAAGAAATACATAAGCAAAGAATGAGTTTACATATTCTGTCATTTCTTTATTCCAACTTTCCTTCTTAATCTCGGTGTCAGACTTCTTTTTACAGTCTATTTATTATTTCTTGTGCCTTTCATGAGGAACTAARTCCTTTCTAGCACACTTCTAATGTTTAAATTTCTTTTATATTTTCAGCTTTTTCAAGGACATCTTTGATCAGCTAYTTTTATTGGCTTTTTAATCCAGCCTTCTCTTTGTGTAATCTTTCTAAAATCTTCCTTGAACAGGTTCTCTGGTGGCCAAGAAAAATTTGGTGGCTCCATTCAAACATGTAGTTACCTCCTTGACTTAATTTTATTTTCCCACTTTGCAATTAGGCATTACTATAGTAGACGGTTTGACTAACAATTGTCATATTTTTAGAGTTTCTGATATTATTCTGATTATATTATTATTCTGATACTATGCTATGTCAGCACTCTCATTAAAAACATTCCCAAGTACTTTGAAATTATGTCATACAGTGTTTTTTTTCTATCTGCAATTTATCCATTTCATTGAGATGGGGTTAATGTATTTATTATCATTAATGAACATTCACTGGAGTTACGTTGCAGCAATCTGTGTTCTGATAGTTGGATTCACAGCTGCTAATAAATATTTTCTTTCTGTTAGATGAATGCTTTGGCAGCAACTGATTTTTCAAAAAGAAAATCAGAAGTGCTTCAAAAACACCCTCTAAATATTAGAAGTGTGTAGCTAGAACATATYCACCATCTCTACTTCATCAGTATTTTACTTAACTAAAAGCTTCTCCTTTTTATCCTACTCGCATTCTATGTTCCTCTGAGAATGAGTTTTTGCTTGTTATGGAAAACATATTGTAGCTTTTCCAGAAAAGSAACAAACCCATCAGCATCCCCAGAGCATCAATTTATCAGTCCAGATTCCTCATGTGTAGGTGCTCAAGACTGTGCTAAGGCTACCTTCCAAGCARACTTAGAGGCAGTTTTAAGGTAGGAGGCTCAACCTACTATTGCAAAATTAGTTAATCAATGACCACATGATTACAGAAAATTAGTTTCTTTAGCTGCCTTGTAATTTTGTCTTTAGTTTCTATCCAGGATAAGAAACTCTGATTATTACAACTGCCATAAAACAATTCTAGCTTAGCTCTCCAGTTACTAGACAGGAGTTGAGGAGATGGATGGATTAAGGATAGTAAGACTATGGCTATATTAACTGTAATTATTTTAAAACAGAAACTGCTGGGATCTTACATGTGGCTTGTGTGGGATCACAGTCTTCGGGGTTGATGCACTGCTACTGACTGTAAGAGTTCACTGCTCTGTCAAGTGGCAGAATTCAGGTAAGTACCTGGGGCCACTGTTTACAAACCAAGGAGGATTCACAATTACTCCTGGCTCCCAGCATCTAGATTTTATCCTATTTGAACTACATCTTCTCTCTTAGCTGCATCATCCAATCCTRGTTAAAGCACATCCCACAATCTGTGACACTTATCTTGAATCTGATCCTGTAGGATGGCAGCTGCTCCCTCTCATTTAGCAACTGTTCACTTGGAGATATTAARCAGCCTCCATCTGCCTGGAAGCCTYTACTGGAAACCCAGTTCAGACAAGGGTTTAGAAAAGCTCTCTTAATGGGCCACTTAAATCCAAAGCCTTCAGCATCTCTGTGGAAAAGCAGCCTACCAATCCACAAAAGCATTTTGAAACCAGACTTGTTAAGGAAACTGGAAAACATGTARCATAATGAGTGGACAGGTTAATGCACATGTAATTAAATACTGGCCTAATTTGGGAGCACTRGTAATACTACATAAGGGGTCAGTTTTCCTAAAGGTCAGCTTCCTGTGGGACAATAACTCCTTTCAGGGCATATTTGGTATCATTACAAATACTACCTTGCAGAGATGCAATTCTCAGGTTTTTTGAATAGTAACAACTGCTACAAGATAAAGAGACGAGATCAAGTATTTTAAGGTACTTTTATTTAATAAATAACCAGTAATAGCATTGTAAAAAGTGAACATCTGTTAAAATAAAAAGGCACTTAAAACAAGAATATGACTATGATGCAGTTTGAATGGTCAGAGGCAAATATACATGGCACATGTCAAGAATGATGTGTGACTCTTCACATGACAAACTATGCAATCTTAGCTACGGGGTAAAGGCAAATTTACAGCTAAGACTGCTCAAAAAAAAAAAAAGAAAAAAAACTTGTGTTGATACAAAAATATTACAAAAAGAATTGAAACCAAATACGTTAAAAAGATTAGAAGGTGACAAAGCACCAGGCTTGAAAGCAAAGAACATTACAGAATAAAGACACAGCATCACTAAGGCCCTTAGGTGATCTGAGGATGTCTTGGTAAGGTACTTCATGATACTGCCACCCAGGGCTTGAATTTACAAAGAAAAACTAAGTAAGTTACCAGTCAGCAACTTCTTCAGTAATGGCACATGTTTTAAAGCTTTTTTTTCCTTCTTAACATTCTTCTCAAAACTTTTCATTTTAGCCATAACCTGGCAATATGCAACTTGAAAATCAAAGATAAGTATGCACACACTTTTCAGTCTTGCACACTGCTCCCCTCCAGCTTACTCAACTTACCAAATACTTAATCATTCATCTAGCAAGTCAAAGACCAATTAACCACCAGCTCCATGCTACATGAGTTTAATTACATCTGCAAACTCAAGCCCTGATTTCCCTGTAAAGCTAAAAAGTATAATACTAAATGGCTAGGCAGAGCCCTCATGCTGATTGCTTTAACCCCTTCCCTCCCAGTCCTGCCATGCAGCACCATGCCCTGCACAAGACCTGGATTCACAACACGGGAATGGGAAAGGTCAAAAAGGCACCATGTGACCTGGGCTGACTAGGCTACACAGTCTCAAG
>JACDOX010000020.1:720510-786335 GCA_014549065.1 Cardinalis cardinalis
AAAAAAAAAAAAAAAGAAAAAAAATTACAAAAAAAAATTCACATAAGGTCTATTTTCACACAGGAAAACAAACCTGTATGTAATTCATTAGTAAAATCACTGCAGCTTGCCCTAAATCTATCTTATTGTGACTACAAAAGTTGCTATACTGTATACAGTGTTGTGAAGTTATACAAGCAGTGTTCATTTTCCCTCATATTTAGGATTGACCACAGTCGTCACTGCACTCTTGTAAATAGGATTTTCACCCTAGAAAAAGAAAGAAARTTATATTAACATTTAAAGATATGAAAAAAGATATGTGTTTGCAAGRAGCATAAAAATTAGCATAAGAAATTACCCATTAATGCTTTGTTTGTACACACAAACAGCTTAAGTCAAACTATTTTCCTTCTAGTAACTTGAACAAAGGCATGCACAGCTAATAAATAAAGCAAAGGGTTAGCAGGATCCTGTTCCATCTGCACCACAGAATTCCTTGGAGGCAGCTGAACCTCGGGGCTGAGCCATCACCCAGGGCTCTGCAGCCCAGGGCATTTCATAGAGAAGAGCAGAATTGTAAACACCATTGTTTGACACCAGGACTGACCACAGACCCCATTCTGCTATAATAAACATTTAAACAGCTTATCTTACATTGTAATTGAATTCTAGAAACAACGTGGAAATACTGCTAGTATTTTGCTAACACACAGTCAATATTTACAGTGAACATTCAGTACTTGTCATTCTCATTTTATTTCTGCAGGTCTCCCCAACCCCCAGAAGAGCAAAATGTACAGATAAAACAAAGAAACTTTTGTACTGGTGCAGATGCTGTAATAAAACAATTATTTCTACTGATATGAGACAAGCCTACAGAACAATTGCTTACATCTCTCTTGCTGAGATTTAAAACCCCCTAATGAAGCTGATTTTAAGCTTCCTTTTCCCCCAGGTTTCCTTCCATCTCAGTACATCTTACTTCATTTATGACATCCTTGCACACCTCAGATGAACAGCTTGAACTCAAAATTAACAGATGAATCTTCACAGGAGAAAAGACCAGTGCTAGAAGGGCCTGGAGCTGCAGCTCTGAGCTCTCAGCACAGCTGAACCTCGGCCTAAATGAATGCTGTCTGCCAGCACAGAGCTCTCTGWGCACACACAGCTGATTCCTGAGAAAACGGAGCTCAGTGAGCATGCCAGCTCGAGGGCTGCCCTGGCCAGGGCTGCATCTGCCCTTCAGCAYAGTGAGGCAATCTCTGTCCCTCCAGGTTCCCCCACCCCAATCTGAGACAGGCTGTACAACCATTTTAACTCAACTCCATTTACAATACTTCAGGTTAAACCAATTTTTCCTACACTCAATTAAAGGATGCACAAACACCAGGTGTCTATTCTTCAGGGTCATAAACCTGGAATACCAGCTTGGAATACCACAAAATGTGCCAAAGGCAAGCAAGAACCTCACTAGGTGTGAAATTTTCCCATCATGGCTCCTGGGAAGTTTGCTGCCTTCTGTTTGCAAGGCCCAGCACAGGATGAGTAACTGCTCCACCCCAACAACRGAGGCTGCTGCTGAGGGAGACCCTGCAGCTGCTCTCATGGTTCCTTTCACAGAAAAAGGGTTCTTCTCCTCACAGCCAGCTTCTCTAGCATGCAAAGAGCAAGGAGGCACAACCCATCTTGCCTAGATCCAAGAGATCTATCCAGGCAGAACCTGGACTGCCAGACAATGGAAGTCAAAGCCCTCTGTTCAGTCTTCTCAAGACCTGAGTTGATGTCACCTGGACACAGGTGTCATCTGAAGGAGGAGCTGGGTGTTCAGTGCTGGCTGTGCTTCACAAATACAGCGTAACAGCAGAAGTCCCTTCCCCCTTCTATCAGTTCCCAGGCAAATGCTCTCTTGATTAGAAGTGTATCTATCACCTACTGGTCTGGGAAGGGATGAGGAGTCACATTTGGTTGGGTTTTTKTCAATTTTAAATCATGGACAATCATGTGATGTGGCTAGTTCTCAGACAGACTAATTAATCAGTGCAAAATTATGACAGTCTCCAATATTTTTAGCAAAAAGTTTGCAATAGCAACATGCAAAACAAAACGGGGAAAACRTGCAGGGATGAGGGATTTAATCTGGTACTGAAATATCTATGCCTCAAAGTTCTTGGCAATGTACATTGCTTATTTCCTTGACAAGTTTTAACGGAATCTTAAAAATTTAAATATAAACAATAAAGTTTATGATGCAGAGGAAGTCTGCAAGCGTGAGGCTGCATCACATGCAGAGTAGAAGTTATTGTGCAGCTCCTCCACAGCAAGGCATTATACAGCACTTGTGCTGTTAACCTCCAGCATTTTACAGAACAGACTCCCCCCAGCACATAGAGGGGGCATACACTCACATCTTCTAGTTCTAAAAGAGAGATGACTTCTACCAGATAGCCCAGGAATGGGTCAAAAGGCAAGGCCTAAAACTTGGAAATTTGCTAGGTGCTACTCACACAACTAATTTGAACCTGAAATCAGGCTTAAYATACATTTGAATAACAAGATTGCAAGTTTTCTATTATACTGCTTTTTAAAGAGAAGTCAGAATTGAAGTTCTCATGCTCTTGATTTAGCATAAGCCCTACAAGGATATTGAAACTCTGTCCTGCATTCCCTTGTGCCTGCACTTCTCAGAAGCATACAGTGGGATTTAGGTCACTGGATAAAGCACTTCACTAGCTGTCTCCCCATGTCAGGTCAGTGTCTCAGTTGCCATTACAAATAAYGGAGATTTAGTCAATATTCACAACTCTTCAGCTTAACCCAACCTGACATTTGATCAGCTAAATGGCTCCTGAGGCTCCAATACCTATAACTGCAACACAGGCACCTGTGGATGGATCTGCAGGTTCCTTCCCTGCTCTCTTCTGGTGAAGCCCTGGCTGCTCCAGCCACAGCCCAACCACCCTGCCTTGGGCCYGCCTTGGCAGGGTCTCCTGCAAACAGCTCTTCATTAAAATAAATATCCACTAACCCAACATGATGCTCYCCTCACTCAGGGCCCCTCACAGCTRGCAGAAGGTATATATTTTCAGACATTAGAAGCATTCCAGTTTTTWAATTTGCCACTTAAAACATGGGATTCCAAACTTGATGTCTTAGACAAATAGTAATCTTAAATGCTCCCTTTTCTTCATGGCACTGCAGAGAAYACACTGGTTTAAGCATGCAGAGTTAGGGAAAACACATTTGCCACATGCCCCTACAACTGAAAACTCCATGTACGCTTAAACCAAAATTAAAATTAACAAACAGTAACKACATACAAGACTCAGTGAAATAGCAAAATAAAGATGGAGGTACTTTTTWAAAGTACCTTAAACCGAGAATAAAGAGCTATGTTCTTGCAACAATATTCACTTTCAGCTAGACTGGGTGTTCAGAGGACAACAGTTCAGTCCAGCGTCGCATAAAGACGAAACTATTACACAGAACAGTTCTGTGTTCAATTAACCTTCTTATTCCTTTTGCTGCAGGGGCTCAGAGCTTCAACAGTCACTGAAATTACCTCCATAGTGGGTTAAAGACCTAAGTCACTGTAAGAACCAGAGTTAAGGCTCATGCATACACTGTTCAAGAGCTGGCTGTGACTGTTCCACCCCCTGCTGCTGTCCCAGCGCCGCTCCCCAGGAGCGCGGGGCCGGCTCCGTGCCCGGGCGGCCGCCAGAGGGCGCCGCCAACCCCGTCCGTCCATCCATCCATCCATCCGTCCATCCATCCATCCATCCATCCATCCACCCATCCTTGGGCTACAAACCAGCGCTCACTGAACACAGCAGTTGGGAGGGATTTACATGAAAGACATCTCTGCTCCCACACCCAGTGCACCTCCATCATTCAGCAGCAAGGTAAGTCACAGGAATAAAACCCAACTCAGGAGAACAAGCCCCTGTGATTTTGAGTGCTTTGAATTGTTTGTGGTTTTTTTTTCATTTTAATCAGTAGCCRCTAGTAAGGCTAACCAAATTACTAYGGACTTAAATTTCTTAAATTTTATTATTAGTGTCTAATAGAAATGTGTTTATCACTTGTGAAATTCAAGATGACTGAATTTGGAGTCTGTTTGAAGATGCTTAGCAATGCATCTTCAACAATCTATYCCCATGCAGGAGTGGTAATGGCATTCACTACAGATAGAAGCTTTGTGCTTTAAATTTGTGACACGGCTTTTTAGTCTAGAAGAAATTTATCTTTAGACTTSTTACAAGCATGATTGCACCAAAGCTTTTATGGCTGACTGGAGTAGAACCTGGGCAAAGACAACTCTGTTTGACTCAGCTGCCTTGAACATTCACCACTGGGATGTCGTGGCATCATCTGCACCACCATGGACCAGCACCAGGGAAATACCCGAGTACCTGGTCCATGGCAAACTCCAGGTGCTGCAGTTCCCTCAGCACAGAGCCCCAGCCCGTGTGTGGATGATGGCTGTGGGACAGGGGAAGGGTCACACAAACTGCATGAAGTTAATTTGAGGATGCACACACCTGGAGGGAATCTACTACAGTGTGATTTTCATATAATGGGATTTCAGATGATTTTCCTGCCTCAACATTATAAGGCAACTCTTCATCTAAATGAGAGGCTATGGCAATAACGTTAAACCACCAGAAAATCTTATCTGTAGGGAAAAGCAGGATCTTGTTTTACATCTCATGGCTCACCTACTTTGACAATTCTGACTGCCTCCTTTCCAGTGGTCCATAACAATAAACCCACCTCTCTCTCTCCCCAGACTTCTAATATTTCTATGAATACCAACAATTATTAAGTCATGGTTAAAAAACCCAAAGCACACCCTTTCCCCCTTTTAACCTTCATATCTGAGTGAACCAAAAAGGCAGAAGTCAATCTCTCCATTTACACCAGAGGAAAGCTTTTTGCAGGAAATACATTTWGAGGAGAAATGGCAGCACCAAACATTACATCCTGAAGAGTCACAGGGTAGAGAACAAGAGCACAGAATGGAAGTTACACACCGTATGGTTTGTTAGGTGCTTGTCCTGCATGCAACAGAAAGTACACAATTAAGTGARTGGCAGAAGAACAGGTAACAGAGACTTAACCAGATGGAGTATGTGATGTGTTAGAAAGGACCAAAAACTCAATTTCCTCCCCAGAACAACTGGCTCTGGGAAGAAAAATGAAAAGGAGGTGAATGTGGTTGATGTAGCAGGCAAAAGAAATGTTGTTTACAATCCAGTTTGGGCATACTGCAAAGTGAAATGACTGTGAAGAGAAAAGGAAAAGTRTATCTCATCAGGAAGGGCTTGGAATGCTACACTAAATATCTGGAACTGTTGTCACAGTTAAATATTTTCAGTTTCTGCTTTCTCCCCTTATTTTTCCTTTACAAAAGCTTTCAAATGCAACACTGAAAAAGGGAGACAGCAGACAGTTTAAAATTAGAGATCCAGATCATTCCCTTCCTCTGGCTTCTGAAAAAAACTCCATGGATATTTAATGGATGTGCTGCCTTCACAACTTCTTCATTCCCCTCCCTCTAGTCTCATCTCTGTACTACTTTCTCTTAGAGCTCTTCTGACATCCATTCCCCATGTCAGCCTCCCTTTCCCTCCTTCCCCAGCAGCTGGGGGTCCCAGGGAAGGAGAACACCTCCAGCACTCATGGAAGGGCAATCTGGGAGTCTGCAGAAGGCACCAACTCATCCCTTGTGCTTCACWGACTTCCTCTCCTGGACACTGCTGTTACCTTGGTGTGTTGGGTGTGAAGAGAACTGAATTCTGCAGCTCCAATCAAATGAGGTGCTCAGGCTAAGTTTAGGAGGGAGTAAGAAACTGAGTGGAAAACGCATCTAGAGGGGACAAGGATATTTCCTCCTGTCCTATTAATGTTCCATAYCTATGGACACCCTAAAGCTGGGTAGGTTACAAGAACTGTGATAGTGCCAGTTTCAGCAGAAATAGAATGAAAAAAATAAGGTGCATACTTTATTATAAAATTAGTAGAGTATATGCATTTCGTACTTTAATTACAGACTAGGTCTATACTAGGTTAAGAAGCCAAAGCAGCTGACAAAAAAAAGTAATGCTACTCTGCATGTTCACAGAGCTATTCCAATAAAAMCAGCAATATTTATAGGCTGGGATATTTTAAGAGTATCTAATCTAGCTTAGCAAAAATATTGATTTTAAGCACACTGACTGCTGATTTGAAGAACTAGAAGACAAAGCATCCCCTGTGTGTCTCTCTACAATCCAAAAATATTCTTCAATCCTAGGAGCTGCTCTATTATGTATCTACACATCTAGAAAAAAAAATTAAAAATCACTTGTAGAATAGTTTAAGCCAGCATTGGCAGTATTAGTAACTAAGCAATCTCACTGTCAAAACCAGTTAAAAATGTTCAAGCTGCATTCTTGAAAGCCCCACAATCAAAGCAGAAGTAGATACACTGAGCAAGACTCAAACTGTGATTAACGGACTGTGACACACAGTGAGTTTGAAGTGACATGCAAAGGGAGAAAAAAGGAAAGAAAATGAAAGGAGATACAAACTGAGACTTAGAGACCAGCTTTACGTCCATAGTTTGGATTCTTGAAATTGTTAATAGGGCTCTTGTATATTGGATTTTCTTGCTGAAGTAAAAGAAATGGTCAATGTCGAATAATTCAACAGAAAAAAAAGCAACATTCTCAACTATCACTGAAAAAGAATCACGCTATATATAAAGTAAAATGTTAGTAATTTTTTTCCCAAGTACGAGATTAATCAATTTTCTTAAATAAAACCAAAAGGCCTCCTAGGACAATTTTTTAAAAAGGTATTTTCTTATCAAGCACATGGGGGCGTTGACTTCTACAGAACTGTGGTGAAGGGGCTCTTGATCAGCAGACTCCTGACACTGCCCAGAGGCAGYGACTCCGCAGTCTATGGAAGCCATAGACCACAGGCTTGTTTTCCTTGCACATTTCTCTCTTGACAAAGAGCTGGGAAGATTTCAATAAACCAGCACCTGCCACGATTTTGTGACTTTATGGAAGTCTCCCAGCTAACCCTGTGTGAGCATTTACGTGGATTTCCTCAATCAGTGCAAAATTTTCTTCTTCGCTTTCTACAGAAGTGACTCATCCTTGTAATAAACGTTTTAATCATAGGCTGTAAAGCGTGGTAGAACTGCAAAGCTGAACTGTTCTGTTACCATCACATTTCCTCTCTGAAATGTTATTTAAACCTGAGTTACTACTCTCTTTTCTGCCTCAAGAAACACTTCTCCAATAGGACTAGTTATAATGTGAAACACTTTAAAGCACATGAACAAAAATCTTCTATTTTTCCTCTGCTACTGCAGCTTTTAYGCATAGAAAAGCTTCTTGACTCACCGTATCCCACTTGGCATTCATCTTCTCCTTTTCAAATTTAGCAAATTCTCTTCTGTCATGAATGATCATTAGCAGTTTCCAAATCAATAATAATGCAAGTCCAATAAGAACAATTCCAGCAACCACACCRGCTACAATGGGAATGATGTCAGGACCACTGGGGCACTCTGGGGAACAAAGCAAGGGAAACATGATTTTCCAAAATGGTAAAGGTAATGCATATCCAGAAGCAGAAGATGATTGATTTTGTACTGAAGCCAGTATTTTGAATATCAGATATGCCAATACTACTTTTCTTTCAAATAACTGAATTTTTGGAATATGTACATTCTGTAACATTCTAGCTTATTTTTATCCTTCTAATTTGTGTTTGATCTTAGCAACAGAACAACCTGTTCTGAAAATAAAGTCTATACATTGCTTACCCCTTAAGCTAATTATTTACAATATTAAGAGTAAAATAACTAGCAACTGTATTTAAACATGCAAGAGCTCCAAGTCAAAGCTGTGGCAGCACAATTGCCAACCAGCAGAACAGGCCCCACACACAGAAACAGAATATCCTGAGTYGGAAGGGACCCACGAGGATCATTGAGTCCAACTCCTGTCCCTGCACAAGAAGTCCCAAGAGTCACACCCTGTGCCTGAGAACATTGTGCAAACATTTYTTGACCTCTRTCAGGCTGGTGCTGTGACCACTTCCCTGGGGAGCCKGCTCCAATGCCCAACCACCCTCTGGGTGAAGAATCTTTTCTAATATCCAGCCTGAACCTTCCCTGACACAACTTCAGGCCATTCCCTTGGGTCCTGTCACTGGTCACCACAGAGATCAGGATGTGCCCCTCCTCCTCCCCTCACGAGGAAGCTGTAGACTGTGATGAGATGCCAGGTGATTTAAAGTGGCTGACACAGAAATAATAATCCTCCAAATTAAAATCCAACCCCAATATTAATATAAAATTCCCAATAATCACAAACTGAAGAAATGCTTTTGCAGAGCTCAGTGCACAGACTGAAGGAGTCAGAAGCAAATGAATCCAAGTCCTGTGCAACAGAACAACTGTGGATAGAACACAGCTTCCCCCACACTCCCTATCTTCATAGCTGCCTCTGCAAGAGTCAGAGAAGTGGGAAGGGACATGACAGGAATTCCTTGGGAGCCAGTAAGGAACAAGTGTCTGCTCCACWGAACACAGCTCTACTGGCCAGAGCTTGGTCCTTTGGCACTTGTATGGCACAAATCAAGGTGCCTCCTCACGCACAATGGGCTTGATTCACCTTTGAGCTAAGGCAGCTGAAGTACATGAAAAGGTGAGGCCCCAAAAGCATAGGGCATATATAGCTTGTCCTAGGAGAGAGAGCTCAAGGTCCTCCTCTATATTGTGGACTACTTTTGTAGAGAATTTAAAACATTCTGAATTGAAGCAGTATTTATTTCTAAGAGCCACTAGCCACTGGACTGTGTCAAGAAATGATCATCAAAATGACAAATTCTGAAAATGCCTCAAGTATATAATACAGCACTAAATCTCTAATGTGTGTATTTTCTATCAGGCTTTTAAAAATCAGGAGACCACAAACTGCTACTGTACAGGACCATAAATTCTGCACTGTTAGATGCAATATCCAGTGATTCAAACTAACAATACTCTTGGTAAAGAAATGGTGAATTACTGATGGAGCTATAGAATTGTTCTCACATTTTTTTTTCTATCAGAAGATTSATCTATTAGGGATTAAAAAATCAAAATTATTTTGGGATCTATTATTGAAGGCACCACAGCCAAGTAAAAGCAAAAGTTTTCAGCATAAAAAAATTCAAGCAGTTTGCAGCATAGTACACAATTTCATGTAGACTGATCCCAAATTACCAAGCAGAGGGAAAGAAAAAAAGGAACAAAACCCCACAGACACCATTGTTTATAACAGAAGCCTAGCAAAAAAAAATGATCAAAATTTATCTAAATACGACTTGCTTCAGGAGAGATAAAGTAAGTCAGAGTACATCAAGTACAAACAGGAAATGTTTCAACAAATATGCATATCTGATTTACCTTTTTTTTTTAAAAAATAGAATCTGTCTCTATCAGCCCAAGGGTTTGAAAAATCTAGATCTAAGGAGACACATGTTTTCTAAAACTTTTTTCTACTTTTTTTTTCTACTTGGACATGCACAACTGTCACTCAGGTAACAGGCACCTGTTTCTGAATGCATTTAACTCACCCAAACCAACCAGAGGGACCCAACAACTGCACAAATCAACAACAAAGGAGGGACAGGCAACATCAAGTCCCTACCTGGGGTCTCCACCACRTGGACATTGGCTTCACCATTGGAGTTGACAGAGTAAGTGAAGTAGAACCAGCAGTCATCCACGTCCTTCTCTTTGCAGTGGGACAGGGGGTCGGGCTGGCCGGGCTGCGGCAGCTTGTCGCGGCTCTCCACGCGCGTCATGTTGAAGTGCATGCACTCCTGGGAACACGTCTCCTTCTTCTCCCCCTTTTCGAAAGCTCTGCACTGAACACAGTCCCTGGGCAAGAACAAAACAGAAGAAGTGCTTCTGAATGAGTTCATGGAAGATTTCTAGCATTTAATCTCAAGAAGTGTTATGGAGAAAACACAGGGCAAAAAGCCCCAAAAAATCCAACCCTTTTGCCATAAAGGTTAGGAAAAAAATAAAGTAAGACATGGCATTGTACCAGTCAGAAAATGCATATACCATGATATTAACAAAAGCTCTTTCCATAAAATCCTCTTTCCCTGAATGACCCACAGGTTTCAAGGACAGGAAAAACCCCAAACTTTTTCAACACCTCTACYTGGGAAATGAATACTCTCAGAGAAGGCACTGTAAGAACAGGGTACKTACAGTGGAACACACACAGGTTAAAAAGAACAAACTCAGTGACAAGCTTTACAGTGGGTATCACTGAATAATTCATTGAAAAAAGCAGATTGAACAGGATTTTTATACTAAAAATATCRAGTTTTTTCTCAGCACAAAGTGAGTTGCACAGGAATCCTCTTAGCCACTAATCCTAAACATATTTCAAAGTTTTCATGCAGRAAATGCTAGGTTTCTCAAAATCTGGATTTCCAAAGGGAAGGATGCAAATTTCCTGGCCCACACAGGTCTAGGTTTAGTTACTGASTGTCAAGTTAGTAATTTCAGTATTTCTTTTAAGCAAAAATCTTAGCTGAAGTTWTACCTATCAAAAGCTTTGTTTTAARAATTCTCACATATCACAAACTCAAAACACACAGAACCTGGGACTTGGTTTTCTGGGTACGTACTTGTGTTCTGCACAGACACCAAGGCAAGTCTGACACATTTCACAGGTGGGGCCTTGGAATTTGGGATCTGTACAGTTACAGGTGCCACATTCACAGGTTCCTCTTCCATTGCAAATCTGCCCATTCGATGCCATACACGGTGTAGTATCCAAGGAACAATCGCAGGCGCTGCCAGTGAAGTTGGGGAAACACTCGCACACTCTGCACTTGCAGATCCCGTTTCCTGTGCAGTGAGAAAAGGTATTGCAATGAAATCAAGTCCAATATAAAAACATCCGTGACAGTGAGAAATAAATCTTCATCACCTCAGGGTAGATAAAAGAYAAAGAAACCATGGTGAGATAATGAAGAATGAATTAAGAGGTACAAAATAAAATTTATATTTATACTCCCTGAAAGACTACTTGCAGGCATTTGTTCCCTTTGCCCATTCTCCTATATATCTGGATTTCTTTTCATAAACAAAATAACAAGACTCAGGAATATGAGATCAWGAACAGTACAATATGATGACCATATCCCCCTGGGTGAAGAGCATGACAGCACTGCTTCAGTTCACAATCTTGTATGCATTGATTGCTATATGATTATACAGATAGATACAGACTGCTACAGCTACATTGACCACTCCTGTCTTCATATCTATCACAATACAAATGTATAAAGTAAGACTTAAAAAGATGAGGAGTGCACTAACCAAKTATTCAAAACACAGAAAAATGAAACAGCTTTGGCTCCACAGGACACYAACATTCAGCTGCTGTACTCCTGACCTCACACACCCAACCCAACTTCATGCACAAGCAACAAGATGCCTTTATACTGATCTAGATGACAAGGAAAAGTCTTTGGCTACACCCTTCCTTCTCCAATGAATGAAGTGTTTCAGTCAACACATTCCYGTCACTATGTATTCTGGAACATCACCACCATTGCTCCCATCGTTTGCAGAGCAATCGTGGATACTGAGCAAATCAGATAAATGAGGTATTCTCATCACTCAGAGCTTAATGGCTTCTCTGTTTATTTTTGCAGCACAGACAACACTGAGGTAGTAGTTATACTCCTACCAGATACTTCCACATGCAAAGCAGCAAAATAATTTAGACACTGGCKGCTGAATGGTTTTTTAAACTGCTTTTGATTTCAGGAGTTAACTATCATCAAAGTCTTGCTTCAAGTGCTTTTCTGGATCTTGCACATTCTAGTCTTCACTTACCTTTCAGAACAATGTCAAGCAGTTTACTGGTATCCTGTCAAGCACCAAAGTCAAGCACTCACTATTACAAGTAAGCTGAGGGCATTCTCTCTTTCTATTRATACAGTGCTTACACTGAACCAGTATAACATTACAATCTCAGGACAGCTATCTCAGCCTTCTTTACTGAAATACCTGAGGGTAATTCTGTAATAAACAGCAGAAGTCAAGTTCATTTTACACTATTCTTGGAGCTGTGACTGAAGGAAGGTGAAATGTGCATTAACAGACTACACGTCTGGAAGGCTGTTTTATTAACAGACAAGTGTTTGTAATCAGTAAATCTGTGAGTATCCTCATCTCTGTTATCAAATGGCTTTGATCTTTTAGCTAAGTATCTCTACTCTGCTGGGTAGAGAAGACAGATTGTGAACTGCTGACCAGCTTTGCCTGCAGAAAGCTSAAGCATCTCTCACCTCCACAGATTAAACCATTTGATCGATCACAGTTGAAGTTGTCACATTCACAGTATTTGCCAGAATACACCTCATTGGTGTTCTCCCTCTTCTTGCACACACATTGTCCACAAATGCATTCTCCATTGTTACTGCAGATTTCTGTGCTGTTCTCCCTCCTGCAGTAAGCATCCATATCCTCACTATTTACTTCATCTGTGCTACATTCACATAGTCTTCCGATTCGYCCTTCATTACATCTGCAAGGTAAAACCATGGCTGAAAATGTAAYCTTCATTGAAAGACACAAAATAAAAAAAAAAGACCACAAGAATAGCACAAAGAACAACACTAAAAGTGACTACTCTTTCAAGGGATGTTTCAACTTAAACTTCAAATGAGGTTTCCAGCAGACACCTACGTACCAGTTCTTGAAGGCACTGGAGCAAACTGGACTAAGTTGCTTTTATGCTGATYATCTTATCTGATATTCCAGGTGAGAGACTACATGTCACTCCCTCTAACTAAACTGTCACATAATCATTATCAATCCCTCTCTCATGTGACAGAACAATAATTATTTCTCAACTGACAACAACTGTTCCCTGTAATGCTGACGTATTTCAACGAAAAGGCTTCTTATGAACAGCAATTAAGAAGGAGAGTAGATGATCTTCAGAGCTGCCAAACTGAGAACTTCAGGGATCAGCACTTCTCATCATCAAGGGTAAGATATACATGAGTAAGATATACATGAGCACATGGAGGTTGCTCCTGCTCCCATCACTGATCAACACACTGTTACATGGTGTCCACCAGAGACAACAGATCATTGGGAAGCTGCTGCATTTACAAAAAAAAGGCTGTGCTTACCCACAGGCCTGTTTACAAAAAAAAAAAAGGCTGTGCTTACCCACAGGCCTCTTCTCACCCATGTGAAGCCAAGTGGACACCAGTGACAGTGACACCAAGTACAAGAAGTTCTTCCACACATAGATGGGAAAATCTGTTCTCTTGATTTAAAAAGGAAGACCAAAAATTGATCTATAACCTTTAAACTACTGACTCAAGGCCAAATTTGAATTCTGACTCATAAAACAATGCTCATCTAATGATCAGCATTTAAGCATAGGGATTATTTGCGGAGATATGGCAGTATTCAGAGGATCCTAAAAGAAACAGGCCTGTAACAGCAATTCTTGTTCTTTWAAAAAAAATAATTAGTAAACCCAAGTAAACCCTAATTAAGGAAACAAAGATCTTGCCCATACTTCTCTTTTGCAAAAATAAAGAAAATGTCTATTTATTTACCTGCAGGCACCACATTCAAACGTTCCATTTCCTGCATGGCAGGCTGGACTATTAGGCTCTCCTTCACTCTGACACTGACACTCACAGATGAACTGGAGATTAATCTCAACTTCTTCAGTGAATCCCAGTGGTTTAATTTTAATTGTTTCATTTTGYTCTTTCTTTGGACATTCATTAGCTGTTATATTAATCTCAAATCTAACCTGAAAAAAAAAAAGAGTGTCATGTTGCTACAAGGAGTTTTGTCTGTACTATTAAAATGCTGTGTTGGACATTTTAAGTGCATTTTGTATTTGAGCAGCAGCATATAAACTCAGAGTTACCTCATCTCCAATTGAAATGTTAGAACATTTCCTTCCATCTTCTTGTGTGTCATTCACTCCATTCTTGCAGAAAGACTTATAACTGATYGTCACTCCTTTTGGTAGCTTAGTATTTTCCAGGATAACCTCTGAGGAAAGGGACTGARACAACAGTTATTACCTAACTTCAAACTGAGTTGCAGAAGTATTCTGTTGAAGAACAGACATTATACAACTCTGCCCAGTCTAAGCACGAACCCCAGAGGCACACTGGAATTATTTAAGTTCCAATGTGCTGAGAAACACCAGCCTAGGGCTGCCCAAAGTCACTCTGTGGTGACTCCTTCCCATGCCAGAACTTGTTACAAGGTCAGGACAGGTTTCTACAGRTGTTGGAGCCACTTGCTTACCCCATGTACTTCACAGAAGTGAGGCTCATTTACACACAATGCAGCAATGAAGAAAATATTGTGGGGCCAAACCCAGCAAAATGGCCTTTTTTGCTAACACTTGRAAAGAAGGTAAAAGTGAAGAAGCTGAAAAACAGTGTGGGATTTGGTTGTGAATTTTATTTTTCAAAAGGGAAAATGTGGATGGTAAGTTTTCCTTGTAATGCCATTTTAAATTACTTTAAGAGTGCATCTGTTTACTCATCTAACCTCTTACTGCCATAAAGGCTTAATTTTTACAATGTTTTACAGCAATGGAGTGTATTTACAGTGTAGAACACTAACTAATCCACCTTGGAGTCTCTGCTTGAAAAACTTACGAGCAAGAAAAATTCATGCAYAAAATGTGAACTTACATTGTATGCATCAATGATCAGCTGAATCACATTACTGGAATTTGAAGACAATGTTCCCACTGCTGATTTTGGTATCAGATTTTTCAGTTCCTTTCAATATTGACAAAAAAGAAGGAAAAGTACAGTCTTACTAACAGAGTAYAATTTGCAGTACAAATGGTGATACAATGCATTAGTGGATTAACGGCGAAGTACTTCAGGAAATAAAGCTGTGTTGCCAGTGATGAACACAATTTTTGAGGTTATACACAGCCTTACTGGCACAAACTCTGCATTTGGTCAGAGAATACTAAGTCCTTCTCTTGTATAAGCTGACCACAATCTCTCTTCAACCACACTTAGAATACATTAAAAATAGGCAGGCATMATTTTCCAACAAAAATTTGAATACAGTTTAAGAAAGAACCCCAAAACYAAAAAAACAGGTTAAAAGAAGGAAAAATATGCATGTCCTTTATACAGTCATTTCCTATTGCACAATCACATCCAGCAGTTTAGTTAATTTTAAACATGGGATATATAAATGGAACAAAAGAGACAAAATATGTTCTTTCTTAAGTGTGCCCCCTGATTCAGTGTCCACACCCCCCTCAGCTATTTTGATGTAAAAACATTCACAAAAACTAGAACTGCAAATGAGTTCTCCACTCACTCATACCTATAAAGAGTAGCTAGGAGAAGGGGCACTTTCCTGCTGGAAATTATGCAGAGTTAGTTTTGATTTGAATAAACAAAAAAAGCTTAATAATAAAGTATGTGGGTAGCAAAATAATACTTTCATGATCACTTACTTCCACAATTACTTTAATTTCAAATAAGTAAATTTTAATKACTTTAGAGGAATTTCTTTACCTTATAGACTGCCTGAAACTCTTCAGTAACAGCAAAGATTGTCTGAATATTGTTCTCACTAAGTTTCTGTACCAGATGAGCAATAGAGGGATAATCCTAAAAAAGTCAAGCATAAAATTAAATTCAAATTTGAGACATGTTGCTAGAAAATAATCAAAAAGACTGTGACATCATAAATACAAATCATCTTTAGAAACATACAGAGAACTCCTAACTAGCCAGCTCATGTCACAGCTCTAAAGCAAAACAACCCCTGAAAACAAACAGGCATTGGTAAGACTTCATACATGCCTCATGAAGATAGGTGTTCCTTCACATGGATGTTATCACATTCCATGCCGTACAAAAGGTTAAATCCTSAATGTCAATGTCCTCAGAAAATTATCTTCACTCCCTCAAAACCACTACTTTTTGCACTGTTTCCCAAAGAAATGATGAAATAAAATTGAAGTAATTTTAGGTTTTTATTGTACTATTTTCAATCAAAGTTAGGAATATATGAACCCACAAACTCGGTGAAGCTTACTGTGGTTACCCCATCTGGTAATATTTTCTCTTTGCATTTTTTGCCAGATCTCCCTTCCAATAAACCACAAAGGCAATRTTAACCATACTCTTACCATAAACTTTGCATCAGAAGATTTCAGTCTTAAAAAAACATCCAAGCAGATATTTTACAGTATTTTTCACTAGTAAACTATTCTAAAAATGAAGACTGGTGAAATGATAAACTAATGACACAACCATCAGTTTTCCAGTGGACATACAAGGCCAGCTTAGGAGCTGGACTCTATGACCCTTGTGCACCCCTTCCAAATCAGAATATTCTGTGATTCAGTGTAGCATACAGGACTATTAGTCATCAGAAAGGTTAAAATCCAGCAACAYACAGTCATAGCATGAAAGCT
Organism: Cardinalis cardinalis; assembly: GCA_014549065.1. NCBI lineage: Eukaryota > Metazoa > Chordata > Aves > Passeriformes > Cardinalidae > Cardinalis > Cardinalis cardinalis. Next base: position 737,013 of record JACDOX010000020.1, read on the forward strand.
GCCATTTCTTGAAATTTTCCAATCAAGACTCGATTAATTCTTGCACATTTGCTTTAGTTTAACTAAAATCACTTAATGTAAACAGATAATTTTTCTAAGACATAGTGGTCTGATACTATATCAGATGACCCAATGAGTTTTTTTGAGCTTAAGCATCATAAAATATTAATTTCCTTAGAAGATGATACAATGACTTACATAATAGTGGCTCATTGTGTACACATTATTTTCCAGATGACATTTCCCATCATTTGGCAGAACAATTCCACCAAGTTTACCATCTCCTGCAAAGTGGAATCCAGCATCCGTGGAAAACACTAATAGTCTTGTAACATTCCTCCAGCCAATTTGTTCCTTGGGAAAATCACAAACATATTTTTGGTATTTTGTACCAATTTATTTTAAACCATTGGGGACCAACACTTGAGAGAGAAGTGCATGGAAAGTTAGAGACTCAGGAGAAGTCACATTGCAAAAGTGTCACCCTGGAAAACATTAATTCATGTAAACCTCGGAAAGACTTGGGTTTCATTTAATGTCTGCTCCAAAACATTTGCTGCAGGTTTTTCAACAAAAGCAAAAAAGATTCTTTTTGAGATAGACCCTGTTCAGTTCTCAATGGAGTATCTGAAGAGTGACAGGGTTTAGAAATCAGGCTCTTCAGTGCCAGTTCCACTCCCACGCCAYGAGCAGGCAGCCCCAGGACGCTGGTGTGCAGCACTGCTGCAGTACTGAACTGCCCAGCATCAGACTGGAGAACCACCAGGCTTTGCCAAGCTAGTGCAGATCTGCACCCAGCACAGTGCTTGCCAGAGGACTGGCCCATCAGCATCCTGGCTCACAACTGTTTAATTATGTAAATTGCCCTCTTCTATTTTTTAAAATTTATCCATAGAATGAAGCCCTAGCTAATTTAATGAAAGATGACCATGCAGAAGTGTCATATACTAAATTACCACCAAGAAAACCCTAAAAGGCTTATGATGAACACTGCACTTTTAAATCAAGACTCCAGATCATTTCAGAAAGTCCTGAATCCACTGATCAACAGCAAAAATAGTATGGAAACAAAGCAATAAACTTGGGTATTGCTTTTTTGGGAGTCCATTTTGTACAGGTGCATAGAACTGTCTGAAAAATGACAGAAACAAAGAATCCTTAGGCCTTCAAAAATAAGTAAAAAACCAGTTTTCCATCCACTTTGAGAAACTAGTAAGAGTCACAAGACACCGAATTTCTGCAAWCACAACAAGATACAGACCTTTAAAATAATCTGAGAATAATTGCTAATTCAGGATCTCATACATTTTTAAGCACAACCTGAGTCTTCTTCTACAGCAAACTTTAAAAGCTTTGTCTCTATGTGCTGTGATCACAACCTCTGTTTGGCACCTTCACATTTCCCAGATTCACTCACTCACTCAATTCTTTCTCACCTACCCTTGTCTTGCTGACAGGAGGTAACATATTCAAATGCCAGCCATCATAAAACACTAAGAAACACTAAGGCTGCATTCAAACAATTTCATCAAATAGAACAGTAAAAAAAAAATAAAATACGCACTTACCCCACAAACTGCAACCTGCATTATTGCATCAAATCCACCTTCAGGAGAATCTAAGTTCCCAGAAATGTGCTGTTTACCTACAAGTTCATTGAACTTGTTTCCTTCACTGGTAAGGCTGAGCACATTTTTATAGCTAAATGGACTTGTACAGTTCTGGTCCCCTGTACAAGGATTTCTGAGTTTGGCTGGTGTTGTACTTATATAAGGCATCACAGTTTTCTCCACAAAAGAGCCAAAGCCTAAGACAAGAACAACAAAATCCCTGTAAGCTGAAGAATGGAAGTCTCATTTCTATTATCACACAACAGAATTCAAATGCATTATAGCTGTACTGACATCAGAAATAGCTCTTATACTTGTTTAGTTCCCACCTTCTCCACCAATGCCAAATACTTTCACACTGTACAATGGGTCCTTTTTATTAGAACATCTGCCATAATACTGCTAAACTGAAAAAATACTCTTCAATTACAATAATGTGAAAAACATCAGGAAGGAAACTTAGAAGAAAATGATCGTATTTTTAGAATAGGCAAATCTTTCTTACCAATCCGAAAGTCTGAAGTTATTTTTTCCATCTCTAACATCAGAGCTGTTCCGAGACTTTTCACATTCTCTAAATCATCTTTCATAGAATAGGAGAGGTCCATAAGATAATAAAGGTCAATGGGGTAGTCTTCAGCTCTCTTGAATTTTAATGAAAAGGTCTGGGGTTCCCCTGTTTCAGAGAGATTAAACAACAAACAGAAACCATTAAAATTCCATAACTGCACTGGCAAGAAAAATGCCTTTCTAAGGAAAGGCTTGTAAATCCTTATGAAGGTTTTGAAGTACTAAAGGTGAGTTATTAAGCTGAGTTATTTTTTTCTCCTGTTGACTGAAATGCTTACAACAAACTATGATTAAAAACATTTCAACAAGTGTTTCTTTCAAATGTTCAACTTTGTATTTCTGAGGTACTTTATCTCTCCACAGAAAAATTTTCATGCCAAAACCCAAGCTTCTTATAATTGCTGCAATTTCAAATCTTCACACTTGCAGTCATTCTAACAAGGTTCCTGTAAGACCTAATGGCACAAATTTTCGAAATCTATTTTTATCCAAGATGACTTCAGTAATTCTCAAAAGTTAAAAAAAACACATTGTTTTAATAGGTTTATAAAAGAAAAATTAATTCTGGATGGAATATTGCAAGTTACTTTGCATCTACCAAGCTCAGAGCACAGAAATGGCAGTGAGAAAAGAGCAAGTTAGTATTTGKTGTGATTGTAAGCCCAGACCCTGCATTTCACCTACAAAAGAATGTAGTCTCACTCTGATGCTGAAAGACAGGGCAGAAGGATTGCACACATATATCACACACCCCCTTTYCCAGAAACTGGAACAGCATTCTTTTGCCTATTTTATATGAAATAAGGAATTAAATCAATAGGATTGCCCACTCCCCTCAGTCATTGAGCTTAAATGGCAGTATTGCAGCTACTTACGTTTGCTTAATAATTAGGAAACATTTGCTAAGCATCAGCAAAATTAGTGAAGTGAGAAAAATATTAAATGGCTAAGCCACACATCTATGTAACACGGTTTTCATCAAAAAAAATCCCAAACAAAGAGGAAAAAAAGCCAGCACAAAAATCTGTTTAGATTTTCCTTAGCTAATATTTCAAAAAGCCTGCACAGAAAGCAAGTTTCTCTCTCTGCAGTTCTCAGTCCCTCAGAGAACTAATACCAATGGAAGTGCTTACAAACATCTTTTGGGTAATTGGATTCTGGTTGTCCAGGTCCCTGCCATGCTTTGATGAAGAAACTTCTGTGTCAGCAGAGGAACAATAATTTGGTTTGAAGCAAAAAAGTCCACAATAGAAATAAATAGGAGCCATACCAAAATTGCAAAATAATTTTCATTACTTTCCTCTCTACATCATGCTAAGCCTGCTTCACATCTCCTTCCAATTATTACTGCAACTACCACCAAGCAGCTGACCCCAAGTACAAGCTCTTCTTCCAGGAAAATACAAGGCAGCTGCTCAATGTGTCTACAGTACCTAGGAACTCTCCCTGAGGACAATCTCCATTGTGCTCAAGTGAGCCACTAGCCCTGTTCTTCCCCACCCCCCTCATTTGAACTAGATAAAGTTCTCTTTAGGGCTGGAAATGGTACACAACTACTCTGTGTTTTCACTGCTGTGGTTCTGTGCCCACATCTTTAGCCTCTGGAAGGTATTTTACGTAGCAATCCAAAAATTGTGCTGCRTAACTACAAAACCACTTTGTTCAGACATGCAGACTTCAGGAAACAGCAGAACTTCAAGCAAAAGGAAATGCTCCAGTAACTTGATGTTTTTGCTGACTCCCCTACTTTCATCCTACAGGCACACTGTAGAAAATCAACTACAAAATACTGAAAACAAAACAATTTTACCTTTCTGATATATCTAACAATCCATGCTGTTTCAATTTTCTCCTAAATTCTATTGGGAAAATAGAACAAGTGATAACATCTAATCTTTCTCAAAAATCAAACAGTATTTGGACTACCTAAACACCTGGAGCTGAACTGAATGGCTCTGCTATCATTCATGTTATCTGAAAAATAGTCATTTCTGTAACAAAATAGTTACACATGCAAATCAAAAAATGAAGATGTGGCGGTGACAGAGAATCATCCCAAAACTGGAACGAAACTGTCCTTACCAACTCTTAGATGCAGTGATAATTTCTGTGGCTGGATCTGTGTAATGGCTTCTGGTTTCAGCTTCTCTGCAGCACCTTTCTTACGATTTGTTACTTCTCTATTTTCGAGCACCTGTTTGCTGCCTCTGGGATTCTCTATATCTTCCATGGGGCAGCCTTTACTCTTCAGTGCTGCCAAGTCATCACAGCGGGCAGATGTTGGCTCTCCTTCTTGCAAAAAGTCCTAGAAAACACAGCAAAAGTGCAAGTTGTTATATTCTACCCACAATTGCTCTTTCTACAATGATCACATCTATTTTTTTCCAAAGTTCAGTAATAAAACACATGGTCTTGAAATATATTAAATGATACTACATATATTCCATGACTACTGCTTACTCCAAGAGTGTGCACCTACTTATACTTATCTCTGTATGAGATGTAAGAGGGGAAAAAAAAATAAAGCCCAATGCCAACTCCATCAGAAGTGGGACATCTGTTTAAACTGGCTACTCTAGAAGTGACTGCGAGTAGAAAAATCTTTCATTTTCATAGTTACCAATAATGTGAACCTACTCATACAGCCTGCTTTTAACATTCCTTCCTTTTTAATTAAGATTATAAAAGTGTACCTTGGTACTCCACAACAAAGTAATAGCTATATGCTGACAGAGCAGGGCAAAGACAGACAACTCTTATTTTGGGGAAATTCAATCTGAAAGTTAACACCTATAAGCAAAACCAATCCTTAACTTTGCTCTGAACAACAAATTATCATTACATCAAACCTTAAAAAAGCTCCAACCCCAAATATAAATAAATAAGGCTTCTAATTGAGAAACTTGGCAATTCTGATTCTGCCCCCTCCCCTAAAATATGCATATAAATATACTAAAGCTTGTCAGTTTTTGGTGACACAGACCTCCAGGAAATCTGATAGCTCAAGGTGAAATTATAAAATCAGTCAGTTTAATTAAATATTGCAAGTTTATAAGCTGGTTTGGGGAATAGTAAGTAGGTAATATATAGAAATAAAAATAAATTATCATCTCCTAGCAAGAAAAAGGAAAATTTCTCAGTTTCAATCAAAGAAGGGCTATAGAAAATATTTTCTTCTGTTTCTAACCTGAAGAAGATATGTAAGCATACAGTGGTTATATATTTTGCAGTTTCCTGAACTTAATTTTTCTTAACATACCCTTTTTGTTTCACAATGAAACAAACTAGCCACCCACACTAACCTATCTCCTACTCCTCAGGTCTATCAACAGAAAACTAAAATTTGAAAATCTTTCTTTTAGAGGAAAAATCCCCTTCAATCTCTTTCCCTACTCCACCTACATTTGTCTAAAATTAGCTCTAACTCTAATGTCACTGGAAGACTATAATTAAGCATACTCAGACAGATTCCACATTGGAGTAATTTTAAATAACTATGAGATGGCTTATAGGGTTTGTATACACTTAGGATTTAGAAAAGGAGAAGTAAACACATTGTGAAAAATGTTTATACTCAAATCAGAAAAATCACAGTATTTGACTGTTAAAGTACAAATAAGTATCGAATTGAAGAACTACAGGAAATTACAATTAATGAAAACAGTCATTTCTATATGGGTAAAGTATTTACTAAAGTTTGAAACCAAGGGGAAAAACCAAACCATAAAAAGATGTTTGCAACACTTACTGTTTTTTTACACCAGCCACAGTTTGGTCCTGCTTGTATACACTCCCCACATGACTTTGCATTTGCTTTTATGCAGTCGCTTCCACCTAGAGAGGAACGCAAATCCGTCACTTCAGGTATAAAAAGGTGTTTTACAACAACAGCATTTCACTTTGGTTCACTCTGGTTTTGTAAACTAAGTTCCAACTACAGGTTATTAACATGAGAAATGACTGACCTACTGCCATTAGCATTTGTCTAGTGAGCATGTATTTATCCACATAAATAACTGCTAAACAGGTACAGTTTTATTAACTACTGCAGTGCAATCAAGTGCCTTACCTTGCTGGGCAAATCCATTCCATATCAAGCAACAGAGGACGCCAGCACATGTGAGCCATTTGAAATTAGTCTGGAAGACAAAACAGAAACCAAACTGGATGATTTACTCTAATGAGTAAGTGCAAAAAAGATAATTTCACGAAGCTGTGGACACACAACAGTGYTTCAGAGGAGACAAGGAACACGGAACAAACACAAATCTAATTATCTCAGTTGTACCAGCTGGACAGTTTTGCCCTAATACAAACCATGTTTGTGGGCTACACTGTATTTTGAAGACATTGAACAGGGTAGCTTCTTAAATTATTTTGAAATGCTCTTCTGCTAGGTAAACCAGCAAGCTATGAGAAATTTGGAAATGTTGTTGACTTGGGAGGAAGAACCCAGACCAAATTTTTAACACCTTATAAAAAATATTTATGCTCTGAATGTTATCAGTGAGCGACTTCTAAATAAAGCTACCACAGCAATACAGGACGGAAACAGAGCTTCTAGACTCACACCTCTGTTTTAAGATAAACACCAAACCATGTTTTTTACAAAACATTTTCTTCATAATCTTCAAATGGCATTTTACAGATTTGCACTTTATACAACAAACTAGAAATTTCATCTCAAAATATGCACCATAAAGCATCCCTGACATAAAATCTACCCGGTTTTTCTTCTTTAAACAAAAATTAATGAATACCACCCATATCAAAGAAAAAAAAATGTTCAGTGCTATAAATATTAATGAAAGGCTAATTTTTTCTAAATTGTTTCCTACCTTAATAACAGGTAGACAGTCAGGGTCAGTTGCCTTATAAATTTTGATACTATTTTAAATTATATTTCTCTTTTATTCATTATACGAGTTCTGAGAACTTAGATGATAATGGCCAGTTTCCTTGAACACCCTAAAATGTTGTTGCTAATTAAAGCCTCTCCAGTCATCCTGGAAACAAAAGTATTCTTAATAACTTTTTGTCCTAAAAAATATCTTGCAGTATAGCCAAGGAAAAGTGAATTTGGCAGAATCTCCTAAACAGAATATGTCATTTTTCTAGAAGCCATACTGTTTTTTGTATAAATTAGCCACAAAGTAAGCAATGCTCAAATTAGTACAGCAGTTGAGCTTTGGTTTTTGCACACTGAAACACAATTGTTAATTTGCACACCCAGCCAGACCTATCAGAGAAGGGATGGCTGCTCCAAAATCTGACGGGGAAAATTTTAAACAGAAGACAACCCTTTGCTAACAAATTGTATCCAACAACAGTATTAGACGGCTCATATTTTTCTGATAAATCATTTTGGCTCACTTTTCAGGGGATGCTATGGTGAGAGGACAGGCAGTGGAGTTTAGACACAGCAGAATTAAGAGACTATGCTGTTGAACTACTTTAACAGATGTTAGGCATAAGCACAAAAGAAATTAGTGGTTAAAAAAARAGGAAAAAATTGAAGCATGAATTATATCCTTCTTAACTTTTGAATGCTACTTTCTGCATGTACACAATTTGAATTTCTCTCTGCACACTGTTGCAAGTGACCAATCCTTCATTCACAAAAACTCTCTTCCAGAACACTTTTATTAAGTCCCTTTATAAGCAATCACCTAAATTCAACCTGTGCAACCACAAACCTTGACCAGAGAGAATGGTGACCCAAGTAACATGAGCAGGTGGAAGACAGATGAAGGTACTGAACCAACGCTTGGAAAGACAGTGGTTACATGGTTAGGATCATCTACCAGACCAGGARTCCAGACAGCAAGCCCTTACCAGGTTGCTCAACTTTCAGGTCCTCCCTTCCTGGTTTTATGGTAGGTATGCTGCGTTCAGCAAACCTTGCTTCCCTCAAGTGAAATGATATTTTGTTACTTGAGAAGCAGTTTTGCTTTTAGTACAGCCCATAATGGGGTGGGCTTTTCAGTAAGAAAAAAGCCAAGCTGTTGGCACCAGGTGAGTGCCATCTTTTCTGTCAGCCTAGACGAGAAAAATTACAAACAGTTCACCTTTTTAGGGCAGACTAAGAGTGGATGCACAGCAAGTCCACACAGATTATATAAATAAGTCAGCAAGATGTGACACAGTGCTAGAGCTATGATTAAGACCGTTTGGAAGAGAAACGTTCCAGTGGAAGTGCATCCTCGTGATGAACGCAGCTCTGGGCACAGAGTCCCGGCAAGGCTAACAAGGAAAATGTCCTTTCCCATATATGGCCGCGCCAACGCCTCTCCCAGCGAGCGGCTCGCTTCCTCTGCCTCCCCAGCTGAACAGCTTTTCCAGCTCTCTTCCTCTGCCTCCCCAGCTGAACAGCTTTTCCAGTGGCTGTGCTGGGGAAACGCGAGCACGGATCTGGTGATGGGACTCGGCTCTGGCGTTGCGCCATGCGAGCGAGGCCATGCACGCCCTCATCCTCCACCCTCCTGCCATGCACGCCCTCGTCCTCCCCTCCTGCCATGCACACCCTCGTCCTCCCACCCTCCTGCCATGCACACCCTCGTCCTCCACCCTCCTGCCATGCACACCCTCGTCCTCCACCCTCCTGCCATGCACACCCTCGTCCTGCCACCCTCCTGCAGCCGCTGCAGCGCCGAATGCACTCCCTGCAAGTCCCCAGCCAGCAGCAGGAACTGCCATCCTGCAGATCTTTCCATCGAGGGAATAAACCCAAACAAGTAACTCCCGAGTACAGCGGCTGGCCAAGGGAAGCCTTTGGAAACCCTTAGTGGAGCTACAACCAAATGTCATGTCAGTATTCAACCAGAGATGACTGCAACTGAATAAAAACCCAATTGTTACAATGAATTAATATTTTTATGCAATATTTAACTATTTTCTATTATACTTGTTCCCTCCTTTCTAAAGCCTTTGTGAAAAACGCCAATCACTTTTGTTTTTTAATTTTAGAAGTTTAATAGTAATAAAATGGTTATAAAAATAGTAATACAATTAGAGCAATAATAATTCGGACAATTTGAATTTGGACAATATGAGACAATAGAACCAAAGAGTTACGGACAGTCCGAGTACCTTTTCTGGGCAGCAGGAGCCTGAAAAAGGACCCCTGTTAACACAGGATTAACCCTTAAAAACAATAGCCTGTTGCATATTCATACATGATGCATAAATTCCATTCAAATACAGGATTCTGTCTGGTCATCCTCAACTTCTTCCTCTGAATCCTAACAGCGCCTTCGAGGCGGGAAGAAGTTCGTGTCTTCTGATAAGAGGGCAATAAATTCTTTTTCTCTGAAAGATTTAGGTGTCCTGTGGCTGCTCTCTCGCTGCAAGTCCTTTCTTTAAAAAAGTATCCTACATAGCATAGTTTCTATTTTAACATTTTTTATAACCTAAAACTATATTTAACACACTACTTAAGAGAATTAATACAGCATTACTTTCTAACAGAACACATATAATATTCATTTTAATACTTGTGAAAAGCCAATCACAAAATACGCATTTTTCACACCTTGAAAAAGATTCCAGAATCCTTGAAAAAGGGGTTTTTTTTTTCTCCTTGAAAAAAGCAACTCAAAGCCAAGAGACTGAAATCTCATTCATACTGTCTCACAACTTGGATCCTTTCTAAAAGGCTGTAAATGGTGTGCTGTTGAAAAACTGATTTTAAAATTATTTCTGCACATTTGTGAACCATACTCTATTTTTGTTAAATATTTTAAGAAAACAAACACGGACATGACCTTAAATGTTTAGATTCCATGCTTTCCAAGTTGTTTTTTTTTTACTGTCTCACTTGAAGAAATTTTTTTATTTACAAAATCAGCTTTGATGGAAATTTCTGGAGCTTTTAATTTGAAATTACTCATTAAGTGACAACAGAAAGAAGGAAAGATTATTTCTCCATAGAATTTTGAATTTGTAAATTAAATATTTAGAACTTTCACATTCTGCTAATCATCAAGCTGTTCAGAAATTAACCACTCCACAGTACTGAAGCCTTTTAAGTTTATTAGAATGGCAATAGCATCCCTGCATAAACTTAACTGGGCAAATAGGATCAAAGAAGCAAGGTAGGAGTTATACACACATTTATTCCTCTGAAATTAAATACTGATGGCTATGCTGCTGTCCTCCCTCATCACTCCCCAGCTCAGCACTGCCACAGGCCACAGTTTATACAGATATTAAGGTAATACTAACAATGATGTGTTGGGTTCCTGCAGTACTATTCCCCTCAGCTGAGCTGCTCATCTCACCCAGTAATGCAGAACACACCAAGCTGATGGCAAGCACAGGAAAACACCCCATGGCATCTGCCCCTACTGCATTCTGAACCCTGCCTTAGTGCAAAGCTTTCCACTGACACAGGCAACCAAAGCACGGGGGAAACATTTCAGTGTGCAGTAAGAGCTGAGCTGTCRTGCAGACAGCACCTTTTTAAAGCAGGATCCAGACAGCCAACTGACTCATAGCCCCACACACCACTCTAATTGCACTTATAAACCTAGAAATGAATACACAACTCACACTTTTGGACTCGCACTCGTGCTTCTCTCAGCCTGACACCTCTTAGCACGAGCTGTATTTTCATGGGTTTAAATCTCAGTTCAGAAATGCTGCACRGAATTGATTCCTCCTGGAGCTGATGTTACGTTTACAGCCACTTTCATGTAGTGCAAGGATGGAAAGTCACTGAACAGAGCTGCCCCATTCTCCTTGCTGATTATCCCCTCTTGTTAGTCAACCTCCTGGCTGATTACTCTTACTGCTTTCCTTTTTGATCAATGCCAGTATTACTGTGGCCACCAGGAAGGCTGGAACAAGAAAAKATATGTCTGAAACTAATCCAACAAAGAAAGTGTCTTGTTCCTTCCACCTGGCTACAAAATCACTTCTCCTGGTGTGGGAGATGTGGTGAGCATGATGATGGAGAAAAGGAGAACATGGAGGGGATGGGGAAGCAAAAGCTCCTGCTGCTCAGCCAGAGCCAGTGGTGTGTGCTGGACTACACTGGCCACACAGCCAAGCCCCCACCCCCAGGCATGAAGGCTCTGGTTAAAAAAAGAGCAGGAAGAGACAAGTTTCTAAAATAAGCAGAATGAAATAGTCTCTGGAGATGCCTGTTTCAGAACTCGATGGCTACCCTGCTAAAACAGATCCTTCTTCCCTCCCTCCAGAAGGTTTCCTAGCATTAGCTGAGGGCCATGCTCTTCAGTGTGAATTTTATTGACTGGCAGAATGAATCCCATTGACATTTCTGAAAAAAACGTGGGGGGAAAGGAAGGGACTGAAGAACCAAACAAGCTTAGTGACATGGGACAGCAATTACACAGAGACTACAAACCTCTAGCAATGACCTGCAAATACTCTTGACAGCAGAACTCCCTCAACAGATGTCATTAATTACAATCCTCAAGCTGCCTGCACATGAAACAACTCTAAACATATCTGCTTGTACAACTATTGACTGTAAAGAAGCAATTAACTATAAAAGAAAGCACAAAAATGGCATCTTGCTGTTCTGTTTTGAGAGAGGCATATTACTAAGGCACTTGTACCAAAAAAAAAAAAAAAAAAAAGTCTTACACTAAGGAGTTACTTTTGATTAAAGCTTTCAACCCTGTGGTATAGATTTTCCCACAAATCTTAAATTGGTAATTCTTCATTTATGACCTTCACAGCTATCTTATGTACTTAATCAGTGTTACTGTGATATTGAAGTATAGTCAGAATATACCACACAGTAAATTCCAGGACCACCATTAAGAAACTACATGATGCATTCTTCATTAAACAGGCAGAGATTTGGGATAAACACTGGTGTTTGAATTGCCAGCAATTTTAATCAAAGAACCCAATCCTAAACTCAGCCTACAAAACCACTTGTTCCTTGGATGCAGACCAGCCTTATGATGGTTGACTTTCAGAGAGGTCCAGCTCCTGACCTTGCATCATGACAGATAAACTAGCAAAGCATCCCCATGTAAAGAAAGTGAATTTGATGGGAAAAGTCAAAATGGATAACAGGAGGGCAGCCCCCAGAGCAGGGCTTTGCAAGACACCAACCCAAATGGGAATGCTAGAAGTAAGCCTTCCTTCAACAGCCTATCCACCAGCCTAACACCATGGCTCAAGACCACAATGTTCCTTCTGCCCCTGGTAACTTTACAGGCATGAACGCAGCAGGTTTTGAACTGCTTGCAGTAATGTGGAAAGAATGGGATGTTATCACAGACTGAAGTGCAAAATAAAAAATTCCTTAGCACTGAAATAACTTTTACACAAAAAGTTCAACACATCAAGACGGCGAACTCAAAGTGTTTCCTGAGAAAACTTTAAGGCATACACACTTCAGCTACTGTGATGCTACAGCATAAAAGAATGAACAGTATTTCACATTGGACTTAACTTCTGTCAGTTATTTCCAAGTTAATGGAATAAAACAAGTCTCCAAATACTCATGAGAATTACTTCCCTAAACACTGTTTTAGCAGGGCATTATATATTTAAATAATATATAATAAACTAGATAAGACTTAACTTTCAATTACAAGAGAGTTCAAATCTACAGAAAACTGATTTTCTGCTTAGGTTAGGGAGACCAGCTCCTCCATTCCAGTATGGTTCTGTAAGGTCACCCGCCACAATTAGTGTATGTCACTGTTAGTTCAGAAGATTCCCCTGCAGGGTTGGGAGTCCAAAAAGAGATGAGAATACATATTTGTGCATGCCCAAAGCATGAGAAAAGACACCACAATTGTACAAGTTTGACATCGAAACTCCTGTGCCACTCCCATGCCCAGTAAGGCAGGCAAACACCAACAGCTAAGACTGCTAAGACTCTGAGTTACACTACATTACTACCCACAGTTGATTCATACAGCTCTAAAAAATTTCCCACAAGATCAAGTAGCTTAAAATTCACCAAAAAGGACTGAATGCAGTAGGAAAAATCAGTAGGTGTTAGGTTCTAAAATACCCTTGTGTCTTTTGCTGAAATCCCAGCATGGGCACCTACAACACATGGCCTCTTCAGCAGAATAAATGAAAATGTTCATGTATAAGTACGAGCAGGCTGAGGCCACAGCTCATGAGAACAGAGCTGGAAGGCTGTTCATGGTATCATCTTGTGTCCCCAGAGAATGGGGTGTTTGTTAGTTTATATAGGACACAGCTGCTTCAAGAATGAACCACTAATTTCACAAGCACATACATGGTTTGACCAATTACTGCTTTTACATAGAATTTGCTCATGTTTGCTTCTGGATTTCACAGGAGCTCTCAACTTTCTGACAGTTCTAAGTAATGGAATGAAAAGCAACATTTGCAAAAAAATACCCATGTTTTTATGCAAACTATTTTTTGGTTTTGATTTGAATTATGGAATGGAAACAAATCTGCCCAAGTTAGGTGCCCGGMTGCAGGGAACTGTGGGGAAGGTTTTTCTTGATGGAAGACATAAATTTAATCTATAATCAGAAAAAAATACAGGCAGAGGTTTCAGAACAACTGTAGATGATAAAGTTTTCAGGTATCTGACATCTCTGCACAATGAGAAAGACAAAATACAGTAGATCCATGTGACAGAAGGTGGTAATGGATCCCAGATATTTTAGAGTACTGTGGCATACAGAGGAAGCAAGGTAAATGAGCCCCAGTCCTCCCTCCTCAGCCTCAGAGTTTGCATTCAAATCTTCTGGGAATGCTCTATCACCCTACAGGATATACTAGTATGAGCTKTAATTAAACCTTTGTTCTGCTACACAGAACAAAAGGCACAGAGACAGAAAAACTGCTAGTTTTGTCTCTAGCTTACCTACTGAAGGGCTCATACAGCAGGAGCTAGATAAAAAGGTGTAAGTGGGGTTCCAGTTACTGTTCCCTGTAATATTTACAGATGTACAGCATATTGTCCATGAGAAAAAACAGACACTTGGGTTCATAGTCTGGAGTACAAATTCTCACCAAATGCTCTACCCTGAAGGAAACTGAAGGGAAACAGATGTGTATTCACACTCAGACACATCAGAGAGCCTCGACTGCAAGCCTCCTGTGTCATGGATGATCACTGACCTGTGCATGCTGGGCTGAAATCCCTCTCTACTTGCAGACCTGACCAATCCAAACTATATAGACATCTCAAGGGACTTAGATTAAAAGTGAATAGAAGGATCTAAATACAAGGAACCAAAGACAGCCAGGGAACTTCTAGAAAGCCAGAAAAACCTATAGAAYGTAGACTTTTATGGAACATAGCAAACTTATAAAGGCAGGGTAAATTACTTACCATGACTGATTTCATTGTATTTCTATATGTGTTTCACTGTATTTCTGTGTTTTCACTAGCAAAATCTATTGACAATTYCTCTTAATGACAAACTCCTGCAATCCGCTGCACACCTAAGTAGTACTCATCACAAGAAAAACAAGTGCCATAGCAAATTGTAAAGAATACTGCTACTAAAGCCCACTGAATTTGTTCACAGAATATTCTGATATGGAAGGGACACACAAGGATCACTGAAGTCYAACTCCTGTCCCTGCACAGGACRGTCCCAAGAATCAYACCACGATTCGTCTTTTCATTAAATATCTCTATTTCAGAACCCACACATGTCAGARTTTCMTGCTGACGACGGTGATAGAAGGTAAAAGAACAGGAAAAAGATGCACAGAGGCAACTTGAAGATGCAGCTACTGACAAAGAGCCTTCATCTTTGTCGTCAGCAAACCCCAAGTGCAACCTTGATCTCTTCCCTTTGTTCTCAGGCTTTTTGGAGAGCGCTGTAGTGCAGGTAGGATTAACACTGGTTAGTCAGCACCGCTTTTGAAGGAAGAACCTTTCTTCAAACAGTGTGTGTACACACTGCCATGCACAGACAGCTTGTAACTCATGACTAGATCTTCACAGCACTACCATACCACAAATCATTACTAATTTAAGAACACTGCTTTGCTGTATTAACCATCCTTGTCCCTGGCTAACCATCCTTGTCCCTGGCTTGGTTTGTATGCACATGAAGAGATGATTTGTATAACACTTTCTTGACCCGTTGAATCATAATTTGAAGCCAAGATTCCACAGTTCAGGAGCTACTGTGGAAAGCATCTCAATGCTTGAAAGACAGGTAGTACTTCGACACAGCTCACAAGAACAAGCAACCTGTGCATGATGACCACATACATGAAACTGTTCAAGAGCCAAGTCAGGTACTCCTTCTCACAAAAATGTTCTCTTTTATTTAAATGTTTTTACCAGGCAGTTATCCATGAACTGCAATTTACAGCATGAACTCTGACAGCTGTATTTTAGAAAACTAGACTAACAAGCAGGTGTATTGTGCTTAAAGTTCAACACTAAATTAGGAAAGAAATACAACTCTGCATGCTGTCCAGCAGAGCACTCAGACTTGCTGCTACACCTCATTAAAACATCAGCAATGTGCTTTATGTGTTGATTACCTATGGCTTATACCTAGTTTAAGCTATAACATTTACATCCCTGACAATCCAGTCTGCAACTACAACTTGCTCTACACTTCTCAAACTGTTGTGCTTATGAAATCCCATATGGTTGCATCCTGCCCACAGAACCCGAGGATTCATACAAGGATACAATGAAGCTCTTTGACTTTTAGGAAAGGACAAAACAACTTACTGTGCTGCTTATGCTGGTGTGCAAGCRCCCTGCAAAGGCAGCACCTCTCCAAGGCTAAACCACTAAAACACACCAAGCCTATTGCTACATTTTTTTGTTTTTTATTGCTGTGGTTGAAAGTGTTTGCTACACCTACAGCACCTCTATACATGCACAGCTAGAAAGTTTCTTCTTTAAGGATAAATATACAACGTGGACACGCACCAATAACAAATATATGTCATTTTTTTTCCCCATTAAAACTGTCACTGTCAAAAATATCCCTTTTCTGTACTCTTTCAAAAATAAGCTTCCAATAGTTCATCACAACCTTACTGACTCAAAGCATGTTGTCTCCAGAAATTTATAATAATTATCACTGTACTCAATCTTGCTGCTATCAGCAGGCATTTTTCTGTAACAAATATTTCAGGATTTTCATTATTACAAGCATCTCTTCACACAACTGTGATTAAAACAGAACTTTAAAAACCTGTTGTTTCAGTACTTTTCAAATGCTTTTAGAACCATGAGTTGTTTTTGACRTAACAACTTAATTTTCATCCTAGTCTAAATATAACACCATTTTTTTTGGTGGGAGAAAGTGTGAACTGGATACTTAACTTGTTTACATAGCTTTTTCCAGCCTACAAGACTTCTTGGCTACATTTAGCATTTCCATCATAGACAGATTACAATCAAGAATGCCACATAATGATTTAAGCCATTCTARTAGAAAACATGGGGGTCTGTTCCATGTGGTAGAATTAAATTCCTGCATACTCTGCACCACTTACTACTCCCATAAAGACACTATTTAATTTTGTGCAACTTAARCCTCACATTTATCCACATAGGGAAATGAAAAGTTTAGTTAAGCATATAAATATAGCTCTTACACAGCTGACTGTAACTGATGCTTCCGAGGCTGTACTGCCTCCATGACTATCACAGCATCTGGCTAAACTTACTTTAATCCAAGCTTTTCTGTTAAAGAAAAAGCAGAACAGAGACAAGTATGTTCTCAAGTAAAAAGCTAGAGAATTTCAGTACATGCAGTGTCTCATTTATCTATTTCTTTAAGAAAAAACAATTGCAAATGTGCTGCTGGCTGTTGCTGCAGGTACTGCAGGAAGCCAGCAGCTGGCACACCACAAAGAGAACACTCAGCGGAAACTCGTCTGTCGTTACATGGCAGAGTTCACCCACCAGGAGCTATCATTAACACCCAGGGTACAGCTTCAGCAGCCAAAACCCAGACGAAAGCAAACTGCAGCTGAAAGAATCAGCAGTGCTGCAGCATCTCCACAACAGCAACCTCTGACCCTGTGCTAACAACTCAGGGACCCCCCCCCCCACCTCTATCCCAAGCCAGCTCCACTTGGACCTTGGGCCATCCCTTTCCCCTCTGTGTCAAATGGCACTTTCTGTAAGCCTCAGTGAAAACCAGACCAGAAAAACATGGACAGAGGAGTGCTGAGGAAACAGGTTCTAAGAAGGGGCAGGTGGCTGTCAGACTGACTGCCCTTCAAAATTACACTGGGCTCTCTGCTGCTGAACCAGCCTAAATTCAGGCTATCAGGCCAATCAACCTAAGCTGATCTTGGATGAATTGTTTATAAATGCTCTGCAACACAGCCAGCCAGTCTGGGGAACTATTCTGATTTTATTTTTACAGGTTATCAGAATAAATTAGTTGGCTGAAAAAATTAACAGAAGCAAAGAACAAAATACTGAAGGATTTTAGGTTGTTGTTTGTTCATAATTTAGYTCAGAATTTGAATAGTAAGCACATAAAATAATGTTTACAGATAATACTCAAATATTTAACATCAAGTTTTTAAAAAGATTCACYATTCAAACACAATTAAGAATGAGACTTGTACTGGAACAACTCTTGTCCTCAACATTCTTTTAATGCCAGTGTCCACAAAAGTGATCATGTAGAAACAATAAAAAACTGGTCATCCCACAGAAGTACACACAGCCTTATAAATCTGTATTGATGAGATTTTGAATATAATTTAATTCTATATATATTTAATTTTTCATATGCATGTTATATATTTTTATGTACATAACTAATGATGATTATTAATTCAATGGCAGTGATAAAAGGCTAGGCAGAAGGACAAACTGAAACAGTGGATTTTATCCAGATTTTGATGCAAATTTGAGCRCTTGCAAAAAGCTCATCAATCTCAGGAAAAAAATAACTTCAACCTTAAAAGACTTTWTAAWAAAAAAATCAAAACCAAAACCATCCAGACTCATCACAAAGTACTTCATAAAAAGCAGTTCTGGCCAGAACAATCTGCCTATTCATACACTCCTGCTGCTTTCCAGAGCAGATTTTAAGCCTGAAGTCCATAARCTGTTTCTAAGAGCACTGCAAAAGATAACAAAAGGTGAGGTYTCTCATAGTAGCCAAGTACATCTAYCAGTTTGCTAYTAGAGAACCCAGGAGACAGCTCAACTTCTCCAGACCCTAAAATTCCCCACTTTGCACCCTTCATCTCTCTGGTGCCAACTACGGCYGATACTTCTGCCCCTTAGCTGAGCCAGTGGAACAAGCTGAGCAATAACACCTTGCTGAGTGATTTCTCACCTSATCTAGCAAGTTAAGATGGTTTACTCAAGTCAGAAGAGCACTGAAGCAGGCACATGTAGATGCTGTGAGGTTCCACAGCAGTTTATGCCAACTTATCTCTGGACTGCCACAGTGGCAGAGATCTCTCTGCCACTTTCTCTATGAGTTGCACGTTTTCCCCTTCCTCCCCTGGCTCTGAAGCACGTCCCTCGCAATGCATGTGATCTCCCAGCTGCAACAACTGACCTAGCTGAAAATGAATTTTTGGCCAAGCTATTTTTCAGCCAGAACAGTTATTTCAATAACTCAATGTACAGCCCTGTAACTTCCACAGCTGATGCAAGCAGGATGGCAAAACTGCACAGCTACAGGCAGGAGGGACAGTTGAGACAGCACTGGTATAAGTTGCTGCAGAACCACATTCCTATGAAAATTAAACACAATTTTAGTTGAATTCATGGCTCAAAAGCCAATGGAACATTTTACAAAATATGAAATTCAGATAAATTTGAAAAGCAGTTGTCTGCTGCAGAGTTTTGAGTTATCACTAATGAGTGAGGTTTTTTTGAAACTGCGCAGCCAGCCACACAGCATTAAAATTGCTTCCAGCTAGAAGCAAATGTTAATCATATTAAATACAGTTACTCTTCATTTAGAAAATGAAACTGCATTGTGAATTATGCACCAAAAAGAGGCAGTATTTGTGCAAACTCTTTTACTACTATCCAAACCAGACAGCTGGCAATGGCAAAAATGCTGGCAGCAATCTTACACGGTATAGTTACTCCTTAAAGCTGAAGTTGAGTTTTTCACTGAAAGGAGATATCTGTAACATAGCTGTGTAACATTTTAGTCTAGTTTTYGAAAAGTTATGTAAACAACATGTGTAGTGGAGGGAGATAACACATACACAGGAAAAAATTTTTGTTGCTGTTTATTGATTTTATTAAGTGKTTTTTAACAACCTATAGCTGGTATGTACAGCATACTCTTCCAAAAAAGGAAATTTGCTGTTTCCTTTTTTATGCTGAAGTCCACACCCAGGAAAAATTACACTGAAGTTCTTGTACATTAATTTCTCACACTGATTTGTATTTGCATAGAAGTGACAAAAACAACACAAAAAATCATCCCCATTTTTGAACTACACAGAACAAGTGTTACCTTCTAAAATGTTACACTTTCAGATGTTTTGGAAATGCACATAAGTTATATTCATATGTCACTGAAAGACAGATTTTTAATCTATTCTGCCACAAAATCAGCAAATTGACAATTAAAAAACTGTCAAGCCCTGTATTTTATGCAGATGGGCTACAGCGTGCCTTTCAGCTGTGGGACAATCTCCACCTGGCATCACAAAGTCAGCACAATAACACACACTAAATACAACCTTGCAAAAGCACAGGAGGAGCTCTGAGAAAGTAATTATTGACTTTATCCTAAGCCCACTAAAACTAATTTCCTAATACACAAGAAAATAAAACATCAGTGTAATAAGAAAAAAGCCCAGCCAGAATTCACTGGCAGCACATCAACCACGCTTACCCTAGCCAACCTTGTGGATGATGACAGCAAAGATTTCCTCATTTCTCCTTTTCATTAACAGAAGAGGGAGGATTTCACTTGCTGACTGGAACAAGCATAAAACCTTCAGCCACTCCATTCTCAAAGATGTGTCAGCAGTATCAGAAGTCATCCTGATACAAAATTTATTCCAAATTTATCAATAACAAACTACTAAAATGTGTCATCTTTTGACACTTGGGAGAGTGCTTTGATTTAACATCAAAAAGATGATGTTCTTTCATATCTATCTCCACTTCAGAAACAGGCCTTCCTTTTAGCTGTACTCATCTTTATCCAAAACCTCCTTACCCAAGATTTGGAACACCAGACAACTGAGGATCTAGGTGGAGCTGGATGCTGCCAATCCAATACCTAAGCAGCTGAATTTGTGGAGGATGCTGGCCAAACTACTGGAATATGAGGTCCTTCAAATGACCTCCTATGATCCCCAGGATGCTCCTGGACGCTCTGGTAACCCCACTGCTCACTGGAAGAGCATCCTCTGCTTTGTGGAAGATCACTCCCAGCAGGTCTTGCCAGCGCACAAGGACCCAGAGCAGACGAGGACAGATCAGCTGCAGCTTCCTGCACAGGGGGAAGATGTGGCTCTTGGTGCCACTGCCCAAGGTAAGCACATGTTAAGACACATTAAACTACAATTCCACCAAAGAAAATTAAGAAACACCAGAATGACAGCTTATCCCCCTTTCCGAATGGATACTTCCTTATTTCAATATTTACTTCAAGGGCAAGATTATGCCAAACTACACATCCCAGTCTCAGATTTGTTTTCCAGAGACCAAGTATGCACTGATATCCAAGATATCACCTTGACTCATCACCATTTCCTAMGTGAAATCCTGACTCCTAAATTAATCTGACACAATTATTTTTCTTCTCTTTTAAATAACCACAGATCAGTCATCTTTGAATGAGRGTAAGTTCAGTGTTTCAGTTCAGCCCAATATATAATTACTGTTTTTCATTCTATCACAAAGGATGAGAAAATAAGAAATATTTCTCTTTTTCTATTCAGCTTCCACATCAAAAATGCTTTTACTTGTACATCTACAAAGTTTAAAATATATTGTTAATAGCTATAATAGAAAATTAAATGCAGGTACTTCTTAGTAGTATAAATACTACACAGAAATTTGTAGTTTAAAACAACAAGAATTCATACAAACAACAGCCCTTCCTGCTTTTACACTAGAATRTACCAAGAGCAGAAGTTAAAACTAAGTGAGTCAAGCTGGGACTAAGTTAAGTAYGTGATCTCTTACAAAACCCAGAGCAGAAATAGGAGAACTACAAATATGATGCCAATCATTTGAGGGAGGAAATTCTGCATTAGGTACTGTATATGTTGCAGTTTATGAGCATTATAAAGAGGAATAAACATGGTCTTACAGATTAGAACTTTTGAGAAAGTGATTTTTATAGTCTAATGGTTTGCTGACAAGATGTGAGAACTGCATTAATTTAACAAAGATTTGCAAAACATTTTTCTGTGACAGAAAGGAATGAATAGGATGGTAAGAAAAGACCGATATCTTCTCAGCTCTTACGAGCAATAACAAAGTTAAGATTCCAGACTCAGTTCTGTTACTCAAAACTTCCCCTCTAATAAAACCACAAGAATACTAATGGCATTTCGTTGCTGCTGTTGAAAAAGAAAAAAATGAAACACATGAAACTGCTTTTAAGACAGAAAGCATGTTTCATAAGCCATTTTGCATCTGACTGTAAAGAGAAATGAAAAAGCTATAGCACAAAAAAAAAAAAGAACCACTAAAATATTAAAGAGCCTCTTCTCAGTGACACCCCAAAGATGATTCCAAGTAGGAATTCTATGACCTTTTGCAAAAGAAACATTAATATTATAGTCTCATCAGGCTAATTCCCCTACCATGTGCTTGGTTAAGGGCAAATTTTGTTACCATCTTTCTGAACATATCCAATCCATTAATGAGAAAATACAATAGCCTAGGAAGTCCACTAACCACTCTGATTACTTTAACAATAGAAAAATAATAGAAGGTGGTTATCACAAAAATACAGGATGTTTAATAGCAACATTCTGCTAAAGAGAGCACCTTTAGTAATGAAAAAGGCAATCATATTATTTAGTSATGCATAACAAGGTGCCTAGTGTCTCATTTTTCATTCACAGAAGTTAGAATCTTCATTTCCTGCATAACATTCCCAACAATTGCTGCTCAGAAAGTTTAGATGTGTCTTACATTGGGCTAGAAACTCACACAGCTAAAGCACACAACCATTTCTTTCAACGAAGCCATATATACTTTTTACTGGTTCTTACACTAATAATCCACATGTTGGGAAAGAAAAAAGTTCAGAGTAAAAGTCTTCTCATAAATTTAGTCTGACTTACAGTTTTAGGAGTTTAGGTTACTACCACACCTATGCAGGACAAATCAGGAAAAAAAAAAGGAAGAAATAGAATATGTCTTCCCATTTGTGGGTAAACAAAAATGGCTTTGTAGGCTACCCCAGAAATGCCATAACCACAACAACTGACAGATACTGGTCAATACTGTGGTCCCCTCTGGTTACCACATGACAAGAAACATMATCCTTTATACAAAGTTGTCAACACAATACACCACAGAGCAGAGTAAGGAGGAACTACACAGTAAAAAGGAGAACATATTTGTCACCATAAATGACAATAGTCTGCAGCATTAGAACKATCCAACAGATTTTAATTTTCTGACACCAAAGGAGCATTAAATCACACACAGATATTGCCAGTATCTGTCCAGAAGACAGAGCCACCGAATTTGTTCATCTATTCATTTGTTCTCAAATCTGTGATACTCCCTTCCTTTTGAAAAGCAAACAAACATCCTCTTCAGAAAAAAACAGCTAACTCTCCCCTACAACAAAAACTTATTGTCATGTACACGTCTGAGAGGTGTTTGTCTAAAAAATGTCCCTGCACACCTACACCAGAGCAGAAGCCTGAAAAACCTGGAGAAGTTTTAGAAGTGGCAGTGACAATGCTGCTAYTGGAAGGTGACTTTAAAGCAAGGCGAGTGAGGCAAGTGAAACAATTTGAAGAATCAGCAATATAAAGACAGATGGGAGATGAGCGGCAGGAAAACACAGACTGAACTCTGAGTTTTCTGCTGCTGGGAGACCGGAAATTTTCTACCAGGCACAGAACATACCAGCTGACTTAAAAATCTAGTCATGGGGGAATAAATAGTACACATACTGGCAAGTACTTTTTAATGACACTTCCAAAATAAATCCAACTACATATTGCCTTAATTACATTTTTAAGATTGATTAAATTTATGTAATTGCTTTATGAGCTCCACCAATAGACACAGCTTAAAAGTAAAAGGAAAAAAAAAAAAGAAAAAAAGGCACTCCCAACAAGGATTCCCTCTCAGAGGGCTGACAGCAGCCCCTAAGAATTAAAAGGATGCCAAGGGGATTGGGCATCCTAAAAAAAAGCTGGAAAAAATAAATCACTTGACATTCTAGAAAAGTGAAGGAGGCAGAATAGGCTCTGCTATTGTTAAGTATGCATTCTGTCTTTTCTAGACCTATTTAATCAATGTCTTTTCCAAGTGCCTCATGAGGTGGCATGAGCAATCTTAAAGCTAGTGATTAATACTGATTTAACTTCATTTGAGCAATGCCTTACTGATTACAACAGTCTGTCTTACATGGAAGGGGTACAAGACACATTTGGAAAGGAACGAGGGGGAAGAGGAAGGTCAGCAAGCTCCATCCAGCCTTCCTCCACAAAACCCACTCCCCACACCACATGAGGAGAACTASCAGGGAAAGTAGCAGTCACACATCCACCTCCAGTGCCGCAGTGACAGGGGACACCAGCAAAGGCTGCAGGAGGCATCACGAGCAGGTCCACACTGAAGAAACCCAAGCCCCTGGACCACGAGCAGGAGAGAAACAACAGGGACTCTGCAAGGCTGTCCACTGGAAGGAAAGGGAGCCCGATGCAGACTAAGGGTCCCATCAAGACAAAGTACTTGACACAGCTGCAGCAYCTTGTTTCAGTACCAAGAGCCAAATCCAAGCCTGAAGCCTGTAGCAGACCGMTGAGAAGCTGGGAGAACCACAAGCTAAGTGTGCTTCACATCACCCAWCTAAATCGAGACTGGGTGGAAAGGCAGGCATGACAACTATTTACAAACAACTGACGGGCACTCATACCAGCAGCAGCAAGGGAATTGTATTCAGGGCAAGGGAGTCCATAGCACGTGCCCACCCCATGTGTGCACGGCTCTCCCAAGTTCACCTTTCTGCCACCCAAGTTATCTACTTCCTGAGCTACTGCTACAGCAAACAAGCTTTTTTCAATTCTGAACTACAGCAGRGCTACCCAACAAGAGGTATAGAGAGAGGAATGAAATAATGAATCAGGAAGAAAGAATAGCAGGAAAAGTTCTCAGACAGTTTTTTTTCAGCTTTGGGAATCACTTCCCAAAGGAAGTGGTGTAAGGCTAACCACTTGAGTCATTTAAAATACTCAAGATTAGACACTAAAATTCTGCACTCCCATCAGAAATTCATGCACATTCTTAGAGAAACAAGCATYCCTCCAAATCAGTCCTTCACAAGGGTGGGCTTTACTGGGGACATGGCACAGATCAGACGCCTGAACAGAGACAGCAGAATGAGCTCCCTGGCTGCACCCACAGAGAACAACAGAGTTTTAACTGCTGACATTTCATTTTGAAATAAATATGGTTCATTAATCATGTGGCTGGCAAACAGATACAGCACTTAGCAGCTCCAACTTTGATTAAGGTAAGATTATGCACACCTGTCAGCTTTTCACCTTTTAGCTGAGACATCTTTAAAAAGGACAAAAGTTGAAGGTGTTCACATCTTAAACTTGTCTTGTCTTGCCAATCTATTGCCAATGGCTCACTGTTTTTGCAATCCTTATAAATAGAGCCTTAGGCAAGCTTGCAAAATGCTACTCAATCATTACCCAGAGGCAAGTAATATTTTTTGTGACAGGAGAATGAATCATCGGTTTCGTCGCTGGGATGGATGTGGACAATGAATGTCTTTGCTCTTAGTCTTGCTTAATTTAGTCTAAGTTACATCCTTCTAGTAGTATAATACTAATTTWAAAAGGCCCATAAAACAACCAAGAACAACAAAATTGTCTCACTGCCACCAAGCTGCCTTATTTCTCAAAACTAATTTTTCTCACACTGCTACCATCACCTACCAAATGATCTGCATGCCAGAAGKAAAAATTATTTAAATCTTTTTCCACATACGTAGGGTCCTGCTTAATTTCAACACTTTAGCACACAAGTAGCATTAGCTGTGAGTGGTTCCACTAATCTAAATGGAGACAATCATTACTCCTGGAAGTTTGTGTACCTTGGCATGAATAAGACTGTAGCAGCAATGGCAAATCTACCAGAAAAATCAACATTTTTCACCCAACAGCTATGTGCACATGTGCTGGCATGAATGGACTGTTGTATTCTATCAAGGACAAATGAAGAAGCAAACATGAACGCTGATCAGCTTCTTTTCATAAACAGTCACAAAGACTACCTAATGAGTTTAACAGGCAGTCAGATCCTTATTCCATAACATAAAGACATCTGACATGGGCCTGAACAGTGAGTCAGAATGAATTTCCCATCGCTCCATGTTTTCTTCCAACCACCAGTAACTGAAGGCAGTAAGAGGAGACAAAGCACTGCGCTAATGCTGTAAAATTTTTCAGAAATCCCCATGTGGGACATGGCACAGAGGCCTCACATTCCCACTCCATCCCGACATAAKTTTATAGCAAGCTATAGAGGCTCAGAGCCAGTTTGGACGGATCGAGCAGCCAAACGCTGCACTGCGACCATCCCGTCATTCAAACTGCACAGACCCCGCTCTCAGTGCTCGCTTTCTGCAGATTTGGGCAGGTCAAAACCCGGGGTATTCAAGTTCCTGCACTGCCTCACTCCTGTCGTTCCCATTCCTGTAACTCCAGCGCCCGCTTCCCATAGAAGGAACCTTCCCCCTCCGGCCGCCCGCCCTCGCCCACACTCCGGGGAAGCCGCCCGAAACTTTCCCAGCCGAGTGCTGCCCCCGTCTCGGGCACCACCGGCGGGAGGCGGCGGCGGGCACGGGGCACGGCACCGGCACGGGTTCCGTCCCTCTCGGACAGGAGGGCTCGGGGCGCTGSCCGGGGTGGCCGCTACCCCGCTGGTAGGGCCACGGCCGGCCCCGAGCGGACAAAGGCCCGGCCGGCCCCGGCGGCACGGGAGGCCCGAGGCCGCCGTCCCGCCGCCACAGGAAGCCGCAGGCTGGGCCCGACACCTTCCCGCCCACAGCGCCGGGCGGGCACGGCAGGAGGCGGCGCCCCCTCCTCCGCCCGGGACCGGCGCCGAGGGACCCGCACTCGGGGCGGCGGCGGCTCCCGGCGCGGGAAGCGGCGCTCGCAGTCCCGCGCCGCCCGCCGGAGCCCGCCCGAGGCGCTGAGCCCCGCGGCGGCCACAGGCACCGCTCATCCCGCTCCCGGCCGGCTGCGACCCCAGCCCGTCCTCCCGTTACCTCGGCCATGGCTCCGGGCAGCGGGCGCGCTCCGGCCCGCCCGGCTCGCTGCGGTGGCGTCCTGGGCTGGGCAGGGCTGGGCTGGGCGCGGCGGGACGCCCGAGCTCGCTCCTCGCTGGCTGCCCGCCGCCGCCTGCTCCGAGCTGCTGCGGGAGCCCGGCCCGCGGGGGAGGGGAGGGGAGGTCCGCGCTCCGCTTTACCCGCCCCGGAAACACATTCCTCCCCGCTCTCGTCAAGCGGGCCGGGGAGGCGTCTGCGGCGCGGCGGGCAAGGACGGGAGAGCCGTGCCTGAGGCGGGGCTCGGTGCCCGTTTCCCTCCCGCTTCCAGCCGTGCCGCCCGCCAGCGCCTTATTTGGCGGGGTTTGCCGGCGGGCCGGCTGTCCCCGGGCTGGGTGCGGACGGGGCTGGGGCTGCGCCGGGGCCCCCTCGCTCCCGGCGGTGGCGAAAGGCCGCTCCACCCCAGCCCTTGTCCAGAGCTCGTCTCCTGCTCCCCTCCCTGCCTGGCTCCACGCGCGGGGACAGCGGGGAATCTGGGCAGAGGGGGATTCCCTGTCCCTCTTGCTGGCAGCTGTCCCCAAGAGCAGTGGAARTCACCAAGTGATGAGTGGGCTTGTCTTGGGCTAACACACGCTCCGAGCTAAAAAGTCGCTTTCCCCAAATGCCTCGGCCGGAGTCTGCTGGTGTTCGGAGCATGCTCTTGGTATGTTAAAGTGCCCCTTAAAATAGGTACTTGGGAAATTACCGATTTAAAAAAAAAAAAACGGAAAAGCGTGGCATTCGACACCTTTCTGAAAGTAAGGTGTTGGGAAACACAAGCTATCAGCTCACCGCTCTGAGCTACAAGCACTATGCCTTTATGTGTGGCTGCTGGAGCTTGTGCCAGTTCTTGTTTTTATATGGTTAACTTAACCAGCAGTGCTGCAACTTGTTTATAATTTTAATCACTTTCCTCCTGCTTGCTTTCTAGCTGCAGTTTGGAATAAGAAAGGAATGATTCTAGTTTACTGAAGTGTGGCCTGTGATTCAACCCCGTGTTCCACTTGGGTAGTGCAGTGGTTTAGGGTGCATCTCATAACAGCTGTTTTAGCAGAAGCTTTTAATGCTGGTACAGCTGTAATTGCAAAACTGTTTTAGTGGTGTTGGAAAATGAGGTTGAAATGACAGACTACTGCTCCAARCAGCTCCATCAAAAGCAAGCACAGGAGAAATGAAATGGTAGCTAAATAACTTTGACATMCAGAGATAAGGACAGCAGGGGCTATATGTTTCAACAGGTAAATCAAGATATAATATTAATACAGCCAGGAAAGAAGAAGGCCACCAGAAAGCCAAAGCTTTAAAARTGCTAAAAAACTAATGCCATGCAAAGTAAAAGCAAATGCCAGAGGGGTAGTGATCTGYCAAAAATGTGTGAAATTTAAGTACTGGAAGATAAAAATTAATTTTATCCGTGGTATTCGTCTCTGCTTCTTTATTTCAGGGGTAAAAAACACATCTGGTGCTAATTATGACAAGGTTGTGGATTTTGATCCTTGTGTGGGCCATTCCCTTAAAAGATGGACTTGATGAGCCTTGTGGATTTCTTCTAACTCAGAATATTCTGTGATTTTGCCARAATATGCAAATAGTGAGCAGCTGTCCACTGTAGTGTACTGCAAAGAAGTGGTGGCAAAAATGTGCTACTGAGATCACTGGGGCTCTGAGGAATAAATAAAACTGCTCAACAGACTGGTTCAAGTGCTACCCAAGGCTCTGCTCAGATCTTATTGTGTCAAGTAGCCAATGGCTGGCTGTGCTGAGCAGTAGGAAATCAAATGGAAAAAGTCTCACAAATGGCTGAAAAAAAAATCACTGAATTATTTGGCTGCTTTCTGGACTCCTTTGGAGAGCACAGATGGGTATGAAAATCATGAGTTATTTTCCAACACTTGCGAAGTACTAAAGATGTCAGGAAAAAAAAAGTGCTGGAGATGTCTGAGCCAGTATACACAATTGTAGGTGATATCAAAATGTTTAATGCAGTGTCTCTATAYTGCAGTGTACATGACATCTGGGAGAGTAAGTGAACAGTTTTGCACAGGAGGGCTCAAGAAAAGATGGGTATTCATGGAYTGGGTGGAAAGCTGGGAAGTGTTTTGTTCTGTTAACTGTTAACTTATCTTGCAGATACAGATTTTATTATAACTTTTACACAAACACGAATCCCAAAGCAGGTTTTGCTGTGTCCAGTGTTGCCTTTGTAAAGAAGCCAGCTGTGTGAATCAGGGGTGCCCAGCTGCAGCCCCAGGGCTGGGGCTGAGTATCCCTGTGCCAGGCAGCTCTACTGCAATCCCTCCCAGTGCCTGGCTGGGAACCTCTGGAGTCAGGGGTCACTTGGGTGCCTCCAGAGAAGCAGGAGCTGGTTGGCAGGAGAAGCTGCAGCATCTCCTAACCAGTTGTCAGGATATTTCCTTGGCTGCAGTTTCCYGTTTGCCACATGTTGCTTCCAAGCTGCTGAACTCTGACTTCCCAAAGCCCAAACAGCCAGGGAGCTGTCACGCTGTTCTCCAGCATCTTCTCCACTCCTGCAGCTTGCAAAGCGTTTAGAGGGAGATATTTTTCAACTGGGGCCTCAGTGATAACAAATGTGTTATCACTGGATGTGTTTTAATGGGCATGGTTTGCACATTAATACCTAAATGCAAATGTCTCCCATCAGGGCACCCATTGGGCAACTTCATAATCTCACCAGCCMCTAACACTTCCACCTTTACTTCATACTGTACCAGTTATCTCTCTCACCTCTGCCCCAGGAATGATAATTTATCTGTACTGCCCCACTTTCCCAACAAACTTTGTTACTGACAGCAGAGTACTTTCCCTTTCCACCCCTCTTCTTTTCCTTCCCTGCCTCTTCAAAATGCTCCTACCCTACTTAAGGTATTTTTTTATTTCCAAACTAAAGAAAACCAAATTMTAAACCTGAGGTAAAAAACCATGGTCTGATCACAAAAGATGGATAAASGGTGGAAGAGAAAAGAGGAAGTCAAAGTCATTTTCCCAAGGATAGGAATGAAGCCCGGAAAAGAAAGCAGGTCTTCTGGGAACACATCAGACTGCAGCCAATGAAGCCAGGAGAAGAAAGCAGGTCTCCTGGGAACACATCAGACTGCAACCACCTGGGTTGAACTGGCTGTGGGAGCACCCAGTTTTCCTGGCCTGACCTTGGAGCAGAGCAGCAACAGCTGCAGCCGCTGTTTTATTCCAGCAGCAGCTGTGCAGTCACCAAGGGGCACAGCGAGCACTGAGACCTCGCTGGCAGCTGGTCAGCACTGGGCYCTGGCTTCCAGAGTGGAGGATGGAGGAGATGTTAGGGCTTGGACAGAAGATTCATAGAGAAAGTATTTTTAGAAGGGTCACTTAGTACAGGAAGTGATGGTGCTAAATGGTTGTGGTCATTGCTTTTGATAACAGCCTTTATTTGGCTGCTCATGAGGAGTGAACAGCRCTTCTCTGGAGGCAGCCTGTCAGACACGTATAGGGTGCCCGTGATATGGAATGCTGTGTTTGCACTGGAGCCAGGGTCTCCTGCCCCATACAAGCAGTGAAGTGAGTCACAAGTGTTCAGCCAGGAGATTGCCACAGATTGTATCCTGTGGGCAAAGGTTTGCCCTGCAAGACTGTCTGCCTGCTGTTCATGGGAGCAATGTTCAGCGCTTAGGTGCAATAAAGCTGATATATTCACACCTGGTTTATGATCAGGGCTTAGATCTCTGCTKTGTTCAGTCGACAGTCCTGTGTTTAACATGGGCCTGAAAAGGTCAGAGTCCACCCAGCCCTTCCTTCAGCTCGGCAGCGTTTAAAAAGCARCTTGTGGCTGTCAGGCAAGAAGAAAGGAGAGGTCACCAGAGCACATGGMCCTTCTGGTGGGACTGTGCCCTTGYTGGCACAGAGCAGGCTGTTGGAGTWGAGGGGCTGGGGGACAGCTTTGTTACAGCTGCACTGTGCCTTCTGATGCTTCCTCTGACTCGTTTTCTGCACTCCTTCAGCTGAAGAGTTGCTCTCCCCTCTGTGCATATGTTGGGGTAGGCTGAGCTGTTACAACCCCTGCTGCCATTAGCATACACATTCCTTCTTGTTTGTCACATGGACTTCTATCTTCCRAAGCACTTTTGTGGGACTCCTATGTCATTGTGAAGAGAGTTTGTTTCATGCAGGAATTCTATAAGACATTTTGATCCTCAATAAGCAAGACAGGAATCCTTTTTCATGGTTAGGCATGAACTACGGGTTGCCCCCTGTGTTCYAAAGTAAAGAAGTGAGCAGGAGTTAAGTGAAGAGACCAAAGCCTTTGAGATTTATGTTCAAGCGCTCATACTCGTGGTAACGCAGGGCAGAGAATTTCTGCAGCTCCTCAGTTGCTTGAAATGAATAATGTTTTCTAGAGAACTAGATTTAAAAAACTTCAGGCTTGAAGATATTTTYGTGTTTAATTACCCAAGAAAAAATGCCTTTGGGAGATTAAAAATATCCCCAAAGGATGATAACTCTGAATGCACAGTAAATTTCTGAGATTCAGCAGTTGGTTAATTCTTACCATGTGCTGATTTTTTTCTGTGAGACCCTGAGATCACGTGCTTACATATTCTGTTCCCTCCTTCTCAGGGGATTCCCACTGTTTAGACAAGCAGCTCATGCTCATTCAGGGGAAAAATGAATTCCACTGCCCCCTAAGAAATGAGCAAGGATGATTGCAAGAGCTTTCCTTGAAGAATTATTCTGCTTAGGTTTTGCCCAGAGGGACATCCTGCAACATTTTAAGCTCAATGCAGTAGTTATTARTGCATAAAATTACTTAAATTTAGACTTGTGCAGAGGAGAGGAAGGATAGAAATGAGAAAGGAGGATTTTGGTATCAGCTGTAGGAGWAAAAGTAGGAGATGGTAGCAGTCTACTGAGACTGTAGCAGTACTGAAAGTCTGTCATGAGAGCAGGAGTAAGGACAGATTTAATGTTCATTGATATATAGGGGAAAGAGGAGCTGTGTGGAAAACAGAATATTTCAAACAAGACTAGTAGGCAAGAAAAAAAAGGCAAAAATAGTCTGAAGGAAATAAATAGTRATGGTACCACTGGGAAAAGAGATATGGGCAAATGGAATGACTATTGTTTGAGGTGATTGGCTGTTCTAGTAGAAAACAATGGCAAAAAAGGCAGAACARAATATTTTTTTCTAATACTATTTCTGTCAAGTAGTAGAGTCCTATATTGAGATTGTTCTGAAACCCCCAATTTATCCTCCCCATTATTGCACATCTGAAGTTATTTTCATGATTGTGTTTTTTCAAATAATTTCATTGACTTTTTTWAAAAGTTATTTTTTAAGGCTCATATCTAAAATGCTTTGGCAGTAATGATGTTTGGATGAAGATGCCAGAGATTTACAGCCAGAACCTCTTGCTTGTGCACTCTCTATGATCCCCATATGATGTCATTTTTCAAGAACAAGTGTCATCAATATTCTTTTTCTTAAGAGGTTATGTCTGGACGTTAATGGCAGTTTTGCTTGAATATTGATTTGTCCCACTACCTTGTCATCTAAGCAGAGTCTAGTACAAAGCAATTCTGACTTTCTGTTGTCTATTCAGCCAGCTTTTCTTGCCTTCTTTATSATTCTGGCAGCAGTTGCAGTTACTKTGCAGCAGTAAGCTGTGTAACTTGCAGGATTCATCAWGCAAAAATTGAGTTTCTCAGTCTACAGGTTCAGGCTCTTAAATGAAATTCATCATCAGATAGAGGGAATTGTAGTTTGCTAGTATCTTTGGCAGTAGGATATTCTGGCCACAGARTGAAAAAACACAAAGTTCTGAGTTTAGCTGTGTGTAATGAACCAACAAGGAATGAAAGTGAAAAGATAATTGTTGATGAACTTACATACAACAGAGAGATTCACGAACAATTTTGAGAAAAGYTCAAAAAGAACAAGGTTGAACATTTTAAGGAGGTGAATTGATCACTCTTGTACAGGTTAAAAATGCATTTTAAAGTTAGTATGATTCTAATGCACATGTAGGCCATCCTGGATGTCCCATTGCTCAGATGGTAGGAAGGCATTTGGCTTTCAGCCTTTTGCCTCACAGCTTACCCAGGATCTGTGGTATTTTCTGTAACCACATACTTGAGTATGTGGCATTGGCTTTCTGCTGTAGCTGAGGTTTAGCTAAAATTAAACTGTCTTCAGACTAGTAAACATAAATCTTAATTCTCTCTGCTTGTCTGGTGTCTGTATAACAAAAAATCTTGTGCCATATATGATCCAYCCTCCATCTTACCCCGTCCTTCCTGTTTAATCTCCCCATTTTCATCTGTGATCCTTCAGATTTCTTGACCTGTTTTGTACAGTCCTCTTTCTCTGGTCTGCAGTATGGGCTCTGGGCTGTTCCTTTTGCCAGTGACACATACACCCTCATGCTTACATTCCTGCTGCACTGATCTGTCCCCAGTTCCCATTCAGAAAAGATGAATTCCAAGAGCTGTTGAGGCACACAATGTCCTCTGAAAATGAACCTGCAGGTTCCAAGAAAACTCCACCAAGCTACTTTCCAGATTGGAGTCTGCATGCTATAAACAAAGTTTTGGAAAATATCAAATTCTAGTTTCTATCAAATATATGTGTCCAGGCTCATAAAGTAACCTGATTTACAAAGCTGTCATAAGAAAGGCCAGGGATGCCTSTAACGGCTTTAAGACCTTTGCCCTGAGGATGGGAGGTTGCAGGAATTATTTTAACTTCATTTTTTGTTATCTTTGTTTTACACTATTGAAAATGGCAGGTCTGTTTTTACTTTCCAAAGGAAAACACACAACTTCAGGAAAACTATTTTCTTAGACGCCTTCATCCTGATGCATTAATATAGCAAAGCTGTATAATAGGTAAAATGGGGTTATAAACAGGAATTAGGCCTTGCCTGAAGGCAATAATACTTATATACTAGTTTTGTAGGTTTAYGGGGACATTGCTGAAGTCATATTATAAATTTCCTAGAAATTTATAAATTTCCTAGATTTCTAAAAAGCTATAAAATGAAAAGAAAATGGTGTTCAATTTAAATAATTATCTTAGGTGACRTAGCTGTGAGATAACATGTAAATCCTAAATTGAAATTGGTCTGTGCTGTGTAATTTCATTGTCTAAACAGAACTGATTAAGTTTAAAAGCCATGGTTAATAGTCTATATTAAATTAGTTTTGAAACCTGTCCATTTTGATAGTTTCTCTTTTGACAGCATAAGTCTTAAAAAAAAAAATTGTGGCATTTTTGTCCAAAACCCCCTCCTTTTAGTTTTTTTCTCTATGAAAGCATCATAAAAGTCTAACACCTTATTTTAAATTAATTTACTTTTATTACTTTTTAAATATCAAAGCAGAACTATTATACCGGTGTAAATATCTATTTGTGGGCTATAAAACTATTCTGCAAGGCGTCCTCAAGAACACATCTGCTGTAGTCAGGCCAGTGGATTCTCAGCTTGCTAAAGTAAGAGCCGCTCTTCACCTCTGCTTGTTTCCACACCTCTGCTGGCCCCATTGCTGTTGACAGCTTATAAAAAGAGCCCAGCCCGTGACCCACCCTGCAAGCAGCCAGCAGCAAACCTTCCCTGAGATCCATCCCWGCCAGAGGCAGCTCCTTGGATTCCAGGCTGACCCCAGCCAGTGGACGCTGATTCATGCTGCCTGAAGATAGTGCCTGAAAAGTCTTGCATCTCTCTCCCTTGACTGTAACAACCAGTTTGAACTTGGCCCTTAACTTTCCATGGGCAAAGTGGGATGTGGAGAGCCCTCCCTCGGTCCCTTTTATGTTCCACAGTTGTGGATAATGGATCTGAGCACTGGCAGAAATGCGTGCGAGCCCCGCGCAGGCGGCCGCAGGAAGTTGTGAGCTCTCTGCTCCATAGATTAGAAACTGTAACCACGTCCTGAAGTTTTATAAACTTCTTACTCAGATCTTCTCTGTGAAACATTTCCACTTAGTCAYTGGCTATTCAGCACAAATGATTGATCAGAAACATTTTTCTAATGTAAATCAGCCTTATCATGTTTAAACACAAATAAAACTTCTACCAGCCAGGATGTTATGCGTACTGGGAGTGGGAGGGATGCAAACAGCTGGAAGCATTCCCTGTTTACTGAATCCACATTGCCATAGTGCTGCTTTGCACAGTTGGAGAATTGCTGTGCAGAAGGAGCAGCTCACAAAGAGTTTAAAATTGCTTGGCCTTAAGAGCACATGATTTGCTTTTCATTTCATGCTTTGATTTCAGTCCTCTGTTTGGGCTAAAAATAAGGAGACAGAAATGTTAAGTATACTGGCATTTTATTTATTCCACTAATTTCACTACCATCTTATAGTAGAGAACACCTTCCCACCAAACACTCGTTTCACATTTCAGAGAGTTCTTTCATGCTGCTGGGAGATGTATTTTCTGCCTTTGAAAGTACCATAAAAGTACAGAGAACTGACTCAAGCTGACTCATGGTTGGGGCAGATGATGCTTTCAGCTCAGCTGATTCTGGATAGCATCGCAGGTTATTTATACAACAGGCTTAAGGCTTGCAAGTGACTTGCTTGTTGTTCCTTATTAAAATTTTAATTTTATACCAGGCAAGCCTTAAGTATTTATGTAACAATTTTATCTGCTGCGCCTCATCCTTTTACTGGAGGTAAACTGAATACAAGTGGTGTAATTTTTGTTTGGAGGCATTTTTATTTTCRGTTGGAAAGGAAGGGGCTGAAGTGAAAATGAAGGTTGTCATTCTTGTTGTCTGGACATTTTTGCCTTAGTCACACTCTCAGCCTTGACTTCTAAGTGCAAACAGGAACTTGAGTCACTTGTGGGAAAAGGTGCAGACTTGTTTGTGACACTTCACCTGCAGGAGAAGGTTTGTCCTTTGCTCTTATTCAGTTGTTGAAGTAAAACCAAATGGCACAGCACTGATAAATACATAAACTGAACTACTTGTATCACCCTACTTTCTTTATCTTACTGGACTTACTGTCTTCAGAGCACTGTGGTATTTCTGGAAATAAGCTTTTTTTCCTGGAATACAGAAAATTCAATTTAAAACTTTAAAAGACATATTTTTTCACTAGGTAATTTTAATATTTTTTTCTTCTCACAAAAGTCATTGAACCACCTAGTAAAAGAARTACTCAGTTATGAGATAATTTATGTCTAAAAGAAAAACCCAGAGTGGTTGTATTAAATGTCTTGCTGTATGACAGCGGAGATCTCATCCACCAACTACACAATATGCAGTTAATTTCATATAGCATTTCATTGACAGTTTACTCACATGGCACTCTCTTGTGGAATATATTTAGGGTTTTAGATCCTTACACTTACATCTATCACTTAAAGTGATCGAGTGTCCCCTCAATGATACAGAGTGCTTTCCTGGCTGAGCAAGGAATGTGAATTCTGGTGTCTGGCTCCTTAAATTTTAGATGTCACCCACTGGCATCTTCTTTTCTTTCCAGTACTGGTAAATAAAAGACAAAAAATTTATATGATTACATTTCTTGAAGTGAGGGAAAAGAGGTGGATTAATTATTGTGTAAGTGGAATCTGAATCTTGATCTATTTATGTCTGTACATATATATGCATACTCATAGATGCAAATACATATGTGTGTATGTATCTGATTTATAAAGGTTTTTCTTTTCTGCACTAAAAACCTTTTTTTAAACTGTATCAGAGTGGTAGCACTCTATAATGTCTGGTTTTAATACTGATTGAGAACATTTAAATAACTCATCAATTCAATACATGAAGTAGCTATTTACTGATTTCTTGAAGCTTTATAGGCTAAATTGTATGGGCTAAATTCAGGACAAAAATAGATCTGCTTTTGATTTCTTTAGCAGTGTTATTACAATATTCTCTGAGAAGAGTAACAAGTTTCTTATTAGCATTTAAGTTCCCATGTTTCATACCCCCACTGGTGTACCTGTTTGTTCTAGAAATAAGTAAGATTTGTCACTCTTTATTTTGGATATTTTGGATTTTGTCACTCTTTATTTTGGATCTATGCTGCTATATGTCCCTGAGATGCTGCCACTGCTCATGACTTTTCTAGGGAAAACATGAACCTTAGTGAGCAGGTGAGTTCGTGAGAAACTAGTGAAGCCTCTTTTGCTAACTGCTTATATCTTTATGGTTTGCTTGCTTTTTAAGTGAGCTATGGCAACATTTCAATTTGATATCAAAATTCATAATGCAACTAAACCGTTCTTCCTTTTTCCTGCGGGGAGTTTGGGCAGCAGCATGCAGACTGCAGTGCTTATGGTGTCTGCACCCTGTTCCTGAGGGCATGAAGGATGGTGCTGTGCTGCTGGCATGGCTCAGCAGCCCTGGGCTTGTGCCATTTGCTTCATATTAGGCCCCTGGCTTGAGATATCTCAGYGAGGAAATGTCCCATGGTGACTGCCAAAGCTTTTTGTTTCACAACCCTTTTTCTACTGGWGCCCCAAGTCCCCACCCCGGGTCAGCCTCCACAAACCTCATCCCAGGCTGCTGCTGTCAGCCTTGCTGCTGCTCTAAGCATTGTGCCTGTCCTTGAGTGTTTTTCCAGATGCTCAGCTGCTGCTGTACTTTTGGCTACTGGTGCTGCTGGCCAACTCCACTTCAAAATACATTCTTCTGTTAAAAATATTTCTCAGGCAACCAAAAATATTCATGTCTCATCTCTTTCTGCATTTGCTAGAGATCCACTRATGGGGTCCAAACATTATGAGGCACACACAGATACAGCACTGGCTAGTGATGAGATGAAAAACCTTTCATGTTTCCATGTTAACTGGACTAAAAAATGAGCCAGTAGTGTGAAAATGTAATTTGGCTGTGCAAAATTGAGATACTGCATATAYACCACTTTCTAATATACTACCACCCACTTGAATTTATTATTCAAACATTCAAATTCGGGTAACCCAAAAGAAAAGCCTGGCCACCTGTTCTCTGTGGCCTCCTTATTCTATTGTTCCACCATCCTTTTAAAATTATTTTGTTGAAAACACTTTCACGAGCTGGCTGGCTGTTTTCCTGGAAAATAGCTTCTGAATAAATAATAGGATGTGGTGGAAACTCCATGGAAACTGCGGGGTTGTCAGCTCTGATTCCAGCTGTTGTCCTCATCCACATCTCCATTGTAACCAGTGGATCTATTAAAGTGTAAATCTTGTGGTTTCCTCCCTGACAGACTTCCAAGCTTTTTCCTTCACATTTCTACTGTGTGGGCAGTTTTCGTTAGC
This sequence comes from Cardinalis cardinalis, assembly GCA_014549065.1. NCBI lineage: Eukaryota > Metazoa > Chordata > Aves > Passeriformes > Cardinalidae > Cardinalis > Cardinalis cardinalis. The sequence goes on from JACDOX010000020.1 coordinate 774,879, forward strand.
TCTTTTACAAGTCCACAGATTTTATCCAGAAGGGATGACCATTACAAATTACCAATTTGGTTGTAATAGTTTGGTAAACCTGTTAATCTAGAGTCCATTGGCCTCATAGACTCACATAAACTGCAGTACTAGGAAGGGAAATTAGTCAAAATCAAGAATGGTTTTGATGTTTGCAAGATATCCTGTGCAGCTCTTTTTGCAAATGGTGGGCTCATTTTATTCTGAGCTCCTAAATCTAGAGTTCATTGTGAGGTTTGGTGTCTTAGTCAGAGTATCTGTTAATATAATACCAATATAAAGAAAAAAGAAGAGAAATGCGAGTACTTTAGAACAATTCTATTTCACATGACAAACCCGATTTTTTTCTACTACCTTAGATACATTATTCTGTGTTATATTTTGTTTTGAGTTTCTATTTTCATAAMATAGAACTAGTTTCTTATTTTTTATGTTCCTCAGTTCTATAGACAGTGAGAGAAAAGAACACCCTGAAGGTCCTGGCAGAGTCTTCTGAAGATACAAACTGTACAATAGGTGTGGTGTGCTTTTCCTCTGGGTAATGATTCTGCAAGGCAGGGCAGCATTGCTTCATGTGGGATTGTCTCATTTTAAGACTGTTAAAGAGTGGCTAGATTATGATTTCTTTTCCCATTAAATATTSCCAAAATATTTTTAAAACAGGATTTCATTAAAACAGGTCACACACAAATAATTAGGGAAAAAAGGCAGGAGCTTTTTGAAAAGAAATAAAAGTACTCGAGTTTAGTATACAAAAATACTAATCTTCCACTTGAGAATAGGGGAAAGGCATGGCTGGCATGGGCTGTCCTCAGTCTGTTGTTTTCTTGAGCAAGAAGAAAGGAATGATGTTTCTCCCATAGTTTTCTAATAAAAACCRTGAAAGAAAATTGAAATAGTACCAACAGACCTGAAACTCTAGTATTTTTCTTCATTGCTGCATTAAATTGAGTTCAGTAATGGAGAAATGTACTTCAGGGCTGAGCATCAACTGAGTTTACTGCAACTTATTAAAAAGAAGACTTTCMATTTGCAATGCATTTATATTAAAAAGAAAGAAAGAAAAAAAAGGCAGCTTCTTTTCCCTCCAACTTAGTCTGAAAATATTTTAGTAAGCCAGAAGTTGCTGGTCCTGCCTGTTTCCCAGGTCAGAGCTGTACCTGATCTAAGGGCTGTGAAGTTCTGCTGCCTCTGSTGTTGTCCAGCCCACATCTGCTGGGCTTCCTCAGAAACTCCTGCTCTGCTGAAGGTCTGCCAAGTAAGAGGTATTCCAGACAGACCATTTCACRTTCAACAATGCAGATTTTTTTTGACAAAACTTGGTTGCAGAAGTGATCTTTTAGAAATAGCTCTGTCTTTTCTTTGGCTATGGCACCAAGCATGGAGATAGGAGATACTACCTTGTAGTGTGACCTTGGACTAGTTTTAGTTTAAATAATAATTTTAGTGGAGCTTGTAAGCAGAGTTTCACTTTTCTGAGCCTTCATAAAATCTGTGATGCCCGTATCAGCTTGCTGGAACTTGCTAGCTTCCTTTCCCTGGCAGGAGTAGGAACAGGAACTGTGACCCTGGGCCAGATGGCTCTGGAGCAGGACTTYGAGGGAAGTGACAGTGCCTGCTTGCTCTGGTTCTCCCCAAGGCTATTGRTCATTGCTGGACACACAAAATTGATCAAGTGGCTGTGCTATGGCCATTCTTACTTTTTAGTGTACAAGGTGTGCAAGCCTTACTGAAGCCTTTTCTGCTATTGAACAATAAAGTATTCCCTCTTCCTGTAGACTTGCTTCCAAATACATTTTTTGCTGCTTACCATGACCTYAGCTGATTTTGGAGCCTTTGTGTCTGTGAGGGCGTTTGACAGATTTCTCTCATCTGCACTTAATTTTCTGAAGAAATTTCTGTCTCTCTGCTGAGTTTTTTTTCAATCTATGTAAGAAAATTAAACAATCTAAATATGCAGAATTTCATTGGCAAATGGAGGGAGGAGGATTAACCTCTACAAGTATTCAAAGGACACTGAGATCAAGGAAGGAGATGAATTTGTTGGGAGTATCCAAGACTTTATTCTAGACTCAAGAATAACTAAAACCAGAGCAAAAATGTATTTTTGGACAAGTACAAGGAAAAAACCTCCAAGGTTTACTGCTTTGTGGATGAGACTCCAGAAATAAAACTCTTTTGTCTCATCATTTATAAAGTTCTCTGGAATTCTGTGGACAGAAGYATGCAGTGGAAGGATGGGAAAAGGTGACCCAAGAGTCATGATTGAAGTTTTYTAGGAAGAAACGAATTTGTTATTGGTGTCAATTATATGATGGCAGTCTACAGACAGAAAAGAAGACTGAAGGGARAGGCTCACCCATGCCCTTGAGAGAATTGTAGACTAAAGCTCTGATCTGCCATTGGGTCTGTAGAGATGAACCCTGGAGACATAGGACTGTGGAATTCCAGTGCCTGGAGGGCTCTGCAGAGCCACTTATCTAGCTGCAGAGTAAGATCTGTGCCAAGACACCCAGCTTCAGCTTGTATCCCCTGAATGTGCAGGTAGCACCATCCTGGGTGTTCAGCTGTTTGATCTRGAGCTCTGGGAGATATAATTGCTGATGAAAATCACCCGTCTGCTTCATCTTTCCTATTCAATGTCTTTGTCCTGTTCTAAAAAGTAGCAGAGTTTTTTTTCTCTTTGCTGGTAAAAGAGAATCCCAACAGTTCCAGAGAGTGCTCCCCAGCCCAGGATCAGCTASACAAGTTGCTGGTGCGTGTTCAGACATCCTTACATGGTACTAGAATGGACTTGTCTGCCTGACTAATCTGATCTGTGAGTAGAGAAGAAACTGCCCTTCCCCTTAATTTTTTCAAGTAACTTGTCTGAAAATGGTTGGCTCTTGAATGTGTTTGTGGTTTGGCCTCCAAGTCCCTTTCTAGGAAAATGAAAAGCTTTTGCAAACCAGATGATTACAGGACCATGCAAAACAAGCCCCAAACCTATGTTTGTTGTCTTGTTATGGGACTTATGTACAGAAGCTGTACAGAAAACTGCTTGGGGGCACTTTATTTTAGTTTTGACATTTATTTTCTCATGTACAAAAAACATTGGCTTTCTAGTTTTAAAAATAGAATAAAAATGGAATATATCAACCCTATAACTTACTTAGGGAATGTATTTGAAATTATATGAAGTCTGCACTGTTGAGATGAAGGTGGCAATCTCTGTACTGCTTTCTGAGGCAGTGTTACATGACTTTTAGTACACTAGGCATTCGATTTTTTTCTCTGAGGGATCAGAAATGCACACAGTGTTGGAAATGCAGCCACACCATAAAATTATCTATTTTTAAGACATGAAATTGTATCTAATGAAGCCTTCTCAAGACCTGCACTCACAGTTGTACTCCTCAGTTACTCATTAAACCCACCTTAGAGCCTGTGCATACAGAAGGACATATTTTCTTCCCTGTTTCCATATCTTCACATCTRTTTCTCTCTTACTTCCTTTTCTATTTTTCTCACACATCAGTTCCTCCATCATCTGTTCAGTTCAGTGCATTCTCCCAGCTTGAGTGGAGAAATTTTGAAAATCCTGAAGGAGGCTTACATGATGGAAGCAGCAGGAAATGAGGGCACAGAAACAAAAAGGAAGCTCTAACTCGTGAAATGGTGTGGCACTCTTGGCAAGAGGGGTAAAAATGCGGTGAAGAGGGAAAGAATGTACATACTKAAAATCCAGCCTGAACTGGGGCCATTCCTCTTCTGCTTCTTCCTAGCTTCTGCCTTGCTGAACTGAGGACTTTGGCCTTTATCCCTAGTTAATGAGCAGGAGAAACACAAACCCCCATGAGCCTAGCCTAAACCAAAAAAGGATGTGTACAATATGCTTATTTTTGAGGGACATCAAGTAGCAACCTTTGAACTRAAGTTTACTCCAGTAAACAAGACAAGAACTTGACTTCTGAGAGTGGACTGTGAGAATAAATATTTCTGCTTGAAATATTTTTTACATTCCAGAAATAGCTGGTGTTTTATATGAGCTGTAGATATGCAACCCATTCTAAATCAGTATAATTTTCCTTTCAAAATGTAGTTTTTATCCCTCTTCTAAATCTTTAACAAATATTTTAAATAATACTTATAACAATTTTCCTGTTGGACATGTGCTAATCTTTCTTTCAGCTCATAATTATTTTAATCAGAATTATTTTGGTTTTCATCACCAGCTACTATGGGTATGCCTGTCTTTTGCTTACTGCTGTAACTGGTGTTAAATGAAAAATGATCTGAACTGGCTTCCAGAAGAAATTAGCTTAGTTACTGGTGGCTCTCTAGCAATGGCCAAATGCGACACGGAAAGGTTTGCAGTAGGCGTCTAGGAAGGCTGGGAAGGCTCTGTGGTTAGCTGGAGATGAGCTCTGTGGTGTCATGRTTATGTTCCTTGTAATATCTGAAGTAGCTGGGGAAGAGCTTTGTTTATGCATTTCTGCACATCAGCCAAATTTACTGCAGCACACATCGCATCAAAGCTACAGTCGAGCTTCGGGGGTTTCTTCAAGCCAAATACCATTTAAGATATCGTAGTTACTGTTTCAAATGCTCCCTAAAATCAAGTTCTTGCTGATTATATCCATGAAATTGTTTACTTTTTTATAAGTAAGAAACAAAGTGTCTTTGTTTGTCAGATGTAACCCCTTTTTATAACCCAGTTCTTCCATTGTCCTGACCCTATTACTGATAGCTTCTATTAGGGGAGTAAATTGTCTCTAATTTGGAATTCAGAGTGGACAAGCTGTCAGGATTTCTATTTTACCCTTTAAAAAAACAAGTCACTTTTCTGATCAGCTTTTGAGTGTGAAAGATTCCCTCATAAACCATGTTCAATTCTATTCTGAATTGCTCTTTTTCCCTCCAAACAGTAATGATCACATAAAATAGCAACACAGAAGACCTGTATACCTCTCACCAATCACCGAAGACTTCATGTTTGTGCGGCCATAATATCAAATTTAATGGGTTGTGGATATGTCAGTGAAAGAGATGCATAATGTGAGAAGTAAGATACTGTAATTCTTTACTCAGCCYGGCTTTGTGCTCAAACAACTGACCTGATGGGGCACTGAAAGGACTTCTTTCACACACTTGTCCCCCATTGTGTTCCACAGGGGCCTTCACAGCGTTAGAAGTATCTGACACAATTCCTGCTTTGTAGCAGTCCTGCTTACACCACGTTGGGTCCAAAGTAGCTGAAATACTGAGTCGCTTATAGTGAAAGAGGCTCTTTATTCATAGACTGTAAAGCCATAAGGGATCCTTGAGATCAAGCTGGATGATCTCCTACATAACACAAGCCTTGCAGAAATGCCTATTTGAATAAAGCATATCTTTCAGAGAGCTTTTCACTTTTTGCTTGAAAGCCTCAGCTGATGAGGAATCCACCACAACCAGCWCTTGCATGCTCTTTTACTGTTTGCAATTTACAGCCTGAAGTCTGTTGCCAGTGTACAGCCTAGATCACACTGCTTCTGTTTCCAATCTGCTCTTTTTTCCTCTGGACTGTGACCAACTCACATTTTTTACTTTTTCTTGCACAGTAGATAGAACAAAATGTAGAATAGAATAATACCATATGTTTAGAGAAAAAAATGTTAGTTAAAATATTAACATTCAATTTCTCTGTAGTTTTATTAAAATRTATGCTACTAAGTTCCTACTATCAATTTCCAAGATTTACCATAGAATGCTAATGAGAAATATTTAGGTGTGTACGTGCTACAGATGCAGGTAAACCCCAAGGGCATTTTCAGACAGGCTGGTAGAAATTTGGCTGAGAGACCTCAATGTCTGTAAAGGAACGCCTTTGAAAAGTAACATCTCAGTCACTTCCCATCAGTGCAGTACAATTGGAACGGATCAACATCAGGCTCAGGTATTATCAGCTCAACATCAGGCTCTGAAATTGGTGGAGCTGGATCAGCATTCGACTGGTCCCAGGCAGAGGATTCCYGTGCCTGAGGCTGCTTCTCACTGTCTGTCCTTGTGTATGAGACAGGTGTCTTCAAGCATTCCCATGCTGTTGGGAAAYTTGCAATCACTCTTCATTAATTTGATGTGATTAATGATGTGATGATGTTAAAAAAGCATTTCAAGCAACAAATACAAAATTAGCAACTACGGTTCCAAGTAGCATAAAAAAATATGAGTCTATAAAAAAAATGGGACAATTGTTTATATACTTCCATTAGTTATATGCAGCTCTTACAGCAAACTGTCAGCACACACTCAYGACTTTGCAACAGTATTTTTAGAAGAGTATTTCCTGTAAGCCAGAATGTGGATTTACACAGTTCACAGTTTTTTCATCAGTTTGCTGGCCACGGCATCCTTGAAATAGATATCACTTAGCTCAAACTGGCTGGAATGTTTGGTAGGACAGGAATTTGACTTGAAACTGAAAAATAAGATACCAGTAACTACTATTACATGTCCCTTACAAAGCCCATGAATTTATCTATTCTTCCTCCCYTCTTTTTTACTTAATGCTGAAGAATTTTCTAGGTTAATGATACTTCCAGGCATAAATTCTTCTTCCAATTCATCTATTTTTTCCACCTCAAACTGGTCCCTGAAACTATGTGGAAATATTCCTTGTTATGTGTGGCGAAGAGGGGAAGCAGGGAGGGTATCCATGGAGGACTGGGATACCATAAAGTTCAGCCAGTTACTCAGAAGTTATTCTTGACACAAACAGGAGCAGGTTAAAAACAGATAAAACTACTCACTTATATAGTTGCTAAAAAACCACCATGAAATGCAGAACATGCAAAATACATGAACGGAAATGAAAGTAGAAAAAACCCCAACAGTCATAYCTGGCAGAGGCTCTGGTTAGCACCGAATGTCCTTTCTCCCTGGACGAGTCATCTCTCAACCTGGTGGGCGCTTTACACTGGTCTTGGTTCTACAGCTTGAGGTTGCTTTCTTAGAAAAGCCCCCACCTAGGGGGCCCCTAGGTTTCTTCCTAGCCACATTCAGAGTCAAGGCTCCCCTCCCCACCCCCAAGTCAGCTAGTTAAGACAGGTAAGGAAGGATTTGCACCCTCCTGCCAGTAAACTGGTGTTTACAGCTTCTGCTTTGGTGAGTTTAGGATGAAACCTCAATCGTGTAATCATGGACGTGGTTCTCTTTTCCAAAGAAGCCAGGCCAATTACTAGCAGTAGGCAGGAAATTGAAAGTTCACATTTTTTCACACATTCACAGAAGTTAGAGTCATAGAATCATAGAATCATTTAGGTCAGGAAAGACCTAAATTGCACCTCTAAGATCAACAAGTCCAGCCATTAACCCAGCACTGCAAAGTCCACCATAAACCCATGTCTCTAAGTGCCACATCTTTTGTAAATACCTCCAGGGATGGTGACTCAACCRCTTGCCTCAGCAGCSTGTTCCARTGCTTGACAATTCTTTCCAAGGTATTTTTCCTAATATCCAATTTGAACCTCAAATTCAAATTGAGGTCATTGGTGCCAATTGAGGCCATTTCCTCTTGTCCTGTCACTTGTTACTTGGAAGAAGAATCAACCCCAGCCTGACTACACCCTCTTTTAGGGCAGTTGCAGAGATTGGTGAGGTCCCCTTYAAGCCTCCTTTTCTCCATGCTAAACATCCCCAGCTCCCTCAGCCACTCCACATAAGATGTGCTCCAGGCCCTCCATCACTTTATGCTTGTTGAATCTGTGAAGTAGCATCAGGAACTGCTTGCTTCAATATTTTGGAAATGAAGTGTGAAGGTTTCTGCTGCAAATGCTTTCCTTTGGTTTTCTACCCCTCAGCCCAGGATTAAAACAGACCCACAGTAATCACAGATCCAATAAAGCATATAAAGTTGTAATAGCAAATTTCTGTTTCTGGACTTCTAGGTCTCTTGGAACAGGAAAAAAAATACTTGTAGCTATGTAAAGAGTGAAAATGAGTACTTGCTTTTACTTGCAAAGTGAAGCAGAGGTCCTTTAACAGAATCCATGTGAKGGGTAATTATATCATTTGGGTCTTGTCCCAGCAGTTATATTTTGAACTGTGGAGGTTGTTGGGCCAAGTGAGCTTTACTTTGCATGCCACACTGTTATTTCACATTGCACCAAAATGAGCATCCCCTTGCCTGTCAACAAGCCACTAAATAAAGTATCTGTTTACTTTCCGAGGCTGCCAAGTTAGGCAGAGCTATAAATAGAAAAATAACTCTGACAGAGTAAGAGGGGTGAAATTTTACTGGAAAGGTTATCTGCCCAGTGGTGTTTAATAGTGTACTTAGGCTCATGTTTTGCTTGGTCCTTTTAGCCACATTCCAGGCTGATGCTTTGAAGCAAATTTTTGGCTTCCAGACCAAAAAAGCAGCAATACAGCGGTTGTTGTGTGCCATCTAGTGTTCTCCATATGGAGCGGATTGCTGAGCAGGCTCGCCTGCGTTGCACGGGGAGGATGTCCCGCATCCCACATCCCACATCCCACATCCTGCCTCTGCAAGAYCATTGCAGTCCTGCCTTCCGTGCTGGCCGGTGGGAGGCGGACCCTGGTGCTGCTGGCTCCAGGGCTGGAAAAGGGATGGAGGAAGGAGAGCCATGGGAGGGGAGAACACTGAAATAGCTCCTTCAGATTATAGAGACATAGCCCAGTTTAAACATCACCTGCGGCTTGCACGAGGGTATTCTAACCTCTAGATCACATCACAACCACAGTGCACTGGGATACAGCACATCAAGGCTGTGACAATCCCTGCATGGGGAGAAGAGGAATTTGGCTTAAAGCAAATGGACTGAATGTCCCTGTGCTGCAGCTGGATATAGTGTAAGTCTAATATAAATGTCCCCTGCTGGATATAGTSTAAGTCTAATATAGACTCAGATCCTGTTTTGGTACTGCACAGGCTTCACCTCCAGGGCCCCTGCAGGAGACACCATGCTCAGAACAAGAAGAGCAGTTTACACACTTCATCTCTAAACTATTTTGGTTTAGTCTGTAGCTCTTCCAGTATGTCTGTTTTCACTGATCCCAAAATAACTACACCAAATACCTTGAGATGGGTGTTCTAGTAAGTGACTAATTTTAAATGGTGTAAAAAAAATACATCTGGAGAGTTGAAAAACTTGCTGGAAAGTCAGTAACTCCAAGGTGGTTTGAAGCTTGCCAAGGTTATTATGAAAAGTTTGTGACAATTCAGAAAATTGAATCCACCTGGCCCTAGTCTCTGGCAACTAATCCATGGAGATTGTTATGTAGCTCTGACACTGCTTATGTGAGTTTTGTGGATGACCACAGGGTAAACATTTGAAACCACACATTGTTCTGGGAATTAATGAGGAAGTGAGGTGTTAAGAAAGAGAATATTTAATGGAATCGAAGCCATTTGAATTAGAGAAAAAAATACTACTGGATGTGGAGAGGGAAGGAAGCAGATCTGAGCAGCAAGTCTAAATTCAAGCTGGATTTTGACAGGACATATTTTTGTCAGGACTCTTTGTTCCAGTTTGGGTAATTGTAAAGTATTTTGGAGAGATAATTCTTTACAGACAAAGGTCAGCATAAGCAACTGTAGATAAACCATGTTGAAAGAAAGATTGAACTTGTAAGTAATTCTCTGGCTATTCTATGGTTGTAGRTGAAATTTGGAAGGAATATGCTTTTTAGTAGGTTGCTTATTATTAGAATGCTTACTATTATGAAAATTGGTTCAAGAAGAGYGCTTGATAGAATCTCTAAGAAGAGTTGAACTGTCTGACATTAAGAGAGTATGATAATCTTATTTTTGGGATTCTTCAGAAATCCAGGGCCATCCACTGTGTGCATGCAATGAGCCCACTTGATAAAAACAGTAACTCAGAATACTTGTGGTGACGACCACATGTGAGAATGTTGCAGATTTAGAAGCCGTCCTCATACGCAGTACAAAGCCTAAAATAGGCAATTTTACACCTTCACAGTGATGTTATCTTTTAATTCAGTTGCTTTTGACCCGTGCAACCTCCGCTTTTTCTTTCTCTTTTTAATACTAGGATAAACACTCTTTTTTCTCCCAATACTCACTGCTCTCAGTAGTTAAAGCAAAAAGTTAAACAGGCTTTGCAAAAATTGATTAAAAAATCAATGCACATGAACTAGCCCAAGAGATATCTCTTGTAGACAAATGAACAAGAATGTGCCTCTTTTTACTAACCACTTGTGCATTCTTTGGGTTTAAGTCAAAATCCTATCGGAAATTCAGGATTCTTTTTCTCTTAAACATAGCTTCTCTAAATCATGGGTTTRTCTTTGACTTTTTGAATTAGTTTGTTGTTGACCAGAATATCTAGTCAGAGATTCACATGCAACCTGGGTTGCCTTTGCTGCTTTCATGGTCCTGGGTGAGTCACTGCTTAGTGATGTCTCCCCTGGAATTCAAACAGAGGAAGACCTAGGAAGGAGTTATTTCTAGGAGGACTCCAGATGCATAGGTGATCATTTTTAGGTCTGTACAAAGGTCAGGAGTTTTTTTTTTAATCACATCCTGTGGATTTTGATTGCAAAATGGAACTTAAAGACAGCAGAGGATACCATCAAACACTGCATTAAGATAGTGTGTGAAGGATACAAATACACATGGACACTGTCACCCAGAGGCTGTCCCCAATTATCATAGAGACTTTGTAAACTATGTGTGTTCACAAGTTTCTCCAAACATTTACACTATGTATTCTCTTTTATTTTGTGTGTGTTTCTGTATGGTATGCACAATACAGCTACCAGCTGATGGGGTGGGCACTTCCTCCTATACAATGTTAATAATGGGGGAAAAATAAACATTGCACACAGCAGTATAAAATGATAATGCAGCCAGTTTCCTAAATGACAGATGAGATAAAGCTTGAGTCTGTAACTCAGGAAACACATCAGCATTTTCATCACACACAGCCTGGAATGCTAGCTATAAACAATAGGCTGGATACGTAAGGGGAGGAAAGGAGAGAATTACTAAGTCTAAACAATTTATCTAAGGGGAGTTTAATGAGCTACTTCTGTGTTTCAGTACAAACACAGGGCTTTAGCCCAAATCAGCAAATTCTTTAAGGCAGCATCTATAGGATTGTTAGCAGCAGTGGAAGGAAGGGAGAATGGCAAGAGGGCTGTGCAGAGGAGCTTTGTCATTACTTTGAAGAGGGGAGCTGCTCCATCCTGGGCAGGGTTGGGAGAGGTAAATGTGTATGAGGTTATTTACACTCTCCTCTGACCTTCCACATTGTTTGAACTCAGTGTTCCTTCATCTCCTATTTTATTCTATGAAGCTCTGAAGATGCTTTCAGAGAAGACAATGCACCATATTAAAATGTAGAACTTTTCCAAGGAAAATAATCACAGAATCTCTGAGAATGAGTTATAGTCACCAGTCRYATTTGTGTAACAAGACTTTCTRTTGGACAA
>JACDOX010000020.1:786348-858363 GCA_014549065.1 Cardinalis cardinalis
AAWTKKWRGGTGAAGATCTTCTGAGCTCCCTAGTGTGAAGGGGGATAAAGACTGCCCAGAGTCTCATTTATTTATTTTTATCATGGTAGAGCTTAGCAGCCTTCATCTTGGACCAGTGCCTGTCRGAGCAGCTCCAGCAAGAAATGACAGGTCCTGCCCCAAAGTCTGCAAAAGYACCAAAGGCCTAAATAGCCAAGCAGTGAGTAGAGCACCTCAGCCAAGATGACAGCCAGCCCTTTGTCCATCATCAGGGTACACCTGGAGAGAGGTAACAGGCCTGGACAGACAGGTAATCTAAGTGATGGTGGAAAGATAAGTCAGGGTGAATCTCCCAAGGTCTACCATGGCTTCCTGCGCTTCCTTTTACCTTGAAATCAAGCTTTCACAGTGAGGGCCAGGAGGCAGAAATCTGCAGTAAACCCAGAATTGTCACTATGTCAATCTTGTGGGCTTGTCAGAGACACCTGGACAAAGCTTCCTGTTAAAAAGCTGTGGTTGTAGGGCTCCTGATGAGCTGATTCAATAGGAACCTGCCTCCTCCAGGCAGCAGAGAGTGGAGGGAGGCACTTCTTCCCCAGTGAAAAGTGAGGGCTCCCACATGACAACACTGAAGCCAAGTACAATTCTTTGCTTTGAAAGTTTTCAGGATATGTAAATGGAGTTGTCTTTATTCCAGCTGTCTTTCCTCCTTGGAAGGCTGGTCCCATTTCTGAGTGCTATCAGGGGAGCTGGAGAAAATCAGAACTATGACAATGCTTGAATAGCTGGCAACCTTCCCATGCTTTCAGATGGCTTTTAAAACATAATGCTTTCGATGCACGCATTGCTAGGTAACACTGAGGCTGAAACTTCAATTTCAAGATAATTAAGTTATCTGTTCCTCACCATCAGGATTTTACTGACAAGGGCTAAAGGCCCCTGAGAACCAGAGATCAGAGCAGAACAATGGAATTGCRAGGCTGGAAATTTCTGGAGTTCTGTATTTATACACTCAGTATACACCAGCTATTTGTTTTAAAGAAGTGGAGTCTGGAACTGAAACAATGGGTCTCATTAAATTGCCAGAAGGTCAGGAGTGCCTGCCAATTCACAGGCCCTAGCCAGGTGGTTTGAAAAATATCACRAAACTGTGAGGAAGCTGAAGGACTGAAGAGCTTTCCACACAGCTTTTCTCAGTCCCCTGCAAAGCTGCCCTGCCCCTCTGTGGGCAGCAGCCYCTTGCCTGCAGGAGAGCCAGTCATGGCAGTCCTCATCCCAGCTGGAGKCTGCACACAGACCCTGCTGCCTGCTCTGGGGAGCATTCAGGCTGCTTGTATGCTCTTAAGCTGGCTTACTGGAGGATTCAAGGCTTTTCTTTAGGTGTGTTTAGGGGAGATTGGAGAAAAAGAAACAGTTCTTTGGAGATGAAGTAATGGCAAATATCCTGGAGATGGAAAAGGGAGGCCAGGATTTAGATCTTGACAACCTTGGCAGTGGAATAACCTCTAGTATGTAGGATTTGAATAAATGCATAATGCTATTYTATGATCCCTTGAAAGAGGAAAACTGTCTTGCCAGCACAAAAATTCTCCTATCGACAGTATTGAATGTTTCAACAGAAAAGCCTTGATGAAGTGAAAGCCAAGAGCATTAAGGGTGTTGAGGCCTATTTTCCCCTGCTTTTAGAAGCAGCATGAGTTGGTAAGAAGAGACACTTTGTACCAAAGTTTTTCTGGCTGTAAATATCCTAGGAAATATTTTCTACCTTGTAAGGAGAATTCATACTCTGGGACAAAGGCTTTGCCAAAAAAACATACCAAGAAAGCTTAGAATGATGTTCTAATTTGCAAGATTTTGATTGTTCTGCCAGATGGTAGGACTTTTTACTGTGCCATAAGGTAGGCTGAACAGCAAATACAGGAATAGTGGAATATGGCTTAGAGATCAAGAATTATGAAAATCTGTTGGATCAAAATTGCTTAAAAGTTTTAATAAAAGTATGATTATCATCTCAACAAGTGACTAGTGGCCTGATTTTAGTGCATGATGAATCTCTAATTCTGACCATATGACATTGAAGATGGAAGTACTTTTAGAATGTGTAGCATATGGAAATATTTCACCAAGATCCTTCTCCTTAGAGAACCCCCAAAGAACTGTTCTGCCTTCTCCTGCCTCTCCATTAGCCCTCCCATGGCCCTGTTCCCACCACATACACTCCCAYGTAAGAATTTGTAGCAAGATGTCACAACCACTCTATTACTCTACTCCAGTGTGAGAATTTTCTATGAAAAAATAATTAAAGCCATATATTGCCAGTGTGCTCTAATGGAGCTTGTGATTGTTCTCAGATGAGCTTAATGAGATAGTAAACAATACTTCTGTGCCTAAATTCAGTACAATACAATAGTCTGTGCCTAAATACAAAGCAGGGAGGGGGGAGGAAAAAGCATGGAAAGATATAGAAAATGAAGACCAAACATTAGAGAAGAAACAAGTAAAATGTRTTGCTTGCAACCACTTCACAAAGGGTCATCATGAGCAGTCACTTTTCTTACCAGGAAATTAAACTGAATACATTGTTGGGAATGATTCACCTCCAAGGACTTTTATGTGGTATTAAGCCAGATTCTGATCACCTGCCATCATTACTTGGGCAGTGAAAAACCACGTGAGTGTTTAGTCTTGGCAGGGGGAATTCACAAWGCTGAAATTAGGTGCACAGATTCTGCAGTCACTGCAGGGACTGAGGACATCTGCAAACCTATGTAGAGAGTGTGAATTAAATGCTTTTCCTTTGTTTAAGTAGGGAGCTTGCTCTCTTATGTAGGTTGATGTAAGGCTCCTGTATGTGGAACAAAGTGCTSTGGGACCAGCCAACATCAAACACTACTTCTTTGGATGTGTCTGATGTGCCTGAGGCTTGGTCCTTTTGGAATTGGTGTCTTGATGATTTGGAGTTAACTGCATTTGTTTTTTTCGGGGTAGGTGCCCACTTGCTGTGGAGGATGTGATGGCATTTGGTTACCTTGGAGCTGATCAGGACTGCTCGTAGGCAGGTGTGTGGGTAGAAGTGTAACTCCTAAGAAACTTATACACCCCCAGGCTAGTGGTTTTACCATAAAAGTCCAGGACACCAAAGAAGAAAATGTTTTGGGGCCAAACCCAGGAATTCCTGAAGTGGATACAGATGCTTTCTTTGGGGTCAAGAGATTGCAAAGYGAACCTTTTCTCTTTTACTTGGAAGGAAGGCAGGAACAGAAGGTGTTGAAGGAATAGTGCATTGCTTTCTATAAAGGGAAAATACAGCTGAAAACTTTTCCTTTGTAATTGTGTTTCAAGTGGCTTTAAGAGTGTGTCTTCCTAGCCATCCAACCTCTTACTGCCATAGTGTCTGCATGTCTTATATAAATTTATTGCAATGGTGGTATATTTGTGGTTGAGTTTATTATTTAAAGCCTTATTTTAAAGGCCTTAGACTGTCATTAAGATGAGATGTGTGTGAATGAAGCCAGCAGGATTTGTCTAGTAACRGTATGTGGTTCTGTAATGATTTGTTTCCTCTGTGCCAGCTGTAACAGAGAAAAGTTGGAGTGATTTGGGAGAAAGGACAAAGGAAATGACAATACATTAAAGCCAGTTTTGAAGAGATTCAATTTGTATTGACCACTTTAGAGATTTTTTGTAATTTTTATTGTGAGGAGGAGTCTGTTTCTCTGACAGCCTCCTCTACACCTCCATGGTCTCTGCTCCTGTCTGCCTGCCTAGTGGATTCTTAATTGTATGTGAATATTTTAACAGGAAAACAAAGTATATGGCTAAACTGGGTCAAAGAAGATTTATGCAGCTCTCCCATATAATTTACAGGAAAGGCCTATGAAAAGAAATCCTTYCTTGCTTTCCTGCTGCTAAGTGGATGAAATGTATGTCTTTCTTGCCCGTTACATTCAGAATATTTATGGATATGTTTACTTATTAATGAAATTTCTTAGAAGCAGATGTAAGACCTACTTCCATTCTCCAAGCCACTTACAGTAACTATATCAACTTTCTGGATCTGTTGCCTACTCAGAGACTGTGAGTTCCAGGAARACCTGTGTGGGTGTTAGCAGGGAGAATTATTTCTTCAGTATGCATAAGGCAATGCTTTTTCCAAAAACTTTTGGTCTTGAAAGACGGATACCATAGCTCTCCCTATACTCCTGTGCCCCTCCAGGGCCTCTTTGTGCAGTACAAGAGTTAGTGGTGTGTCAGACTGTGACATGGGACACGTGTGGCACAGGGAGCAGGGAGGACTGAGGCAGCTCCATTACATCTGCACAAATCCACAGCCATCCACAAGTGGCGCATGTGGTCATGGAGCTGAAGGGGGAATATGAGATTTTCTTGAGTGAACCATGAAAAAAAAAAAAGAAATGCAAGTTTCTGCTATGCTGTAGCAGAGCAGGTGAGTGTGCTGTGAARCTGAAGGTGTTGTGAGTGCTGCTCTGTGAGCCATGCAGTGCCGTCGTACAGACCTTGGCTTTCRTGGATTAATGCTGAAATCTTCAGAATATTCTGGGGAATTTGAATAACTACTCCCAAATCACTCATGAGAGAACTGTCTATGCTTTTCCTGCCAGAATGAATGGAAAATGTTCTTTTTTGTGTTCTGGTTTGCACAGAAGTAAACCTCTTTAGAGCTGGTGAGTGTGACGATAAGCCTTCCACACAAGCATGAACTTCAGATGGGGTCCTTGGGGGCACCAGGTAACTGAAACATATAAACAGTACACAGGCATGTGGTAAGTGAAAACCAAACTTTGTACCTCAAATAATTTCCACAGGAATGAGCAGAGGGACTAAAACTTCAGTGGTAGAGAAAACATCATGGAAATATGGAGGGRAAAAAAAAAAAGAGGAAAACCAGATTATAGTGTAGGGGAAAAAAACGCTGATGGAAAGCTTTCCAGGCAGAGAGTTGGCTGAAAGGAGGTTTGGAGCTGTGACAGAAGAATCTAATTCCACTTTGACTCTTATTCTATTCAGGAAAACAGGCAGTTATAAATTATTTCTAAATGGGGAGGTTTGCATCATAGGAATATTTTATTTTCTCCTCCGAGAAGAAAAGAAAAARACTCAAGTTTGGTTCAAATGGCTCAGGTCAAATAGATAAAAAAATATTTATCAAGACTTTTCTACTTGTGTCTTTACAGTGTGCCCTTGCTGGGGTTTATCAATGCCAAGAGCATATCATAATTCTAGAAGAAGGGAGGCAAGGGAGACCTAATAAATAAGTTACAGGGAAATTTATGCTTCCAGCCACCTGCTACCCAGTCAACTGTGTTAATGCCTGGCAAAATCGAAGTCCCTGTGAGATTTCCTGTCTCCTGAATATTAGTTTCCCCTGTAGTAGGTAGATACCTCTCTAATGGGTTTCTGGCCACCTGCAGACCTGTCCAGCTGGGTAAATTGCATTGCATTGTAATGAACCTGCTTAAGCAACCAGGAGGAAAGTTGCTTCAAAATTATTTCCATAATGGGAAAACAACCCCCTTAATTAAAATATTATGCTCTTAAGTATCAAATAGAACAGTTAGAAACCCAAAGCCATTTAATAAGAGCTTGCCTTTTTGTCCTATCTTAAATGGTAATGAGTGTAGCTGATGATACCATTGCAGCTCATATATTACCAGGACATACTAAGTTGTGTGATCTGTGTAGTGAGACATATGGGGACATTGCAGGCATTATCTGGACATGCTCTTGGGATATTTTATTAAAATACATTTTCTAGACACTATGTTATGCACCTACAGCCTAATGTATTCATAGTTAATAAATTCTAATGGATATATAAATGTGCAGAGAAAGTAAGGTCAGTGAGAAGGTAGATGTGTCCCATAAATAGCACACTCCAGAGTTTTTTGTCTATGTGATGACAAATCTCACCCTCCTTTTATTTTCACCCTCCCTACACTAAAATACTTCTCCTGGGAAAAGTAGCAGAGGGATCCAATGAATATGTGATTCATGGAAACATCAAGGAGGAATGGAAAGGATAATCTAGTTTTTCACATTGCCATGTGACTTGTCACAGAGAATACTGTCACTGGAAAATCCTGACAGAAAAGAGGGAGGTTTTTCAAGCATGGCAAAGGTGATAGACAGGGACAGACATGTCTCACCAGAACAGCTGAGAAGGTGCTGGCCTTGCTGGAAAAACCCTGCCTTGTARTTTTCTGTCACAAATTTATTATTGCTCTCTGTTTTATTTTATTATTGATCTCTGCTTTAATCTGTGTCTTACAACATTAAATGGTCCTTATCTTTCATAGCCATCTTGTAGGGATAGAACTGAGCTGCTATTACCAGGCAGACACTGGATACTGTAGTTGCAGTCACTGGAGCTGTGGGATTTCTCCTTCAGCACCACACACTGTATGGTGCTCAAACCCTGCAGAGCCTGTCGGGGAGCATCCATTTGTCTGCCAGTGCATGCTGTAAACTGGTAAGTTTGACTTTCCAAAATTAAGAGGAGGAGAGTTTTCCAGAGGCTTGATCTGGGCATCACTTCCTTTGCCTTGTGATGCCTCAGAGGGGCTGGGTCCTTGTCTGCTCTGCTGGCCCTCCCAGCAGCCAGGATCCTGGGGTGACTTTGGGTGGCAGAGATGGCTTGTGAGGTAGAAAGGTTCTTATATTTGCAAAGAGGAAGCTACTTTGCCACCTTTTTTCATAATCATAAGAAAGTGGGAAGAAAGATTGGAAGTATGAACTTTGCTGACCCTTAGGTGTGACAAAGTCAGTTTATGGCCCTGATAAATACCTGCCTCCTCTGTGTGTCATTGCACTGGAGCTGCTGCTTTTGCTTTTGGCTGTGGTTGAGTAAATACCATAATTCTGTCTGGGCTTGCCATCCTTCTGTCTCCTCTTGAGTTTCTAAAAGAACTTTTGTGCTGAGGTGCTTCTCACTGGGCACATACTCCAGAACCCACCATGAAACAGTCAGCAGTGACAGCTACTGCAAACAAAATTCCAACTTTGAAAGTTGAAATATAGGTTTTTTACTATCATTTCTGAGACTCTTCCCCTTTTGTGATCTTTCTAGGCTACATGAAATGTGGTTAATTAACCTGCCATCACCTTATTTTCTGTGAATCCACAGTCCCATTATCTACTTGGTACGCTGAAGCTTTTCAGTGATGTATGTTCTTCCCTGTGCAGACATTTTATTTGACCTCTTGGTAATCTACTGAGTTAATTCAGTTTTGCATGAGTTGTTTTGGCTTTTTTTTTTTCCTTGTGTGCTGGTATTCCTAGTATTAGTTAGTGTTCTTACTATTAATTTTGAAGCAGAAAATCCACATTACTGTAAGGTGCCCTGGATGATCACTCTTTCAGATTGATTCTTAACCCTGGTCTGGACTTGTCCATGCTTTTGTGGAATGAAAGGCTTCTGTGTCTTTGCAGAATACACCTTACAATACTTCACTAACCAACATTTTTTCTTAGATCTTAGGGATTTTTTKGTCTGTTGTCCTACGTTTTCAGTGAAAAGGAAAAGTACAAAAAGAGGAAATTTGCATTTAATAAAGAGGCTATGAAAAATTGAAGCTTAAAAATGTCCTCCTGCTTGAGGGAACCTTAGGATAGTGAAATAAATAGGTAAAATTTAGATAAAATGGAGAAAGATAGCTACCACTGCAATGCAGTGAAATGGAATTAAGGAGTCTGAGTGATTCTTTCTTGTAAAGGTCAACATCATTGACTGAATTTTTGTGAACCTAATAAATTCTAAGATATGCTATAAATAGGAGCATCTCAAGGGCAATACTTAAGTCATTCAATTGAAAAATGGGACAAAATAAATAGTAAAATGATAATGAGAAATGGCAAATCAAGTTAAAATGGTACGTTTAGACCTGGCTTTCTTGATAATACAATTTTAAAATGTTACCAAATCAATTCTTATTTAGAATGCATTTTGGAAAGAGATTAATTTACTTTGGATACAAACCAAGTTTCTATACAGGTTTTCAATGATGCCAACATTATGTGTATTTGATTATTTCTAAAGGCTGTCAGAACAGTGAATATCTCTATTTACATATTTGCAATTTGATATGAATTTTGACCYGTAAATTCAACATTTTATAAGAAAATGAACTAATGTATCTCCACACTACATTCACTGTAGAATGACAATATTTTATTTTAATTTTCACTGGTAAAAGCACCATTTATTAGTAAGGAGAATAATTAATAACAGGCATGTAATAAATACTGTTTTTTTAAATCTAGAATTCAGGGAATTTATATAGTTAATACCTTGTAGGAGATYAAAACAAATTATCATGGTGGTCTWTTACTATTTTAAATTATATTCATAGCTTCATAGAAAATGGTCACCAATTTTATATTAATGTGTAATGTTTATTTTTATTCTATGAATCAGACTTGAGGCTTGTCTTTTTTCASGAAGAAGAGTGTCAATTCTCAGCATCCAAAAATGTTCTGTTCCCAGCTCCTGTAAAAGCTCCTGTTGTGTGTTTCATCCTGACTGTAAAAATTTCATTGTCCCAAGATCACATCATGATTCAGAGATCAAGTTTKTCTTTGATGAATCTGGGCCTTGATCAAGTAATTACATTATCAGGAGATGAACAGGAGCTGGAGAAGGGATTTGAGCTGGTGGCTGCTCTCAGCATCAGGGCAGATGATGGCAGCTGCCTCCAGGCTCCTCACTGTGCTCTGCCTCCTCTGATGATGCTCCAGCTTCAGCAGCCAGCCAGGAACACCCTGTCCTCAGCAGAGCACAGGCTTTGACAGGCATCTCTCAGATGGAGAGCTAAAATTCAAACAGGGACAGCCCTGTAGGTGTATATTTTACAAAGCTGTCTGTGATAATAGTTTATGTAATATTTAGCCCCTTTCCTGAGCTASTGCTCGCTGGCCAGTGGTGAAGGACAGCATCCAGATCATCTCTGTGAGCTGAACTGTCCCGTTAAACTGCATCAGAAGRAAAATGGGAAGCTGTGGACATATTTTCTATTATATAATCCACTTCCTTGGTTTAGAGATCTTTTTCATTCCCCTGTCCCTCAGATAGATATGCTTTACTTCCAAATTAATGCATTTTGACTAYAGCTTCAGCCTTTTTCCACTTGTTTGTTTGCTGGGGACGCAYGCAGCAGACCAAGGTAAAGCAATAACAGGAAAGCATCTAAGCTTAAAAGCACAATAACCAGAGGCACTCTCACAGAGCAAGTGGTAAGGTCATGGAGAAGTCACAAGGAGGGCAGGACCTAAAAGAAAAAAGGACTGAAACAGGATATGTACACAGAAATAATGCTGATAACATCTTTGTCTTGTGTTCAAAGCVCTCTGGTCCCTAACAAACAAGAACAGTGTGACTCAGTGAAGGATGGAAGAGTAGCAGGTGGCTCTGGGCACCTGTAATTCTTGTCTAGCAGAAGTCAGGGTGGTGATGGAGACTTGCTTACTCAGGTCAAAAGGATTCAGGATGCCAGCAGATGTGCAAGGGACAGCAAATTGCCTGAGAGCACTGGGGGAAACAGCTGAAGCAGCTGCTGGTGTTGCAGGAGCAGAGGACCACGACGAGCATGTGGCAAGCGTCAAACCAGGAGAGGAGCCATGCCTGCAGCAAATCAGACCAGTTAAACTGGCTCTTGTTCCCCACACTGGAAACCTTTAGTCAAGCAGATATCTTTCACCTAACTGTGTGAGTGAGTTTTACTTTATTTCTGTGTACTGAAGGTCTTATGAGGTCAACCAACAATAAGCTCGGGGTTCTTAAGCTCTGTAACATGAAGTCAAGTCTGACTAGGACAGAAAAAAATGTGGAATAAGTGGTTTTAGTTTGACCTTGGTAGGTAGCTCAGCCTCACACAGACCCTGGCTCACTCCCCCACAGCAGCTGGGCRAGGGCACCAGAAGGGCAACAGTGAGAAAACTCCTACACTGCTACATCAGCACAACAGAGCCCAGACACATCCAGACTCCAGTGGAGTTTGCCTGTTATATACATCCTGTACAGCCCTCCCACTAAAAATGAGCTTTTTTGCTTTTGAAAACCATTGGAAAAACTTGTGGATTTTTTATCTTTAGGGCAATTGCAATGAGGTACTCCAAAAGGGAAAATAAATACTCAAATTACTACTTTTCAGCTTGTTTGAGGAACCTAACAGCCAGACAGAGCTGTGSTCTATAATTATGGTATCCAAGATAGATGAACCTAAATAGTTTTTGTATAGATTTCTGAAAGATCAATATTGCTGCTTCTTTTTTAAGCCTCTCCTGTGACATAGACAGATACATAGCTAGAAAAGTTGTATATTTGGCTGCTGCAGATGTGGGAGAATTTCTGACAGGTTCCCTAGATATACTGAAAGAAAAAAATTAGAGCTTTCATTATATTCTCTGACAWGGAAAAGTTTAAGATGTTACCTATAAAAGTAATGTAGTGATTTCTTCTGTAAAAATGGTCTAGCTTTTGGAGGAAAGGAGGTCCTCTAAGTGWATGGTATTTGGATACCTAAGCTTGTACCTGATAATTTGAAGGGGCGTTGGTAATGCTGGGTGATTTCTTTTCTCTTTCACAAACCCCAGGGACAGCAGAAGTGAAGGTCATCATCCAAGACCCGCTTTTGTTTCTGAGTCCTGTCACATATTTTCTTGGGATCTGAATTTTAACAGCAAACTAAAATGCAGTTTGAATCCCACTGTTCTTTTTCCTTCGTAGGGGGAATACAGAGGACCAGAAAACAATGCCAGGAAACCCTTGCATTTATTTTTAGGTCTGTTCGTTAACGGCTTTCCCTCCTCCCCTCCAGACAAACTCCTGCTGAAGCTGATGACTGAGGATTGCAAAACCTGCCCCTTTCTTGTGTGTTCTGCTCTCGGCTGATCTGARGGCCTGGAGAAGTTCAACCGTTCAGTGTAGCAACCCCCTCCCCAGGAGGGCAGTGCACTGCCCACATGAAACTGTGATTGTGATTAAAACAGAAAAGTGGTAGCTGGAAAGAATCTAAATGCACATTTCCTCCTGTCACGGTGTGGTTTTTGCACTTACCAGATGGCAGTTTCATACTTGCTGTGAATCCTCATGTGTGCCCTCTGGGCAAAAAGGCAGTCCAGCCTTTCTCCCTCTCTGCTCATCTCCTTGCTGGCTCCCTCGGGCATGATCTGGCAGAAAATTATTTCCCAAAAAAGGCACCAAGAGCTGAAAGAGCAGCTGTGGTCTGGTTGACTGTGTGGTTGCACAAGTGGCAGTGCCAGTGCCAGCAGCAGGGTGGGAACCTGCACCCAGGGGTTCTGGGATGGTGGGATAACGCCTGGTTGGTGGCCATGCAGTCTTCAGGTGGCTTAAAGAATTTGTGATATACAGTCAGTAATTTGTGAATTACTCAGAGGTCTGTAGCCCCACAGGAATTCAGCAGTAGATGCCAATTAAAGGATCAAAGAGCAGAGGAACAAATGCCAAAATTAGGTGGTGATATTTGCAACAGAGAATGATTAGAATAGTGAGGTGCTAATTTATGCAGCTGGAAGAGWACTTTAGAGAACTAACAGGTATGGGTGAAGTAAAAATAATTAAAATTATATTTAATGAGTGAAGTAGGAAAGCAGGTTAGCACTCTTTGCTCTCTGAGGAAATGAGAAGAAAGATAAATGAGAGTGAATAGAKAAGATAAATAAGAAAAAAAGTAGTTAACGGAGGAAAAATGAAAATCACTAAATTTTTTCTTTGTCTAATGGTATTATAGAAAGAAATAAGAAAAATATAATTGTAACATCAGGGGAATTTCATATTCCTTGATGATGAACCCATCTCAGTCCAACAGTATTTGATCATCTGGACAGACATTGGTAGGAAAATCCTCTGTCAAAATTAATCAGTTTTAAGGAAGCCAGATTAAAAAAGCTGTTCTGTAGATGTTCATCTGTAGCTAAGGTAAAGTTTGCTTTTTCTGGCTGTACAGCACCATATTTCTGCCAGTATGTTGTGGAAAAGCATCTGGCTTATTCTTGCTCACAGAAAAGGACATAACAGTGCATTGTATTGTATGGTGAAACTACTGACTTGAGCATCTGTTGCAATTAGGGARGAATTTATTAATATATTAATGTTAATGCCATATGGCTTATAGAGAGTTTCTTGCTCTTAAAATTCCTACTTTTTATATAGGGCTGGTCAAATGTAACCAGCAAGTTCCTCCAATTGTGGAAGCGTTACAATCTTTTGTGGGCACYGGGAGGGTGAGAGCCCTGAGACAATGCAGATGGTGTGGAGGGAGGCAGTGCCAGAACTGGGGTCAGAAAAGAAAGCTCTTGATCTCCTGACTATGGCATTTTGCATTAACCTAATATCTTTCTTGAGAAAAAAAATGACACGAAGAAAACTGGAAGGTTAAAATAGCAAGATCAGTGTACTCTGCTAAATTAGAATTTATTAGCATGAGAAACCAGTGGGAAAAATGTCAACAGGGTCCRAGTGCTCAGCTGTTTGCATGGCATTTCCTGAAGGGGTAGAAAATCCTTTGCAGACCCACAAAGGTGTCCCAGTGGCTACAGGCACCCTTCCATAGCTCATCCCTGTGTTCCCAATAACTCCCCACACCTTGAATCCTTGTCTCTGAATACCATCTGAAGAAGGTMTCTTGTTCATCAGAGGAGACCATGAGTTTCAGGCAGTGTCTGGCAATTGCCTGGCCACAGATAGTGTAATTCAGCTATTGGTGTGTGCACGTGATTGCTCCCTACAAACCCTTAGATCCTGCATCCTGYTTTTCCTGGCAGGCTCAGCACCTGTCCTTATCTCCTGGGCCCCAAAAGGCTCTGCAGCTCAGAATTCCAGCATCACAGGCTGCCAGTTCTGCCTGCCAGCCTGTACAAGGGCTTCTTGCTGGTTTATTCCTCAAGTCTCTTTGGAGATGGCCTTCCCTCACTCTGGTGGCAGCAGCCTCAGGTGCAGAYGCCTCTCTTAGGCTGTGTCTGATGTCTCCAGACTCTGGTGCTTCTAGGCAAACAACCTGTGTGTACCTGAAATGTGCTCAGCCACGCTGGTCTCTTTGCCCATTAAGAAGCAGTGTGTGTGTGAGGAGGGAGGATAATTAGCATGAAACTCATAAGACTCTTTCCTTGAGCTCTGAGTGTGTATTTATCTGATGGTTTCCTGTCAGTGAGCTCTCTCATCTCTCCTAGGGAGGGCAGAGACCACCACAACATCCTCCTAGCCCTCTTAGCTTCAARAGCATTATATAGAATTTATACTTTGCAGGTTTTAAAACACAACTAAAGGTACAATTTGATCTGTCTGTGGTCTGTCTAGAATTGCTGTCTACCACAGAGTATTCTTATTACTGTATAATTAATATTAATTAACATGGGTTGCAAAGAACCAGAAATACTTTAATGGTGTTTAGGGAATTCTGGAGACACAGAATGCTTGCAAAGAGAAATTTTTTATTGTCTTTCCTGACAAAGTGATTTTTCAGGTGTGAACACATAGTRTCACACAGAAATACAAGTTAACAACAAATATTGTGTTGTGGTTTAACCCCTGCCTGCAACTAAGCACCACACAGCCACTCACTCACACACCTCTGCCCCTGGGTAGGGAAAATTGGAAAAAAAATTAAAACTTGTGGGTTGAGATGAGAACAGTTTAATAATTGAAACAAAATAAAACAATGCTACTAATAACACGAATACAACAACAACGACAATAATTGTAATGGAAAAGAGAGAGAAAGAGGAATAAAACTTAAAACCAACATGTGATGCACAGTGCAATCACACACCACCCACTGACAAATGCCCAGCCTGTCCCTGAGCAGCAACCTGTGGTTCCTGGACAGCTCCCTCAGGTTTATAGACTGAGCACCATGTTCTGTGGGGTGAAATATCCCTGTGGCCAGTTTGGATCAGGTGTCCTGGCTGTGCACTTCCCAGGCTTCTTGCACAGTTGCTTGCTGTAAGAGCAGGAAAAACTGAAAAGTTCTGGGTTTAGAGTGAGTGCCACAAGCAACACTAAACCATCAGTGTGTTATTGACATTATTATCTATTACATTCAAAACACAGCGCTGTACCAACTGCTAAGCAGAAAATTAACTCCATTCCAGTCCTAATCAGGTATGCATATGTACACATASGTGTGAACTTTATCAGATTTTAGAAGAGAACTCTACAGTGTAATTTCCTGTTTAGAAGAGAATGAAGAGGTTGTCATATATATGAACACAAATACTTTGAATTAAAAGAAATAAAACATTATCAAACTAGAATAAAATGTTTGTTATTTTCAGGAAAAATTAAACCATATTAGTACTGTAAGTTGGGCTGTGTACAATTACATTATGATGTTGGCACATTGATGGATTTCTATAGTTTTAGCTGAGATATTAAATTTGTATCTCCTCAATTTTAACCATACAGGAATATTTATTGTTTCTTAAAGCTCACAGCTGCATTTACCTTGCTCGGTTAAATAAGCTAACATTTACTGTGTTCAGAAAATAGTTAGAGAGAGCTGGCAGCAGTTCTACAGCTGCTAAAGGTCCATGATGCTGTTAGTGATAAAGCAAAGACTTCTTGGTTTTTAGCATACATGAGTTGTAACTACAATGCTGTTATTGCATATGGGGAATTTGTTACAAAGCTGAGCCAGCTTGCCTTCAGTAATCAATCATTTGCTGTGAGAGGTTTCATGTCTTGTTTGAAGCTGCTGGTATAAATGTCTCTCTGAGACAGGATGCTAGACTTGATAGAAATACAGAAACTGCCAGGTCAGTTCAGCCTGCAAACTTTGCAAAATACCATCAGAGTATTTTTAACCAAGCCTCAGCACAGCTCTCATGGCTGCACCTATGATATGGTGTGACAAAAACTAGGCTTGCTTGCAGTTTCTTTTTATCATGGTATAGTTTTTCATCTGCAATAGCAACTTTTTCCCCAATGTGAATGATAAACACAGAATAATGTTCACTTCTAAGTAGGTTTGTTCAGTGAGAGAGACAGAGGGAGAGAGGTTGTGCTCCATTTGGCTCAACTGAAGTCATCCCATGAGCCCTCAGCAGTTTCTTATGTCTTTTTTCATGTTCCCTCTGGTTCCCATAGAAAACCAGCAGAAATGAAACCCTCTTTTTACTGAGTCTCTGGCTTCCATGCACAGCTCTTTCATGATCCTGCTGATGTATTTATTGGCCTTTGGAGGTTAAGTGAGGCACAAATAGCACGTATAGCTTTTGGAGATGAATTCCTTTATTCTGGCTGTGTCTGGACCAGAGTTTAAATAGTTGAGCACACACTAGTTCAACTTATTAGTACTGGTATTAAAAATCAGAACCTCTAATGTCATTGTGCGGCTTGATTGGTTTAAAAACTCAGGAGGCTTTTTTGAACTAACACTTTTATTGGTGCTCTTCTGAGCCTGTAGGTGCAAAAGCTTTGACTTTCATTGGGTTTCCTCTCTGCAAAGAGAGCTGGAAGTGTCCCTGTGCAGTGTCCTCAGGCCAGCAGTAGAGCTCCTGGGAGTAATGCCAAATATATGAGGCATAGAAAAAAATGAATTGAAAATAGTACTAACTAGGCCAATCTAATTAATACTTTCTAAACTCAGGGTTTACAAAATGAAGGATGCAATTAGGAATAATGTGAGTCCTTTGGAATCCTGGCCTTGAGACACATGGATGTTATGTGGTGTAACTAGAAAACAGGATTAGGGTCATTAATAATATTCCTAAGAGAAAAAGCAAGGCAGTGAATGGAAAAGACCAGGCTCAGAAGTCTGATGGTTGGGTATGGAAGTGCTCAATGGTCAGGACTCCTCAGCTCCTGTGACTGTGCTCAGTGAACTGTGCAAATTGAGTGTGGCAGACAGTATCAGACAGAATCTTGGGCCCCTCTTTTACTATTTAAGCTATGAACACTCAGCCAAAAAAAAAACCAAACATGCCCCAGTTCACAGAGAATCTGTGGGCTTTGGGTTTTTCACCTGGAAGGTGAAATAGGTATTGCTGGCAGGAAGCTGTGGCATGGTTTGTAGCTTCACTGTGGTTTAATGGAGACAGAGATTCCTTCTTGGTTTAATGGAGACAGAGATTCCTTCTTGGGCTGCAGAGGCTCAGACTATGAAGGCTTGAGTGGCAGTGAATTTAGATTCTCCTTTTGAGAGAGAAAGCCTGTTGGTAGGATAATTCAGAGTGGAAATCACTGGTGCAATGATATTTTCTTTTTGACATATAGACTACACTTGGGTTCAGTTTCCTTGAACTTGCACAGTAATAACCCATGCACAGGAAAGCCCTGTCTTTGGCTATCTCTGCTGCAGCATTGTCTGTTTCTAGGATGCCTGGAAAATACAAGAAGTCCAAACAACCATGAGCTTCTTCTCCTCTGTTAATCATTGTCTCTTCCACACCAGATCGACTCAGTTCAAAGATCTCCTGCCTGCCTGGTCCAAAAGGAGAGCTTTGCCATTAACCTTCCATGTGCAGTTGCTTGGCAACACAAGGTAAAGATCTAAACAAAAGGACAAAGAAAAATGATTTAATTCCCAAGACAGCCAGAACAGATTTGGAGGTAGTTGCTGGTTGTAGTCTTTCTGTTGTTTGGCTTATGCTACAAAATTTTGCTCACAAAGCAGGGTGACACCCTCAGTTATCACCGATGCGCTGTAAAAATCCTCGTTGCAGACACACAGATGGCTGCAGAAATGAGAGTTTCCTGGCTTGGCTCTCGCTGTCGGGGGAGGAGGTGTAAATAGAACAACAGAAAGCTGCAGCTTGGTGGCATATGTTCCCCCTCACCTGGGAGCCCTGGCAGCAGAGTCCCCTGCTCCTCTGGGCGGCAGAGTACCCCAAGCATGTGTCTGCTGTGACCCTYGTGTCCCCGCTCCTCTCATCTCTGGCCGGGGGGAAGCTCTGGGGGCTGATTCATGCCCGTCTCTTGCTGTCCCCAGCGCTGGTGACATGGCTCATTATGTACCGCGGTGGCAATTGGCACTTCCACTCAGTGCTGGAATGAGATGAGTCCTCGCAAGGCGTGTAATGTATGCGCTCGCCGTGCCAAAGTGGAGCCTATCTCTTGTAAAATGGCTTTGATACATCGATAAATGGAGCTAGCTGACAAAAATTCCTTAACAATGAAGTATCATTTCAAAGCCAATATTTTTTTAGAGTGCTGAAGGTACAAGGAGCCCTAATGACTAACAGAGGATCGTTATGTATGCAGGTGAAAAAGAAAGATGACAAGGATTTTAAATCAATCTATCACATTATGCAGTTACCTGCCAGCAGTGAGTTTTTCACCCCTTTCATTTTCCGCTGCCAAATACCACATATTCAGGCTGGTAAGCAGAACATTTGGGGGCAGAATTTACATTAAAAATGAACCTTTTACATAAATTATGACCTCTTTTGTTTCCCTCCTGACTGATGCTCTTTAGCTGTCACATGCCCATTGTAGAGGGACTATTCTTTCCCTGATGCGTGCATGTAATTCTCATTAACATCAAGGCGACTTACAAGTACTCATTTGGGAAAGACAGAACCCAAAGTGCCTCTAAATGCTTATGACAGGGGTGCCCAGATTGCCAGGTCCTGCAAGCAACAATCCAACACGTTCATCTGGCTGAGAGCCTTTCCCTCCCCAGCGACTCTCCCAGCCATCCTGCGAGTCCCACTGCCCCAGCCCAGACATCCCCCCGGACAGTGACACAATCCCCCTCTGCTTCCCTCAACCCCCCCAACAACCCGAATCCCTCATTGCCTCCCCCCCATCTCCAAACAGCCTGGGCCATCGCACCTTGCTGCTGCGGGCCCATCTCTGCTGTGTGTCCCAGCCTGGTCCAGCASCTGCCCTGGCAGAGACAGGCAGTGCCAGGCAGCAGCAGCATCTCCAGCGCCTGCAGTGCCACCAGCTGCTCCCTCCAAGTGCCACATGGCACGGGTGAGTTCTGCAATCTGCTGGCTCCTCATGTATCATGGAGCTTCCTGAGCTGGAGAGAGACAAGCTCRTGTGAATCATCCCTCCTGCCTCCAGCAGGCCTCCATGAGCAAAGCGCCCTTCTTACCTGCCACACACATCTCCTGTCCTCTAGTCTGAGCTGCTGTTCTCCCCAGGTCTGGTACCTCTGAGCTGACCTGCTCTCCCCAGGTCTGGTACATCTGTCTGGTGTAAGAAAGCRAGACCATGCTGGCAGTAATGGTAACACAAACTGTGTGTGGAACCCTGCCTGTGGTCACCAAGTGCTGGGACTGTGAAGTGATGGTGCCGCTGTGGGAGGCCACCTCTGAAAGTGAGGAGCTGTTTACACTTTGAGAAACACTTTCAGCTTCATGCCCAGCTGACATGATCCCCATGTTAGGCCCAGGCAAGGAATTTGGCTGCCTGCAGTTTCTCTCATTCCCAGATCCTCTTGCAGCCTTAGTAGTGCCACAGAAGGTGTGAGACCAAAGCTGAGCCTCCTGCAGACTGGTGGGATTGGCAGGTGGGGGAGAGGGAAAACTKCACAGCTATTCCAAAGAGAAGGTGAAGGGGAAGATGACTGAAGTTTGATAGGAYTTGTGTTTAGTGCCTGTAACTTGTCTCTGTTGGTAAAAGAACACTGAGGCTTAGGTTCTCATTTGAATAGGGCTATCATTTCCTCTGTAATACCTCCTTCCATCAGTGCAAAATAAAAACCAGCCCAAGAAATGGTCTAACTGATGTAGGGGAGCTTAGAGAATGAAAACACTTCTATATCACTGGTTTTTAAGGGTAGTCTGTCTGTATTCCAGCCTTTGAAGAAGCTGAAGATTAATCACAACAATATAGTAACTCACAAAATAACAAGATCTCTACCCCATTAGACAAAGAAGAGAGAACAGACTCATGGAGGAAAATTCCCTGCCAGTGGCATTGGCATCATCTTAAAAGCAGAAGTCATGAAAGAGAGAAGTATGGCAAAACTGCAGATATGAATCATGGTTTCACCTTTRGGAAGGAGCAGATCTGTGCAGAGAGGAGAGAGCGAGCTGCTCCCTGGACCAGCTGTTTGAGTGCTGAGGCTGGGGTGATTCTCAAAATCATGAGGATATTKGGCACTTGAGGTTTAGATGAGTTTAGAAAGCATTTTTTAATATCTAGAATTTGCTCAGTATGAAGTCTTGTGGGTCTATCCTAAATTAAAACAACAGAAAAAACCATGYCTCTGGTTATCTTATAATGCTCTATAAAGATGAATCTGGGGATATGTTAGTTTGAGTTAGACATTTGCCTCCTGCCAGGTAAGTGAGTGAATTTAGTTTCATAATATGTTGCAGTCAAGTAAGTTCAACAGGGCTAACAATGCACATTTTGATATTTAATTATGCAGTTATTTTCAGTAAGAAATGTAGCACTCTTCCCCTCCCCCCCTTTAAAATCTCCTTCTTTATTACTAATCTTATTTGGCAAATGATCTTCTTTTTAGCAGCAGAATGGATGGGCAAACTGAGAGTGGCAAAATGCTCTTTGCAGAGAGTGAAACTGGCAAGTGCTTGACGGATCAGACTTGTGTTATGTGGCAGGGCGCTCAGGCTGGTAAACACGTGCAATTCTCAGTATTTGCTTTCATGTGGGGAGGGGGTGTAGTCTCAGTATTTCACATATGTCACCTCAGGGGAAACAGAGCCATCATACTGGTACAGACCAGGTGTACTGGTGCCTGTGCTGAGACCAGTCTGGTTTTCAGTAGCTCTAAAATACAACAAATCTCATTGAGTCTGAAAGTTCAAATATCTTTCAAGAGTTGGTTCCTRTGTCTGAAGGAGGGGCTGAGAGGATGAGCTATAGAAGTTAGATGTGAGAGAGGATCAAGGCTGTGGGAGTGGTGAGCAATGCAGACATTGACATTTCAACCCTCAATGAACCAAGAAGCCTTGATTCAGAGGTGGCTGTAGCTACATGGCTGCTGGAACATGAGGGGTTAATCTTACCCAGACAGGCACCTGAGAATTGTGAGCTGAATTGCCATGTGGAGGTGCTCATCTCTACTCACAGAAGGAAATGACATGGCTGCTTTAGACCTTACTTTGGATGAATTGAGAGATGAAGATGAATCCCACTGCTGTGACTCAGCACTTGATCTCTTTTTGGTGTTTTGCAGGAGGATGTCAACTCGCTCCTCTCAAGTTTTCTGCTTCCATGTCCCTTTCTTTGCTTCTTTCCACCCTTGTCCTTTCTTCTTCCTCATGATATGCCTGAGCAACTCTTTGGCTAGAGACAGCAAATAGAATCATGGAATAGGATCACAGAATATCCTGAAAGGTTGCAATATCAAGTTTTAAAATTTGTTGTGCGAAGTGGAAAAAAAGGAGACCCCCATTTTGTGTTGCTTTGTTTTCTTTTTGGTGACTGACTGATAGCCTGGTGACCATACTTATCTACAGGATTCAGAGCCTCTCTGCCCTAAGACCAGYTGAACTGTGACCTGGGGTTGTACTGGGTTCCTCTCCACTTCTAGGAAATCTATCACCTATGGACAACTAACATAGGAATTTTAATAGCAGAAGATTTTTAATAGCAGAAAAAAGACTAGAAATCTACACCTCTGAAAGCCTTTGTGTTAAACTAGCTAGGATTTTTAAAGATGAGTAAAATAAAGCTGCAAAATATTGTCCTTTGTCAATACATKCAGGATTTTGGCTTCACCCACTCTGTGACTCTGGGTGGGAAATCTCTGTCCCCCTTGTTTGTGGCATTATGGAGTCACTGCACCCTGTATAAACTTGTCCAGTGTGATTTTGAAGTGATAATTTGGGTTTTGCTAACAGGACGGATGATGCCTTTCTGAACTAATTTAAGTTGTCTGTGCTGAGCTYCATGTTGTGGCTACACCATCACGCTCAGTGTGGGGCCAGAGTGTGAACACAACTGCCTTCCTCAGACAATTGAACATGTAAGCAGAGAAATGCTTTAGTTTTAAATAGTAGCTTTATGTTACATCCCTTTTATGCAGGAGACTTTCTGTATTCTAGGACTGCCTTTATGTGTGCTCAGATGCAAGGGGAGAATCACTGCAGCAGCTCAATGGTAGCAGGAAACAATAATGTCTGGAGCAAGAAGGAGAGAACTATATCCAATTGAATCCAGACAGGTGGACTTGTGCCAAGCTAGAACTCAATTAAAACACTGGGATTAAATCCACTTTTCTAGTAACACCCTCTTTAATTAAGACAGTAATATGACTAAGCTGTGTATCTTCCTGTTAGCCATTCAGTGCAAAATCTTCAGAAAAGAGACAGATGAACCTGTATGTTGAATAGTTAGAWAAATGGAACAATTTGCCACAGCCAAATGCTCTGTTTTGTGAAAAAGCAACAGTGTTGGTGACAGCTGGTTCTTTTTCACAASCTAAAGAAAACAATAGAAACCATTGTCTGTACAGAGATGAAGACATATGTTAGGAAACTGCAGTTACACTCATTGCTTAATGAACTATTTCTCTTCACTTATATTTAATTATCCTATCTATGTGGAATCTAGGGTCACACATAAAATATATAGTATTTTAACTACTCCTCAGTAACTCTTTCAACATACTCGAGCTTGTGTTCAAGCAGGTTTCAAAGCAAGCTTTAAAAATATTCTCACAGTGCCAAATCCCTGCTTCAGGGGATCATTTCATCTTGATTGGCTGACAAGGTATGTTTTTATTCACTCCATGGGGTTAGTTTGTTTTAGAGGTCTAAAAATACCCATGGTCTTTGGAATATTAATTCTCAGAGCTGGACTTGCATTGCTCTTCAGTGTTTGGAAAAGAGCGAAGTCTTTGCAATCAAAGGATAATGATTTATTGGAAGGTGGAATTCAAGCTTCTAAGATCTGAACTATGGTGCAAATAGAGTTCAATTTCTCTAGAGGTGAGATGGAATTTAAAAAGACAAATCCTGTCACTACTAATGGCCATCAAAAGATTTTACAGTCATATAGTTTTGTTGTGTTTGGAATATTGAAATGATGCCAAACTTTAAAGATATATTTTAAAGTATTCTTGCTGATGCACATGATGGCCACCACATTCTTGGGTCAAAAATCTTGGATAGATCCATGTTAATCAACCTCCTATGTTTTTATCCTTTCCAGTGAAATAAAGAGCAGAAGAGTTTAAAAAAACCTGAAAARCTGCTGAATGATTGTGACATGCCTGCCAATAGCAAACGGGCCAGCAAGTTCTCGAGACTTTGGCTTGCACTGAATAATAATTTACAGCAGGAGTTGAGCACTGGAACTGACTCGGGGGAGAGGAGAAGAYGAGACTTGTCTTCTAAAGTTCTTTTTCTAGTGAGAGAAATAAGCTCTCACAAACTGTAATTCAGAGCAGCTAAATTGGATGTTTAATGAGTTCTGTGAGCTACGTGCCTGAAGTGAACCCATATCTGCTGCAGTCATGCACCAAACAGCATGGCTAGGGAGAAAAGTTATTTCAACTGCTTGAGGAATGAGGAGCTACTAACCTTAGAGAATGATGTAAAAAGTGGCTTTGTGTATTTGTTAGCATCAGGGGTTCTTTCAAACTTGCTATCTGGGGGCTTCTTACATTCCTAATGTACATTACAAACTTACAGATCCTGGTTTTCATACAGTAAAATCCACAAATATACTGCATTGAATGTAAAAATAGATTCAGTGCTAGGAGATATAGTTAAGCTGTTAYGATAAAAGGCTGAAGCTGTGCTCTGTGCAAATAGTCATAATGACTATTTCATATTTGAAAGCCTGTGTGAATTGCTAATGACCAGTTTTCTCTGCTTCTCCAATTGGTTAACGTTAATTTGCATTTTCAATTCCTTCTACAGTCTTTTTTACTACGGCAATTACTACTTCTCTGCTAGTAGTCCTCYAAGACATTGTTTTTCAGCTGGCAAGAGTGAACAGTAGCCCTGAACATTCCTCAAAAAAGCTCCATCTGACTTTCTGTGCTGCTTTACTTGAGTAAGACCTGTCGAGCTGGGTCTGGCAGCACCATTAGCAGGATGAGSAGTGACATTTTGATTGCTCTGTACTTTCTTCAGCTTCAATATAGCTCAGCAGATTTGGGGATGTCTGATCCCTCCAATTTAAAGGGCTTGGAAATGACTAGGCATTTTCCATTTCTCTACAGTCTGCACATTTTGTTTGCACAATATCTTCAGACATTTGATAACATATGCACCTAAGAGATCACAGAGGTCTCCTGTGCACACTCATATTTGTTTTAGAACATGCACCAAGCTGAGACAATGATCATAAAAAAAGTGGGTTTTTTAGAATGATTGAAGAGATACTCAGAAAACCTTTATCTTCATTCTGCACAGTGAGGATGCAGAAACAGAAACTGTACTTGGAAGTGACTATAATATGAATCATAGAGATGTGCAAATATATTGAAAAGGAACATGAAAATAATATGAATGCCTGTGTTTCTTTGGTGTACCAAGCATGAAAATATCAGAACAAGCTTCCTCAATATGGTGATTCACATGGCATCTACTGGGACCTGTCCTGTTTGCCCACATAAGTGCAAAAAGAAAGACTTGTCATGGCCCTTTTGTTAAAATATATATTCAGATAAGAAATATGATTTTTTCCTAATAAAAAACAATCAGAAAAGAATTGGAGGTTTGCTGCAAGCACAGTGGTGTCAACAATAATAACTGTAATAATTCTTACTAACACTTCTGATGAGAGTTTCTTCCAGCTCATTTCAGGGTTCTGTCAGGTTTCATTAATATACTCACTAAGCCTTCTTCTGTATTAAAAGCAGACTATGATTTTGGGTCATCCTCATGCTGCCTGTCATGGACATAAATATCCTTGTTGCTGAGAAGAATACTTAACAAACCATCTAAAGTAATGGTTAGAAATGTGGGTGAAGTTATAAAATAAAGCTGGAAGTTTCAGAAGTTTGAGACTTCCTGGAGAGAATTAAGAGCTGCACCTCTAAAATAGATGCTTTTTATTCACAGTCACAAGAGAATAAAACTGTAGGTAGAGCAAATCTCTAAAAAGAAAACTCTCAGTTTTATGTGAAGTTGCACACATGGATCAGAACAAAACCAAAACACAAAAAGAAGTGAGAAAATGAATAGATGATTGTGAGGTAGGTGACTATGGGTCTGAACTGCAGCACTGTAGGAAACACTATAATTACCTTGTAGAGCCAGAGCAAAACCAATTTAGGAAGCAAATTTAGCAGGCCTATAAAAAACCAGGTTGAATTCTTAGTTCTAGACTCTGAATAAAGATATGACTAGAGCCAAGGCTATCTAAGTATGAGGGTAGGATAAAGCTTCTTCTTCTTCAAGGCATATCATAAATCTGGAGGTAGCAGTGGCTGACACAGTGATGAAGGACCCAGTGTTCTACCTAACTTCAAACTTCATATTTCATCCACTACCAAACCTGAGCCAGTGGGTTTTGAGACTCCCACTATGGCCTAAGTGGTGAAATTTTGCTTCTGCTCTCTGACTAGCAGGTGCACAATGCTTCCAGATGTCAAAACAAGCTATGGTAAAAATCAGTCAAAACAGTTACRATCCTTGTCCTTGGTAAAACCAAACAAAGCCACAACTAGTTCCCTAAGTGGAAATGCTTAGGAATTTTTTTCATTTAGTTTTATCCATCTAAAATATAGGCTCTTAAATCCAAACTATTAATTTAAACTACTGTACAGRTAAGAGAAACTGGGGCTGTAAAAGGAAAATTCACCCCATCAGGAAGATGTTTGAAACAGTGAATGAAACTCACACTGTGGACTTGATGCCCAGCATAGCCAGTGAYAGACAAGCTGGATGCTACTCTTGAAGATTAATTGACCACATTTTTTTCTTGCATCCCATGCTTTTGATATATTGATCCTAACATCCAGTAACTCCTCTGGAAAATACAAGAGACAGAGGGGGAAATAAAGGTGCTTGATGAAGACGCTGCGTTCAGAACCAGCTGTGGTCACTGCAGCCATTACAGCTCCTCTCTGTGAGGTTGGAAAGCACATTTTCTGTATCTTTTAATGTTGCTTAGCTTTACAGGACCATGATATGTGATCCTGTAGGGACTATGACAATATAAACATTAAATACAAATTAATTTATCTCAAAGAATATTATACGCATAAAATAGTAGAGCAAAGTATTTGCCAAACATCAAAGACTTTCTCAGATCTGAGTTATGAAGTGAACTAAAAGAGCAGAAAGAACMGCCTGAAAATACTTCTGCTTGTAGAGAAGCTCTTTGCATTTCTAAATGCATTACACCACCAGAAGGAATCCACAAGCCTGAGTAAAACCTTCAGATATTAAATAACTGCACACACCTTTACTTTTAGGCAAACCCTCCRTTCCAGTGCTTCTAGTGCTCCTTCACTTTCTGACATAGAACCACGGCTGCATCTCAGCAGATGTGTACATACKTGTGCTTTCTATATTTAATGCATGAGCAATGTGACACTGGCTAAAATGTATATATTGTTAATCAGTAGCAGCTCTGAAGAAAGTTGGCAATAAGGCTGAAAGCTCTATTGCCATTGATGTCTAATGAAGTGACTTTAGCAAATATGTGCCCATATGAAACCACAAAGGTCAGGCTTGTGTTGAACTGTACGCTGTATTTGAAACTCAGAAGAAACAGTAATCTATATTAAAGTYCACAGCCTGTGTGAAATGACACTTGATTAAAATTATACAAGTTGTTAGCTCTGAATTGGTTCTTCATGAGAAAAGAACAAAACTTACCACACATAGCTGTTCAGTATAAAAAGCAGTGAAATCTTCTCGTGCATTTAAAGCAGTGCTTAGCATTGTAATAAAATGCATGGTTCAGTTGTAATGTGGGGTCAGTAATGCAAGGAGCGAGAAGTATGGCGTTAAATTAAAGAAAATGAGAGATCTGACTGACTATCAGTTTAGCACTATTACTCATGATGAGAAGTAAAATGAAGTTCATGACCCCATCTACTCTGCCTCTACTCTCTGCTCCTTCGTGTCCTTCATCAGGAGGCACTTCCTCAAGGAGATTCATAAATCCATGGTTTTCCCCGATGAATTGGCAGGCACACATTCTAACTCTTCTAGCCACCTTCTGTAAACACAGAAAGAGAAGCTGCTAGTCTGAGGCAAGTTACTACATCTTCTAGTTGTGAGATGTTTGGTATTTTTCTCTTAAACCATATGGTGACATCCTCACAGCATTTTTTCAGTCTATCTAGTGCTGCATGCATTTGCATAGAGTACACAGCACAGAGAGCCAAAGAGTCCTCATATTAGGTTATAATGATTATTATAATGCATATAACCTATTTATTACCCATAGTAATAAGCTGGTAATGGTTTATTTCACTTGGAGAGCAACCTGATCTTTTCCAGAAAGCAGCTACGATTTAGGTTTTCATAAGCAGGACTACTAACAGGATCTTTGGTGAGACACTTACCCTATTGAGAAATCCATCTTTTGCAATAATGGCTATTAAGAGCCATAAACTAATTGTAGATAATGGTCTCCCATTCAGCAGCAGTAATTCAGCCACTTTATCAAGATATATGGCTTTAAGTTGACCACTTTAAGACCTCAGTACGCATGAAGAAAAGGGTATAGATTGTGAAAAGACTTGTTAAAAGTAGCAAAGATGATCCTTAGTCACCTAGAGACTATGCCAGTGAAATAAGAGTCCGGATTTCAGGTGAACTTTCAGTGACCTCCTCTTGCAAACAAGATAGTGATGTAAAACAACCATCAAGGCAGGAGAGGCTTGGTCAGCAGAGCAGCATCAGCTGGGAGAATGGGAGATCTGGTCCCACACTGGGATTCCCAAGCTGGTAAGTGGGAACTGGGGTGCCCTGCACCATACAAGACAGAGCCTGGGGAAATGTGGCTTAATTGGCAGCCCACATCTTAAGAAGAAAGGCTGAAGAAATGCAAAAGGAAGATAATGTGGTGTAGGGCATGAAAAATGCATTTGAAATGCAGGTTATGAGTACAAAGTGGTATCACTTCCCGCATTTAACTCTTTGGAGAACATGCAAAGGGCTTGGTGTTGAGGGCACATGAAGAGTCACGGTACCACCTTCTGCTTGCCTCAGTCTCAGAGGTGCATGGTTGTGAGGAGAGGCTCTGAAGTGACAGGGTTCCCAGGCAAGTGCAAAGGAGAGCCCTTTATTCCAAAAGCCCAGCCTTTTAAAGCAATTAGCTGGTTATCAGCTACAGTTTTTAATGATAACAAGCATAATTCAACCAACCACCCCACACCATGATGTGAACATGTGATGGTTACATAACTTGTTTTTCTGCCTTTAATTCAGCTGAGTCCCTTTCCCACAGTCCTTTTCTGCTCAGCTGAAGTAGCAGGCCTGAGCCATGATTTTACAAGGCCTCCCCTCTGTAAGGTTTTACCTGTATGCAACACRTGGTAACTCTAGAACACGGATAGTCCATGGGAGCTGTAAGTGGGGCGGAGTTGTAGTTCAGTCAATTCCTTGTTTTGCCTCCCRTCTTCTGAAGACTGATTAAAAGAGAAACTAATAGAACCAAGAATAAGAAGGTCCTTTCTGATTTACTCTTAACTCTAAGTATTTTYCTGCTTTTCTTCCATTTTTTCAGCCATGCTTGGGGTAAAAACAATACTTGCCTACTTTGATAGTCCCGTGTTCTCATCACTTGGCAGACTTGTTAACCCTTTCCAGATGTTACAGTTTAATTTTCAGAAGGTTTCAGTGGCTGTCTCCTTACTGCTTTGCAGACATCTCAAATACTACCTTCAACCAGTCTGGTGACTTTCCTCTTCACTCCACAGAAACACATTGTAAAATGAAAATAAATTTATATTCACATATTCAGTGGATTGTTTTCAGCAATGTTGGATGAAGTTGGATAGAGCTATCTTTCTTTTGTGTTGTTTGTTTTGTTTTTCCTTGATGATAGAGCTATGAGAAACATAGATTAGCATGTTAAAAGTGGAGAAGGATGAAACACTGTGGTCTACTTAGTAGTCTCAAAAGGCGAAATGAGAGTGACCCACTGACCCACTCTGGTATACTCACAGTTGTAAAGTTAGTAAGTAAATATTTAGTAAGAATATTGATATAAATATTTAATTAATGCAAAGATATCAGGCATGATGTTGAAAGCATTGAGGSTCCCTGAAAGGTAGATTATTTATTAAAGATGTAGTGTCTGAGTCTCTGACATGGAGTACACCTCCCCAGCAGGGATGTGGAAGAAGAGATGTTGGACAAAGTGGGTTCTTCTCTCTTCTGACACATAGTATGTGTGGCATGGGGTGGCTTATTTCATGCTATTCATTCCTTAGTAATGCATAGGGAAACGTTATAAAAGTATTTGAGCAGTGAAGGAAACATAAATTGCACTACAGAAAAATACATTAATAGTAGGAGATGACACAAGCCAGTAGTTCAGCCCAGGTAATTTAGTTTGAAACAAGGGGCATAAACCAACATGTTGCAGAGGAAAGGGAATAAAGGTGAAGAGATTTCAAGATGAAAATGATGCTTGAAGAATGCCAGTGTTACAGCCCTGAGATGCTGCCTGGATCTTCAAAGGCACATCCACACCTGTTGCCTCTCTAAGTAATCTGCTATTTAGGTTCAGCTAACAGATGGGTTGGTACCCCCACTCCCTTCTTCCATGCCTGTGGATTTAAAATGYGCCTGGCAGATGCCAGAGACATTTTTATATTGCAGATATTTTTKTCTTAGAATTGTGAGGTTGGTTTTTTCATTCTGTCAGGGAAAATGAAGTAATCAAAATGAAGGGAGTTTCCTGGTAATTCTCCYAGCAGCTCCTGTCACCAGAAGTGCTTGTTTCCTCAGGCAAGCCCTTTATCCTCCAGACTCAACATTGAATCCCTCAGTGTTTGTCATGGCAGCGCCTGCCAAACCCTGCCAAAACTTGTCCTTACCTTCTACACTTGAGAGAAACACCAGACCTCTCTCTCTGGTAGCACCAGTGCTTCAGTAAGACTGCAATTCCTCTTTCAATTCAGACCCACCTCAGCCATTATGGAAACACAACCATCTGTAATAAAATACAGAGCATGGTGCACAGTGATGCAGTATGATGACAGGGACATGAATCAAGTATCTGAGAGATGAGTAAAAACAATGTAAATTTAAATAGGAGAATATGATTATTGAAGATGGAATTAGGTTTGGACACATGATAAGACTCCATCCTTCTGTGAAAAATGCCAGAAGATTTTTTAATGAGATTTTGGGTTATAAACGTTGAGACACCATTAGTCCTGAGGTGATAAGATTAGAGCTTGATTGTRTGTAGTTATGAGAATGGAAATGTATATAGAGAACTGACCTACTGTGGAAAAGCAATTATGGACTACAGGGGGACTAATCAGCAAATAAAACAGCTATACAACATATCCCATGGCACAAAAAAAAAAAAAAAGAAAAAAGAAAAAAAATCAAATGTACTCTGTTATAATTTAACAGACATTCATAGATAAAATTGTGGTTATGGGTGACTTGAGGGATAAAATGATATAAAATAGGAAATTAAAGCTCTAATAAATTAATGTTGCTTGAACCAATATGCTGTTAGGCATAATGTATTGCAAAGGACAGGACAATTAAGGAATGGGAAGAGAATTACTTCTGGGATGAAATGTCCAGATGCTACAATCTGAAAATTCGACCCAACTTTGACATTTGACTTTGGCAAAGTGGCTTAGAAGGGTTGACTTAGGAACGGACTAATTGTACATATGAAAAGACTTGTGAGGGTCAAAATTATGGCTCTATTATCTTGCACCTGTCAGGTCTTCATATGCCTCATAACAGGWAGGTTCTGAGGCTGGAGGGGCTTCATCTCCACCAGGACTGGCAGCTGCCCTCCAGAGGGCAGGTGGCACAGGTGGGCACTGCTGTCATTTCCATGCCTCACACAAACTTACACCAGCAGTGCTGTCCTCACCCTCTCCTCTGCATCTGCCTTTTGCTGTGCAATTTGATGTCCTGCCAAAAGGAAAGGAAATGGGACTGGCTATGTGGCTGCTGGATGTGGAGTGGTACATTTGATTGGAGAAATAAATAATAAAGGGGTTTGCCTTTCCTACCTGCCAAAGACCCCTGTTACAGACCATGACCCTCATAGCTGTGCACTTCTGGCACTGTTTGTCTGTAGCTGACCCATCTGTTATTTCCATCTGCTCTTTTTCTTCAAGTTTACAAGTTATATTCTGAAAAGTAACTCAGATGGCATTGCACCATTTTTGTTCTTGCTCTATGCAGCCCATTTAGTGTGGAAAACTGAAGGTTTAGTGCCAAGCACTTATAAGCTTCTAGGCAAATCCCTGAATGAAAGAAAGAGAATTTTCTTAACTTTAAGTACTTGTCTCTCTTTCTTGAGCTTCATCCTCAACAGATTGACTTTATAGATTTCCCTTTTTCATGGATCAATTCCATTGCCATTAATTTTGGCTGATTATCAGAGAAGCAAACAGAGTGCCATGAAGCACACCTCCACTGAATTTGGGTAGAGTGGTTCTATGGACAGCAACCTTCACAACCACCTTTGGGGAGCAATCCCTACTCTGAGCAGGGATTTTGCTCAGGTGCTTGCTGGAGTTCCATCTCATGTTTTAAACAGGTACACACAGCTCTKCTCCCTTGAGGAGACAAGATTCAACACATTCTTTTCAAGTGTTAACAATGATCAAGTATATGGTAATAAGCACGGTACTTTTCCCATGAGTAGTAAAGTAGCTGAAGTAAAATGTTTATACTGCACCTAATGACATACTGACAGTCTGTGCTTTGTTCATGTGTGCAATGTAAAGAAAAGATTTGTCAAACTTTAATGTGCAGAGTGCTGAGTATTAAAAGGAAACAAAGTAGGTAAGTATTGCATAAAGCAGGAAATGTTGAATCTAAAGCTTCTGATCTGGATGCAAGCTTTGTCAAGGTCTCTCTGCACATGACCAAGTGTTCATGTGTTCCACAGGTGAGTTTGGCACCCAACTGATGCCAAACCAGGCCCAACAGGCCACCCTGGCTGCATTTGTTCCAATCACCGACTTGTGCTCTGCCTTGGGAAATTTGGCCATGGTTGAGTAAATCCTGATCACTCCCCTGGAAATTTGCAGGGAGCTTATTGGTGCAAACCTTATCACAGGAGCAGAGACTTTGTGGAGTAACACATCAAAAATGGGCAGTACTTGGCAGTAAATCCCATCCCTGCACAGGGTGTTACCTTGGGCAGCCCATGGCAAGGGGCAGTGGTGGCAGATTTGTCCTCTTAAATCCCAGCTGTTTGGCCAAAAAGCAGGTTGTGGGAGTGTCTTCCAGCAAGGAAAGAGAACAGGTCAGGCAGAGGTGAATGCCTCTATCCTAAACAATGAACAAACCCACYAAGGCGTCTGTTGGAGCTGCCTACTAACAAATACAATTGTGATTGAAACACTGTGCTTGTTGCAAGATGCTAAATAAAACCATCCATTTAATAATACCAATCCATTTTAGTATAATAAAATACATCAGCTATGGGATATTTTATGAAAATGTTTAATTCAACTGTTTCTTTGGAATGTAGTAGTCATAGTTTGGAAATTTAAGTTACAGTTCAGTTCTATGTGGTTTTTTTATGCTACTCAGTGTCTGAGAATACAAATGTCATTTAAAGTTAAGGCTTTGCTGTTCATTTTGAATCAACAATTTACAAGTGTCATATTGTCATAGAAAATAAAAATTTCTGTAAAAAAAATTTGCACAAAGTTTTATGATGGTACAAAACATGAAGCAATAATATACCAGTAAAATGAAATCATTTTACTACAGAAGATTTTTATAGTTTTTCAATAAAGAAAAAAATATGTTATTTTACACTTTAAAAATTATGAAACAATCTAAAACAATATAAACTGAACATTTTGTAACACTGCCTTTACAAATTAATAACTTTATAAACATATAATTCTTTTAAATATATTTATCAGTGCAAGATACTTTTCAATGTAAAGTTGCAGTATCATTTTTCCTTTATTGAAGGGCAACTTTAATTCTATTACCTTCAGAGAAATCAAATCTTCAGTGCTAGATCCTCATTATCATAGTAATGTCTGAAGACCACAAAGGAGATAATTTTTTTATGTTCACAATTCTCAGTATGTTAAAAGAAGGAAAAAGCCCACCAAATACCAGCTTTTCTGTTCAAATAGATCAAGACCCAAAGCTGGTTCGGAATCTATTGAAATCAGTGGGAATATTTCTAAAGGTTTYGGGCTTGGGCTCCCCAGTGGGATTTTCTCTTCAAGGCAATATAAGCATGTAACTCTTAGTCAAGTTAGTGGACTAGAAGTTTTTTCAGCTAAGGAGAATAGACCCTTATTTTCTGACTCACACAGTGGTGGTCTGCTGAAAATAGTTTTGAAAAATTCTTTTCTTCTTTGGGTTAATTAACTAGCTGCTGCAATGCCATTATGGTCAAATTACAGTGTTAGAAACCAATG
Organism: Cardinalis cardinalis; assembly: GCA_014549065.1. Taxonomy (NCBI): domain Eukaryota; kingdom Metazoa; phylum Chordata; class Aves; order Passeriformes; family Cardinalidae; genus Cardinalis; species Cardinalis cardinalis. Next base: position 818,802 of record JACDOX010000020.1, read on the forward strand.
AAAATCCTACCTCTGACAAAGTGAGTCTGTCCCTTGGGACATCTCATGGACTAACTTTTAGGCAAAACTTTCAGGCCTTAGGTGCACTGTCTCAGCCTTTGGAGGACCCAAGGCTGAGAGGCTGGGGAGGTAGCTCTTCCATCAATCTAAGCTTTGATGACCTGAAGTTGGCGTTTGGCTTTTTGGGATAGTCATTGCCTTTAGGACTCCTCTGAAGTAGCAACTCTCCATGCTTTTTTCTATTGAGACTTCCTTTAAAATATTTTCAACTTCAAACCTCATTTTCACCTACTGTCTTGCTCCTTTTTCTTCCATTTCTGGGTTACTAGTGGGTTTTCTACATATTTTTCTATATTATAGTTCATACTGGTGAAATTATACACTTCAAAGCATTTGGTGTATAGATAYGTGTGGATTCTTCTGCTCCAAATAATTGAAGGCTGAATTAGCCCTTCTTTAATCCTAATCCTGGACAGGATATTTTATTGCTCTTCTACAAAAGCAATTTTGGAAAAGACTAACTCAGAAAGTCCCAATCACTTCCCTGACTCTACTCAGGAATTTCAATGAGGAAAAACAGGAGTTCAGCCCTTGGTAGGATGTTCCTTTCCCCATGTTTGCACTGTTTTTCTCTGCTGGTTGGTGGATACCCAGGGGAAGGCTGATGCTGCCCCCCAGTTATGGCTGTGCTGTGTGCAGGTCACTGCAGAAACCCAGGGGCTCCCCTTGCACCTGCAGGAGGGGAATGACCCCTCTGCTCTCTCCCTGCCTTGCACGGACCCCTGTTGGAAACATGCTCTTGTTTCTTTTTACCCTGTTGGACCAGCTGCATAGGCTGTTGAATATTATTTGACCAATAGTATTTGCCCTAAAATATAAAAAAAAATRCCCCATCATTGTCAAGCACATTTTCCCAATGGCTTAGAGCTCTCAGTTCACTGCATTGGTCACTGCCTGCACTTGTGGTCAAACAGAAACCTCCTGGTAGGAAATGCCAACTGGATATAACATGATGGTAGGAACATACCCTACATACGTTGTGGGATTTCATTCTGCCCTCGGTACACACTCCTAAGCCCAATTAGCATCGATTAGCATGAAAATAGGTTACTGAGAGAACAGAACTCCGAGTTCAGGTAGGGGCAAGAGGAGGAAAGTTTCTSGTTTTAAAGGCAATCTTTTATGTAAGGGAAGCATTTTCCCCAGTGTAATTAAGAGGCAAGCTGCTCAGGATAAAAGATATGTTTCATGACATCAGGAAAAAAGATACTGTCACTTTATGCTGTTAAGAAGAAACCCAAAGTTCGACTTTGGAGGATAAAGTTAAGAATTTTCCCTTATTTTTTAACACAAACTCTAATAAAATCCTTTGCCATTACCAGCAAGTTAAAGCTGAAGTTTTCTTTCCTTGGCAATGGCAAATGYTTATGAAACCTACTCAGAGAGACAAAGAGAGAGAGAAAGAGAAGAGAAAGGGAGAGAGATTTTACATTTGAAAATACATTCTATATGAAAGAACAATAAAAGGGGATATTGCAGCTTTATACAAAAGGGTCAAGAGACATGAAGTTGAAATACAGAAAGCAGAACAATCAAGCCAGGTTGTCAAATCTGATTAGCCCTTGCCTTGGCTGAGGCTGTTTTCTTACACTAAAATATACTTTTCTTTTAGTCAGTGAGCCATCAGAATATGATTAAAGACAAGGGCGTAACTGCAGAGAAGCTGTAGTTAATGTTAACACAATGAGAAGCAGTACAAACAAAAAGGCACTTGAGAGGACATACACTAGCCAGTGCCAAGGACTTTTTTTGTTTAGTTTTTAGGCAGTACACTTGGTTACCAGTTGTGTCTGATGATGGCACATACTCTTTTATGGAGTTCACAAGCACAAAATTTAGTACAACACTGGAAAACATCAATAAAATTTGACAGTATTGCTTCGTAAACAGAGCTGACACGCTATATTGGTACTGATGCAGCAGTACTTTCAAAAACATCCTAACCCTTCTTTGCCTATGCACAACACGAGCAATTATACACAAATACAGGTGCAGAAGTCCACTAAATTGCTGTTACTCCAATATTTTCTGGGCACTGAGCTACAGACAGCATGTCCATCCAAAGGACCCCACTGGATACATTTTGTGACAGCATCTTGGATTTTGCACAGTAAAAATGAAATTATCCATTAAAGGAAAACAAAAGAGAGGGAGAGAAAGAAAGACAAAATGAACTATAAGTCAATCATACTTGGTCTCAACACCAGCATCCGATTATCTCAAATAAAACCAACAGAAAAAGCAGACTGTACATGATTCAGGTTGTTAACACAGATTGTTGTCCATGTTCATCGGTTACACACTCATTGAAGCTCCTGAGAAAAGCTTGGCTCAGTGTCATCAATGCACTTTTCAGCCTGTACAGTAAAAGATCAACAGTTCCCCAGCACGACCGAGCTATGTCCTTCCATCCCGATTCTCTGACTTCTCCAGTTGCTTTACGCCTTCATGCTTCTGAGTATGAATTCTGTGTGTTTAGTTTGTCTTTTTTCAGTTTTACACCATCAACCAGTTCAAAGTTATAATTCTCCAGTGCAGACAAGTTCCTCTCCGACATCCCATTGTGCCAACAGGCACAGTACAGCACAACTCCACAGATGGCTCCTAAAAGCACCCCGAGTGCACTCATGGCTATGATGGTAATGAGGATTGGGTCTAGGGTCTTCAGGACATTGCCTGGCTTCCTGGAGATGTTGTCATCATAGTCGTCACCTGTGCTACGGTATGGAGGTGTAAACCCTGAAATTGAATAAAGAATTGCAAAATTTTCAGAACTGATCCCAGTSAGACCTTTGTTTAATGAATTGGAAATTTTGAGAAGACCATAAATTTTTTTAACAYAAGTTTTTTACATAGTTTTAAAACGTAGCTTCTGCAAGGTGGTCATAAATAGCTGAAAACTATAACGTGGCCCAAATAGCTGTGGATTTTTTCCAGACTGTCCTCCAATCTTTAAATCTGCTACCTGTTAGTAGATCTGTGGCTGTGCCTTGGATTAAGTGGGAGTCTTGGGAGTGAATAAGGAGGTCTTTTAATCATATTTTGCCATGTTACAGTATATAGCTCAAAAATGTTAATCAATTCCTACTCAACTCAGTGTGAGAAGTTAGAGCCTTAGACATTGGTTGAGAATATCCAGCCATTTTATTTCTACTTCAATGATTTTAGTATTGGATCTTGAAGTGCAAATAGTGGCAGAACTGACACAGAAGAGCACTCTGCCCTCTTRTGTAAAATATTCACTAGGTATCATWATGTTTTCCCTCAACTTTTTTAGCTTATGAAAATGATCCAAAAGCAGCAAAYCCTGTAATTGTTGCCGGAAAAGCCAAAAAGTCTTTTTGGACAAACTCATTCTTTTTCACTGAAATTAATTATAGAATTCCTGTTGACTGTAACAGAAAAAAAAATTAACCTCATTGCCTGAAAAATGCAAGTATATTTTATTAGTGGAACAATATGACAATTATGATSCATTTAATGATCCATTTACTGTTATCATCATTGGAAATGATAATGCTTTGCTAGACTGGTCATAAAATGGCATTTTCAGCCAGGTCTGTGAAACATTTAATGTGAAGAGTTTGAGCCTAATTACTGAGGCACAGTGCGAGTCATAAACTGAAAGATATAATGATAGAGTTTTCTTCAGCAGTGGACAAGCCTTCTAGGTAACAAAATATTGAGGAGCTATAATGTGCTTGCATGTATTTGAATATAATGTAACAAATTAAGTGTATGAAATTTCAAATGTTTGAGACAGGCAAAAATAATAAAAAGGACAAAAGTCCATATGCCATGGAAGAATAAAACAATTACAACCTTCAAATGAATGTAAGTCTTCTTATCATCTCATGMAGAAATATCATAACACCTTAATACAATATGCAGTTAGAGAACAAATCTATAAATAAATAAATAGAATGCAAAAATTCACATTAAAATACACATTAAAATTCATTCCCCTCTAAGAAATAACGCAAATTTTACCTGTTTGATTACTTTCTGGGTCTTCTTCTTCATCTATTTCATTCTCCACATCAGTTGATTCTAATGAAGCAAAAGAATTGACATTGATTATTAGGGTTACAAACACTGATTGACTATCATGCTGGCAATAATGGTATAGCAGATTTTCCTGTGTCAGAGCATCATTATGGCGGCTTGACAGAGCTGTTCATTATAATGGGCTCTGAAAATTAATGGAGGAAAAAAAGAAAGATTAAAAAAGTCTCCTCCGCCCAGTCTTGGCACAGTTTTAGTTATCAGCAGGGGTTTTCCATGCCTGGGAAAGAGAAATCAGTGTGATGAATTAGCATCTCGTTCGCTGTATTTACAATTTTGGGGCCCAATTCCATAACACTTCATCAGCACAGGCATAGTTAATCACAAGAGTAGCTTCACTGGCTGCAGCAAGACCACTTGTGTTTGGATTTCAGRCTGAGCTTTTGGGTTTAGCTCCCTCAGGCAGAAATCTTTGCTCAACATTTGGTTTGAACAACCAAAACATGGAGGTAGGAAAGGAGTTATTTTCCTTTCTCATGCTGGAGTCAATTAAATGCAGACACTKTGGTCCCAGCACCTCTCTTGGCACTGGGGACACTGCAGGAAGACTGAGCAGTGTGTCCTGCCTCCCTTTCCTGCTAACTGCGACTCTGGTGGCATTTGATAAACCCCAGGGGTTGGACCACATGGTAAAAAGAGATTGTTTCCTCATCCTGCAGTGAAATTACCATGTAGCTGAAGACTGTCATGTTACCCTCAAAAGGATGTTAGCTACAAAAGGTGAGGAACACCCTCTATTATTGCTCTTAGTTGTATTGCTAAGTCACACAGAATAAATTTATCTTCTTAAAGCTAAGAGTTCTCGTCTCTATTCCCTCTTTTATATAAAAGTAATTGCTTCATCTCTGCTATGTAGGACAGTGTTCTGTTGCTTGTGTTTATCTGGGGCTGCTGCTGCCAAATTACGTCCAGTATGCAATGTGCATATGATCAGCAGTGACTGGAATAACTCGAGACTGGCCAGGAATAAAAGGGCTCAAAGAGCATCGCAGGAATAGCCTGGCTCAGATATGGGAAAGGCCATGTCCTAACATTGCTTTGTGTCCCACATGTCTGGGAACTGATGACTACAGCAAATGAGCCACAGCAAACTCAGAAGGACAGGACAGCAGAGGACAGAGCAGGGGCCTTTTCACCCTGTCTGCTTATCCTGTAAGGGTTTGATATGTCCCTTTAAAAAAAATTAAGAAGGCTTTGTAGTAAATGATCTAAAAAGAGCAAAGAAATAAAATTGGATTTTGTGCATTAGGTAAAACAGGATCCTGCAACAGGAAAAGCAGAGAAATTTAAAGAGGGCAGCAATATGAAATACAGGGAGAGACATGAAATTGTAAATATGCTGTAACCCATGTCAGTAGGATACCAATTCTGATTCAAACTGCTGCCATACCAAGGTGACACCAGTGGCACTTACTATTAATGAAGCTACAGGCTGAATCAGGATATTTTCAGTGGAAACATAGCTAATAATTATCTATCCCTTTCTCACAGATAAAACCAGCTATCAAAACAAAATAAACAATATTTTGCATGAGAACTCTCTGTGCTCTTGCTAGTCACACTTACTTCGGCAATCCTCTTGTGCTATGTGATTGTCAATTTTAATATCATCCACAGCAATTCCTCCCGTTCCTTTTCCAATTTCTCCCTCAATAACCACCTGGRAAAACAAGATAGAGTTCACATTGTTTTCATATTAGCATACAACTGCAGCAGTCAGAATTTCTTAATTAGTTGTTAACACACATCTTCACTTGAAGTCATACTTGTGCTTCAATTGCGGCCTGAAAATCTGCATTGCCTTTATGAACTTATGCAGGCAAATGTAAATTATGTACTGACACGACTTTATGAAAGACTTTTACATCAGCAAAACTGTGACAAAGAGGCAGTTTTGTGACTGATGATAAATGATATATAAAGTATTTATTTGGCCTGTGATAAGAAAGTGCTTGTGTCACAGTAATCTGAGATACTATGAAATATTTCACTATTATTAGTCACAGCAAGAACAGTTAATCTGTAGATGTAATATTGTCTACATAAATCCTTCAGTGACATCTTTTACTGCGGTGTATAAAACACAACCAGCAAGGTGCTGCTGGCCTTGGCCGGGGTAGCTCGGCGAGGAAGAGCCCAGCTCACCTGGTAGTGTTTCACAGACTTGTGAAGAAGAACACGTCCCTCCTTCCAGTAGTTTGCCTGGTGCCCGCTCAGGGTCCACAGCACCTGGTCGTACTCATCGGGCTTCTGGTAGCGCAGTTTGATCCTGAGGGTGCCGACGTGTGCGCCCGACATGTGGTACCAGAAGGTCATGCAGTGGGCAGAGTTCTGCGAGTAAATCGTGGGGCTCAGCAGSCGCGCCACTTTGCCTTTCTGGCTCTCATCAGCTTGGGAGTAAAGGAAATTGCCATCTCCTACTGTGACAGAAGGACTGTGTTAAGAATAGCTTTAATTTTCTTTGTTAACATAAGAGCCCCTGAGCACCCCATATCTTTTGCTTTCTTTCCACGCTGATGGGTCAAGCATCACAAACAAGAGAGTCAGAGTGAGTTGTTTTGGGAGCTCTAGGAAAGCTGATGTCTTTGAGAATAGGGCCACAAAGCTGACCAGAGGACTGGAGCACCTCTCCTATGAGGACAGGCTGAGAGTTGGGGTTGTTCAGCTTGGAGAAGAGAAGGCTCTGGGGAGACCTTATTGCAGCCTTTCAGCTGCTAAAAGGGACTTACAACAAAGATGAGGACAAACTTTTTAATAGGGCCAATAGTGACAGCCTAAAGGGTAATTGTTTTAAATTAAAAGAGAGTAGATTCAGACTAGATATAAGGAAGAAATTTGGTGGGTGGTGAATCATTGACACAGGTTGTCCAGCAAGGAAGAAGACACACCATCTCCAGAAACATTCAAGGTCAGGCTTGAAGATGTCCCTGGTCACTGCAGGGAGGTTGGACTAGATGACCTTTAAAAGTCCTGTCCAACCCAAGCAATTCCGTTATTCTACACTTCTGGCTATCTCCTCTGCTGTTCACTGGGATATTTTGTGCCAAGGGTGAACCCTAACAACGTGCTCACCACATGAAACACACAAGGCATTTGTTTTGTTAAGGGAAAGAGAGACAAGCATGTTTGGTGAGACAGCATTATGTGCTCCATTAGTCAGTRTGCACCTCCTGAAAACAGCCATTCCTGGTTCAGCAGTCTAGAGAGAAATCCCTGGGGCCTACTCTATGTTAATTGTGCAAAGAGCTATTAAAAAAAATTCTGTTTGAAGTAATCTGTGCTCAAGGGGCAAGATTAGAATGGGAAGAACATTGAGAAGGGTGAAATGGCCTTGAACAGCCATGGCCAGAGATCAGGAATTGAGATTTAAAGCATGTTCCCAAATAGAGGCTGAGCATTGTCACAGATGGCATCAGAATTATGCCCTTGATTTTTGTAACAATATGTTGGGCTCTATATATTTATGAGCCTTTTTCCTGAAAGAGTAAGATTATAGCATATAATACATTATATAGCTCATTATAGCTTTCTCAAGGGCATAATGGATTCATACTCATTGAAATCTGAACACCTAATACCCTTAACTTGGAACCTTACTTTCTCAATCATGCTGAGAGAGAAGCATGTGGGAGTGTGATTAGTTTGGTAACAGAAAACTGCTAAGTAAGATACTGACTATAGAGATGTGCTTCTGAATTACATCAGCCACACATCCATTCCAGTCAGCTTTTGAACAGTGTCTTTGCAGAGAGTCATGGTGGAAAAACATGAAGTTCATCCTGGTGTGTGTAAGAATAGATTGCATGTGCAATGCACTCACACAAAAGGATGGAGTCAGCATTTATTGACATCATCCTATTGAGAGTAGGAAGAATAAAAGTAATAATAAAAAATACTATTTCTCGAGTATTGCTGAAACAAGTATACATATTACTGTTTATACCAACACTCAAAGGAAAGAAAAGTAAAAAGAGGCAAAACATGTTTTGGAAGGGAGGTGTTTTGTCAGCATTGGTCTTTGCCTATACATAATATCCTTGAATTTCATGTGAAATAGTGTATAATTGRATTGCAATTATACAGTCCTGCACCAATGAAGACAGGAATCTGAGCATTGCTACTGTGGTAAGCATAAGAAGGACAGAGTAATGAGATGGGAACCAGGAATAAGAGGAGTGGGTTAAACCCAGTGACTAGACCTAATAAATAAGAAAGGAACCTCTTCCTACATGAGACAARGGTGTTTTATTTTGTTTGAATCTTTCTGTGAGCAGTCGAGGAATCCTGTCCAATATGCATGTTGAAGAATTATATAGGAGAAGATGATGTTATATTGTAAAAAAAATTAGGCTTTTTTCCCCCCCTGTCTTTCTGCAGTAACATCTTGTCCAGCTTCTTGATCAGGAATGCTTATGTCTCTATGTTCTTTCCAACTTCACTTCTGTGCAGAGCAGCACAACATGCAAAGCTCATCAAAGAATGGGGMAATCCAGAGGGAGGAAAAAAGGAAAATAATCACAGCATTAGGATAGCTGAGTTGGAAGACCTAAGACTGGCCAGATTTCATCACAATATATATAATTTGAAGTGACATGCAGTGTATCCTGCCATCTACAAGCAATTGCTGTTGAAGATTACTTCTGTGTCTTTTTTCAGCTTTACACATGTGTCTGAGAGAAAGATATGCCTGGGAGTTGCTCACTGTGGTTTTCCCAATACACAGGGTGGCCTTGTTGTGCAGCTGGGGGTTTGTTTGGGACATCAGTGCCATTCAGACTGCTCATGGTCTGTGTTCACACCCACCCCACTCACCCTGTGCCTGCTGGCAGGCAGGTCACAAACCTGGCAAGTGAAGGTGCCCTTAGAGTCCAAGGAGAATTTTGGAAAATACTGAAAATGCAGTAGAAGAAAAAGAAGCTGCCTTTAAGATTTACTGAAGCTACRGCTCATGGAACAAATAAGTTTTCTGTGCTAGCAGGGCCCAGTGGAAACAACAAAATCTCATTTGGAGAATATAATTTCTTCATCTCCTGATTGAAGACAGGTTCTTTCTCTATAATCCTTGATGGCAAAGTGCAGATAGCTCTCATTTTCAGAATATTATTGCAGTGCCAGGTCAGGAACTCTGTCTTCATTGTCTTAATTAGAGCTTTACTTATGCATGCCTTTTAGATTTTGTCAGTCTCTGGCTAACATAGCTTTTAACCTCCTTTCAATGTCAGATCCTACTGAGCCATTTCACTTTACTCTACATCAATTTTTCCACCATTACAGCCTTCACTTCAGCTAACTGCATTTAGTTAATTTGATGCCATTTATTTGTACAATGCCATTTATAGTCAAAGTATTACAAGTTTTTTTTCCCCTGAAACTACTGTACTTGTCTYAAGATTCAATTGAAAGTGTCTCAGAATTTAAAAAGTCCAATTTTGTCTAATTTCCTTGTCATTCTCATTAAGCAAAGGGTAGCAGAAGTGGGAAGGGGGATTCATCTCAACCCATTTGATTAATCTGCACGTATGCAAGTGAGAACACTAAAGTAAGAGGCTGTGCAGGTCACACAGTGCCCTCCTTTCTCCACTAGCCTGCAGCAAATTTATTGCCTAATTATGCTGAGCTATGAGTTAGTTACTGCAAAAGAAACCAATCAATTCCCCAGCGTGATATTTTTTGAAAAACTGTTTGTGTGCAGAGGATGGCCCTAATCTGCAGCTCCTGCTGGAAAGGAGAGGGTGTGATAACACACCCATCTGAGGAGTTTCACTTACATACAACACTTTCCTGTGGTGGGTAGTCCCTGTAACTACAAACACGAATAATGTGAGGTCATTAACTGACTGACTGCATTAGTTGGTCAGTGATATTTGCAAAATAATTGGTCATTCAGATTTTTTCCTACCCCAGGTGATGATTACCCATAGGCAAGTCAGGGGAAGGGAATATCTTCAGTTCCTGAYGAGAAGCAATCTTTATTCCCCAGCAGAAAGGACAATTACAGTCAGGTGTGATTACTGGTAATGGATTAAGTTTASTAGAGAACCATCTTCATGCCTTTATGTATCTTAGGTCTAATTCACTCTCCTGTGATTTTGGAAGACATTGGTATTAAACAGAACAATCTCATCACGTGTGAAATAGCTACATCATGAACTCATGATTACCTGAGTGGTCTTGAATCGGCCCGGTTTTGCTGGTCAGGATTGCCCACCTTAAATCCACCTGGTTGTCATGCTCCCAGTGGCACAAAGTCTTTTGGGATCCCCAGCCAAAGCCACAGTTGTATAGTGATGGCTCTGCTAGGAAAAATGGAAAAGGGGGGATGAAATGTGATTATTAATTGCATAATTCAGAATTTGTACTTCAAAACAAATGCATTCATTTGACCATTAGCAGAACCATTCCTTCCTGAGACTCTGGGAAGCCACAGCAAGAACAACCTTCCTGGGGAACATRAAAAATCACTACTTTTTGTAAAAGATGTGGTTGCTTCTTGTCTCCTTACGACCCCTATGATGGGATTTTTTTTTTCTGTGGTTAGATTAATTATTCTGATTTGCCCGCATTATTTGATAATCGCGTTGCAGCACGGAACACTCATAAAGCAAGCCCTGGCTTACTTATCAGATGTATTTTCTGATTATCAGTATCTCTGCACTGTAATGGTGCCACAATTTGCAACTCTCAATGAGATTTGGAAAAAAATAAGAACAACCAGAAACATTAATGGAATGTCCTTGGCAGGAAAGGATTTCTTGTGAAGTCTACAGYTCTTGGCTTCAATAAGGAACTTTTWCAGCATCTTCCAGACAGTTATGTAGGCCCACAAGATGGCAGCATTGAAATGGACAAATTGAGAGGGAAAAGGGACAAATGTGGCTGATTGCCAAATGAACTCAAAATAAGCTCCAAAACAAGCTCTGCGTAAAATAAGGGAAGTCTGGTATTATAGTCAGGATGAGATCATATCTTGTTTTCAGCTTCTTTTCAATTCTGCCCAAAGGTTTAATACATAGTAGCTTATTTTCTTCAAGAGAACTAGGAATTTCAATTGAAAGATTATACAAAGATAGCATATAAATCCTTTGCATTTCTTATTTTCAGAAGCAGTTTGAAATCTTTTGAGCATTTGGTTCCTACCCCATTGGTATGAACTTTTATCTCACCTTGAGCAGTGACAACTCCCAGTASAGCAATACCCTCCCAAGAGCAATGTGACCAAATCTTGGAGTATTTTCTCAGGCATGACTCACGCCTTATTAAAGGAATAACTTAGGTTTACTTTAATGAGATGCTTTGTGCAAGTATGAACTAAGAACAAAGGACTCTATGCTTCCATCAATATCAGCTCTGGGGGAAGAATTGTGTTTCTTGCCCATTATTAATAAAAAAAGCCAGGAAAGATAATGCAACTCTTAGAATGTGCTTGTTTATTGTGGGAAAATAATGAGAAATATGGGAAGTGTGTTGAGACCTGCAGTTGGCCAGACCTTTGAGGTGGAGCTCTTCCAGTCTAAAGAGGCAAAGACCTCCTTCATGTACTGAGCTGCCAGGGAAGACTGGTTAGGCTTTTGAACTCACAAYCCAGATTTTAATGGAAGGTAAACTAGAATAATAATTTTAACAACATGAAACYTCAGGTGAGTAGGCTGAGACAGAATGGATATAAAAAGGCTTCATCTATCATTCTCTCCTTGCCTGCTGTGTCCTTGTTTGGCAGGYCCTTGCTCCCGGACACACTTTTTTCTCAACTCACTGGATTCCTGCATTGTGGCCACYGTGCCCTCTCCCCTCTGGCCCCTARAAAATTTCATTCTGTCAGCAGAGACATCTGAGCCTATGGCRGCTCATGCCCCTCTGCTCTGCCTGTCAGTGCCTCCCTTGGCTGTGCTGTGGTGTCTCTATTCACTGAGCCCTCATTCTTCATTCCTTTCTTTCATCCTCTCCATCCTGCCTRCCTCCCCCCTCTCTCCTGCTGGCCTCCAGAGGGGTCTACTCCACATAGTCATGAATGCAGCATCCTAGTTGGGAACAAATGAATTCAACAGATAATGTCTGGCACAGAAATCCAATGTGGAGGAAAGATGTTTCCTGGAGCACTCTAGCCCTTTCTAGGAAAAAAGCAGAYTGTGGTGAATAATCTCTCTTTGGGCTCAAAATGTTGAAGAAGCAGAACCCAGTCTATGCACACAAGTGCAGAAAGGCAATCCTGGAATTCTGTCTCTTTCGTCAGTGTATTAGGTATTTTTTTCCAGACAATGGGGCCATGATCAAAGACATCTTGCCCAAAAGGGGACATCTGAAAATCAAGGGGGGTTTTAAAGGAAAGACAATGACATTGCAATGAATTAAAGAGTTTTAAGATTGTGACAAATAGCCTTTCATTGTCAAGGAGGCCCAGGGAGAGCTATATTGCATGGCTTTGACATCAGAGCCACGAGACAGAACTTTAGAAAAGGTTTTAGAAAATGTGGAACAAAATTAATCTTATTAGTCCCAAAGGATTATATCACGCAAAGTACTGATAGCCTGTGTGGTATTCAAACCACAAGAAAGGAGARCAGTGGTAGATAGATCACATCCATCTGAAGATACTACACAGCAGAAATGAGCACAGGGGACAAAGACAGGGCTGGTACTGTTCAACTCTGAATAAAAATAAATACATAATAGCAGAATACATAGAGAAGTATGTAAATGAATGATGAATCCAGAGACTCAGAACAGAACAATATTCTGGTTTCTCCATTTCACAGCCTAAGTAATGTGAGATACCCAGTGAAGCTCAATGTGGATCAAAGGAAAAAAATCCTCATATGATGTGAGTGGTACTTGCTCCCTTGAATGCTGYTAAGATTGAACACAATTCAAAGAGAACTGGACATTGACATGGACAAGGAAAACATCCAGAATTTAATAGTTAATTCTAAAGTGTAGGAAGTGACAAAAGCCTTTTACTTCATGCTCTGATGACAGTTCTGAACACTGGGATCAGAAGAGAGTTTCAAAACAAGCTAAATTTCACAGCTCCATCTAATAAATACTTTCTTCCACTTTCATTTGAAATATATAGTCCAGGAAATTGGCAAAGAGCCTAAGTCTGATATGCTTTGGCCATGCCTGTGTTCCTTGGCTTCAGACTCAGAGACAGCATGGTGTAGCATAAAAATGAACTTGTTTTCCATGCAGAAGAAGAATCCATTGAAACTGAGGAGAATTTGACCAGTAACCTGCACACAGTTAGCTGTTTCTTGCTAGGTTCCTGTTGTTTTCTCAGAAGTTATTGTGTTACTATGTTCCTTAGACAATCACAGCAATGAGATTGAAGGTCAAAGGCAAGGCATTTMAGAGTGCTCTTATTTTACGACCTTCTTAAACATGCCATCTCTTATTGCCTATTCTTATGTCTCTTCCAGTGCTTCTCCCAGGGACTCATAAAAAAGGAAAAATAGGCCTGCTAGCCAATTAATAATGGACACTTGTAGCATCAGGATAGGTTCATTATGGTTCAGTATGGACAATGGATCTGCCCCAGAAAAGACAGGCTAGTTCAGCCCTTCTATTAAAGGTCCCAGGGGACTGATACAGKAGCTCACAGCAAGCTGTAGGCAGTCTGTCCTCTCCTTTGTCCTTGAACTATAGCTTGGCAGCTCTGGTGGAAGGAAGGAAACTGGGGACGAGTAGCAATTGTAGGGCTCCCTCTGCATTGCTGGCCCATTCCCATGCTAGGATAATTCTCCTGCCAATAGGTGATTGATCTCTGGGTTTGTGTGTATGGAGAGGACAAAGAAAACCAGCTATTATGTAATCAAATAGCAGCAGCTCAGATGAGGATCTGAGAGGGAGGTGTGACGAAATCCCATATGCCTTCTTCAAAATGTAGGGTACGTGATAGTGAATTAAAACAGATTTATCCTCTCAAGGAATAACCAACAGCTGTACTTTTTGACCACATCTTGCTCACAGCTGGGACCATTACTGCCCATGAACAAGAAAGCAATTTGAAAATCTAGTTGAGTGAGTTTCTTGCAAGTCCATTAATCTTTCGTGGCCCACAGACTTTGACATATTTTTATAACTCCTTCAACAAGAGGCAAGAAGAAGCATGATGGCATTGAAAATGATATGAAAATGCTCTCTAAGATGCTCTTGCCAAAGGGTAAATCAACATTAAAATAGGAAATTACACACATAATTTGGACCACTTCAAAGTGGTATATTTGGTCTGATTTGTATTTGCATTTTTATACCATTTACTCTGGCAGCACAGAATTACCTTAAATGATAGTAAATGATAATTTAACAGCCTTAATATCCCTTCACTGATACACAGTTGCTCCAGCATAAATGAGAATCAGACCCATTCTACCTTTAAATTATTTTTAGCAGAGATTTTAATATCAAGATTTTTTAGTTATATTTTTCTGACATWGCTATTACATGTGTGAAAAACAAGGTACTCCTCAGAACAGTCTTCTTTACAAAGGACTCAGATTACACACTGAGAGCACGTAATGTAAATTAACAGCTTGCTCTGTATGTAAATAGCTAAGAGACAAGCATTTCAAATAGTCCTTTAGAATTTAAAAATATGTGTTCAAAAACGACTAGATGTTAGAAAGTCTTAGGGCTGAGAATGGAGGTATTTACCTTGACAGATGGATTTGTGAAAGGCATCTTTTTAAGTCTGAGGAGGAAAGTAGATCCTCYCTTAAATAAAAAATAAAAATCCAAACCTTTAAACATTTTTAGCAGTTTGAAATCATGATTCCTTTTATTTTCTTTCAATTGAGTCCCCTTGAAATGAAATGTAAACGTCTCCTTGATGGAACAKCTTGTTTATACACGGAGGCTTTCCAGCTATTTGCTCTTAACTGTTTCCATAGTGTATGAAAGCTGGTTGGAATAGGATAATCTCAGGCTTTGACACACACAAGCACGTTAGTCTGGGATAACAAGATTAGGGATATTTGCAGGCTGGAATGCAGGCAGAAGGACAGCGGTACGTGCTGCTGGCACCTACTGCAGAGTACCTGTGCCATGGCACGTGCTGCTGCTGARAGGGCTGGCCAGTCTGTGTCCCCAGGCCCTGTGGCACAAGCTGCTGTGGCCACCACTGGCACCATGTACCTGATGCAGGGTCGCCCGCTGGAGCCTGCAAACTGCAACTGATCTGGAAAAGCTCCTTGGCTTGGAGCTCATCATTTACCTCATGGTGCGTTAGCATCTTAAGGTAAACYGGGCCTTAAAGGGAATTAAGGCCAAAGCTGAAGGCTCAGTCCTTGATGTGTTAAACTTCTACCTTGTTCAGCCTGAGAAGAGCTGAGATAGTGCACTTATCCTCAGGCAGCAGAGGGCCAGGGGCCCCCAAGCAGCCCTGGAACTTCAAGGGCAGTTTAAAGCATGTTATTTGTGGCTGACAGGGCAGACTCACTCCTGGCTGCACAGCCTCTGCTCCCTGTGTTTCACTGTGCCACTCAGGTCCAGCCACGTCCCTTCAGCAAAGGGAAATGTTTATACCACCTCCAGGCCAACAGGGGCTTCTCTATGCTGAGGGAAATCTCTGTCTGCCCGTTTTTTGGGAGTTTTTGGCTGGTTTTCAGTGAGGGATTATGAGGCAGCTGGAAACCTTTATGTCTTAAACTGGAAATTCTGGAAACCTTATTTTTATTTATTAGCGTCTGGCTGATCTCTGTCTGTGATCTTTGTAATGTGCTGCCACGTGGGATCCTGCATTTGGGATGTGAACTCGTCCCTTATTCCCCGGAAGGAAATGGTTCCTACGAGCACAATGCAGGGAAGTAACACTGGCATGCTCTGAACAGAGCCTCAGAAACTCCTTTAATAGAGAAAAAACTTGGCACATCCCAGAGAAAGCCAAGGTGGTGCAGGAGGGAAGTAAGGAGAGAAAATGAGAATATCTTAATGTCTGGTAGGAACAGTCAGACTGTTACTGGAGAGTCCCACCCAAGCCAAGGGGATTGAACACAAACTGCAAAGCAGCTGGCACGGCTGGGGAGGGAGTGGAACTGCACTGCACAGAGGCACTGGCTAAATTTGTGATTTGTTTAAAAGCAAAAAGATAGTTTAAAAAACTGTAAAAAATCCTTAATGTAATCAAAATAGAAACCTAACAGATAATTTTACACATAAAAATTAAAATGCTTTGCTCTAAATCCACAGCASAGAATCTTTTCCTCCTCTGCATCCCCTTTGCAGAACTGTGAGATCAGCAGCAGCCATCCAGCCCTTCAGCAGCACTGACTGTGAGGAGCAGGGTGGAGGTGTCCCAACAGGGGGGACTGGCTCACTGTTGTGTTTCTCATTGCACTGGTGCTCCACTATTTGCCTCTGCTCATAAAGCAGGGCAGAGGTAAAAATAGTGTATGCTGACTTAGCCAGTTGGGTGACCCTGGAGACAAATTTTGAGGAGAGTAAAAGCATTGGACTCTGCAATATCTGAATGCAGAGAGTGGGAATATCTGAATGCAGAGAGTGGGAACAAAGTCTGAGCTAAGTCAGCTCTATTTCTTAATCAGATCAACACCATAAGTGTCCTTTAGGAATTTTTTTTTACATTATTAGTCCCTTTCTTTCACTTGAAGCAAGAGTGGATTGTGTCACATGGTCGAGGAAACAATGATAAACATTTACCCACCCTGTTAATAAATCACTTGCAAAACTGTGCCTGACTGTGCTTTAATGGAGGAAATGGGAGTAACTGAAAACTGACCTCTTTACCACTCCACAATTATTGATGCAAAGGATTTTTAACCAGTGCTTATAGTTTTTGGAGTTCGGRTTTTCTGCCCAAATCCATCCTCTCCCCCACTCCCAGTAAATTGTACAGGATATTAAAAAAATGGTATGAAAGCTGAGGAAGCAGCAAACTAAGGAATTTAAAAGCTTCTAGCTATTGTATTAAGTAACAAGGACCTGCTGCCAGTGACAACTTGGTTTTCCCTTTTCAAGTACATTTTAGCAGTTTATGTAACCCCATTTCAAGAAAACTTGCTAGAAAACAATATTGTAGAACTGCCAGCTCCCTGGTGGAAAAAACTGGCAAACTTTATTTGTCTTAGTTTTGTAAAACCATGGATATAAATAGTGARTGGGCCTGTGTGGCTGTTTTTGTTTTTCTGGAGTTTGCAAACACACTTTGTGTCACTGACATGCCACATTTATACAGTGCACTGTGTGATTAAGTTAGTTTAATTTTGTCAGCACTTGGCATTTGCTGATGCAGAAGGAAATCTTGTTCTCTGCTGTATCTACATGTGGATGAAAGGAATAAAATATTTACTGTACAGAGCTAAGAGACCAGATGCTTCTTTACTTCAGAGACTTCAAGGAATGGTAAGTCAGGAAGTGCTGCAATTCATTATTTTGTCTCTGGCATGAAATTTGGGTATGGAATTTATTGTGGTTTTAATAAGAATTTTTTTTTTACCTGGTTGTAATGTATTGTCAATTACTGTTGGTTTTTCTGTATTYAGCACTGTAGTCCCACCTGGAAAAGAAATTATGTGTATCATGATACATGTGACACAACAAAGGACACAGCAGTCATTAGGAATAACCTATATATAAACCTGAAATATATAACTGTCTTTATTGGACATGTAGGTAACTGAGTATGCGAGCTTAGGCATGAAAATATGACATTAAAAGTCTGGTTTTCTTTATCAAAAAAGCCCCACAAGAACTCTTCATTAAATAAAGCTGTGTATCTTAGGAGTCCTTGCAAACACCAACTAAATCATCCTTAACATGTCCCTGTGACCGTCCTTGATTTATAGACACTGATTTGCTCCAAATCACATGGGAAGTGAGCAGCTGGTCTTCATGACACCTCCTAAGAGTCACTATTTTGTTCATTTACCCATGACCTGCTGTTTCTCATACCAAGGATGTGAGGCTGGGGCTCCCTGTAAGTTGTTTTATAGCTGTGTTGTGAGACCAGCTCACAGGAGAGGTGCATGGAAATTGCCAGACTTTAGGATCTAGTCTAAGGTAGGTTTCACCTCCATCTTGAAGTGAAGGAAGAATTAAGGACTTCCCCTTTGTCCTTTTCTTCATGCAGATAAACAAGAGGTGAGTGGGGTCATGGCCCTCTCCTAGGCTTACTAATTGATATTTTTAAAATACTTGACTTTTTAAAGCAAGCCTCATATTCATAAGGAAACAAAAAGGAAATTAGTACAATTATAAATGCACGGTGGGGTGCTGATTACCAGTCAATGACTCCTGTTTTTCTTTTCTCCAGCAAGCAAGTGCTTAAAGCATTATAGAAAGGATGACTATGTTGACTTCCAATGAGAATGAATGCCTAAGCTGTATCAGCTTTATGTTTGTCAGAATGATCTGATGGGAAATGCTATAAACCACGCAAATAGAGTAGCTCTGTATGGGGTCCAAATAGAGCAGGAAGGAATTTGGCCTAGAGCACAATTAGAGTTAATTGCAAGGGAGGCCTCACTGTGGCACTCACATATGTGCAAGCGCTGTCAGGGCAGCGGCTCTGCAGTGGTGCCACGCTTGCACTGGGAAYGGGATAGAGAGGGCAAGGCACTCACTAAATCCCCTCTGCACTGCCCTGCTATCCTTAATGGGCCACARGACTTACACACCTGCCTTCTATGCAGTTTGCAGGAAGAAAAGAATGTTTAATTAATTTATTGGTAAAATCAGTTCTGTGCATTTTGCTCTGCGCATTTTTAAGTAAAACCATACGTACAATGCAGCATTTCTCCAATGTCCARAACAACTGGGCATGCACTGCCTAGGGTTTCTAGGTGTTGTAAAAATAAATTGTACTTAAGTTTCTGCACTTTTGTAGGAGGGCCATGCAGTAATTTTCARTATTAGTACTGAAAAACATTCAGTTCCCTGGAAGAGATGGTGCTCAGGAAGGTTGGCAGATGTTCCCTTGTCTTAGAGATTATAAATTGCCCCCTAAGCACAACCAGCAGAAACTGCCAGAAGGTTTTTTTTTTCTGCTCAATAAACGTTCCCTAAGGGACATGTGGGATGGTGTCCTGAGCTCCTTGAAGTGCAGAGGCTGTGAACATGGAAGGTGCTTGCATAGATCTGTCTGCTTTCCCTGACAGAGCCTCCTCTATGTGTGATATGTCTCTACCTATTGGACTTTGCAAGACAATGTAGGGCTCTGCAGGAAGCTCTAGTGTTTCCTGACCTGCCTCTTTCTTTTCTGAATAATAAATAAATAAATTACATTGTTTAGAAACATTGAAAGCTTTCTGAGTTACCTTAACACAATACAGACTATTTTATCAGACTCCCTTCATGKCTGTTTTCAAAAAGAATAAGGTTAATCTGAGACACTGATTTGAAAAGAAGTGACAGTGACCATGCACTCTCTTTTCCACTCAAGAATTGTTTTTTCAATATATGATTTGCAGTGTGCAATTACAGGAGATATTGGCAAGCTCAGAAAGGGTTTGATATTGAAATTTCACTTTMATTTGTATCTGTTGCCTGATGTTCTACTTGGCTCATTCCAAAAAGCCAATCTCTTACCTAAGCTCACCCAATGACCTCTTGGACAGCTATTGCCAGATTTTAATGCTATTTTATGTCATGGATATAAGAAGCAATAAACATTTATTAGATAGGCACATCAGGGAGCAGTGATGAAATAACTTGTGTCACTGCATCTAAAAACAACCTCAATTACTGCAGATGTATAGATCTAATCAAACAGACACAGAGATTTGTGGAACAAGTGACCTCCAAGAAGAGATCAAAAGCATAGAGGTGCAGTGTCAGCTGTCTTAGAAGAACTAATGATTCTGTGCAGAAGTGTGAGGATATGAAACCTAGCAGGCTTCCTCTATTTCAGATGCAGTCTGTGTTACATCTCCCCCTCCTACTTTTCTGCTGGTGATAGCAGCTTGGAGAACATCAGCCCCTCTGTGGCTGTAATGCTGTGTAGGAAGGGAAGCTCATGGAAATATTTCTGGCAGTGTGAGTATGTGGCAGTGCACTTTGATGAAACAAATCTGTTTTGTTTCTGTCTAGGAAAGATTTGGGAATGAGATTTGAGTCCTATACTAAGTTTTAGGTAGGAAACTTATGTGTAAACCAAGCAATCTTCCAAATTCTTCAATCTCAGATAATAAATCTCAAGAGTATTGTCCAGCTTTTCTTCTTAGTAAGAGAAAGTTTGATTAGAAGATTTGATTAGACTATTTGATTAGACACAATTACCGCTCAAAAAATTGCCCTCWCTTCCATTTAGTCACTATTATTTTCTTCAAAAATTACATAGCTGAGAAAACAATCAAAAGTATTGTCATATATAAAAGGCAGATGCCCATGTTTTGACAGCACTAACAATACAAACTGCATACTAATGTCCATTAATATTGAGTGGTTAAATCAGTGCAAACATTAAGCTGGTGATGGATATGAGCTACAATGAAGCTGCAATGGAATGAGGATGGTTTCTGCACCTGTCAGTTGGTAGTCATCACCTGTGCCACTGTGACAGTTTGCCTGGTCATCATCACACTCATCCACGGGCTTGCCTTCGGAAACGGTAGGGACAGCAGTTGGAGCTGAAACAAAATCCATTGTTCAGTTAAAACACGAGCTGGAGAACCATCCTGCAGCTGGGAGTAACAGCACTGTGTTGTGTCTGAGGATTGAAGCAGCTCTACTTTGCAGGTTGCTTAGTACTTCTTTGGAATGGAGAGKATCTTTTGTACTTCTTTGGAATGGGGAGTATCTGCTCTGCCTCCTGCACTGGGGCATATCTGAGCTGAAGGGCTGAGCAGAGCTGGGCAGCAAAGCCCCAGACTGTCTATTCACTGGTGATTGGTTCCTATCAAGGAATAGTGAAAGCCTGGCAAYGCAGAAGGAGAGTCCTGGAGGGGTGTGTGTGGGGTGGAGACCCCATAATTTTATTTCTCTGGGAAGTCCCAGGGAGTGGGCCTGTAGAGAGGAGCAGGGGGGTCCATGCTCAAGGTGGTAATTCTCTAGCACCCGATGCTTTGCTGAAGAAACCTCTCTGCAGAGCACACATAAGAGAGGAAATATCTGAGCACAGTTCTGGTAACAGCAGCAGGAAGGCAGTGTGATGTGGAATGATTTTGTGCTCAATGAGGACACATGGAAGGCGTTTCTTTTGTTTTTTGTTGAAGTTATAAATAAATAAGACATCAATGATGTCAGTCATCCCTCCTGGCCACCTGCTTGCTTCTCACTGGTGATGACTTTCCGGTAGCTGCTGCCTAAGCAGTAAATGTCTGAACCTTGTTATTACAGTTAAAAGCTTCAGGTTTGTGTAAGATGCCAGAAAACACATAGCCCAGAACCCGCAAAGCACACCACATCTGGAAAACCAGAACACAGAGACTTGGTGCTACGCTGAAGTTTGTGTTTCATGCCACACGTATAGTTCCCTGGCTTAARATAAGCACTCCTGGAATGTGATCCAGGCTTTTGTCTCTTCTCACTTACTGTTATTTTCATCAGCAATCTTTTTCACTCATAGGCTATGCAATAATGTATGTCTTTTGCAGATTCTTCTTTTCCCTTCTACAGCCCTCAGCATCTGTTGGCCACAGAAGATCACATAYACTGACTTCTTGGCTTGAAAATGTCAGGAGAGGTGGTAGTTTTTGAAGTTGCTATATTATGGGATAAAACATGCCTCTTTAGGACCCTGACTTATGCTTTACAGGTTCAATCCTACCTAGTTAAAGAAACAGTTCTGTACCTATTATGAATTATGCAGAACATTTGTTACCCACATTGCTATAAAAACCCCTCTGGGGGATCCCTCTAGCTTTCTGCATCCAGTGAAGTTTCTTATCTTGATTTTTGTGTCCCTGTATAGCCTCAAGCTTGCCTACATCTCTGCCATCATTTCATGTCTGCCCTCCTGGGATGCTTCAAGCACACAAAACTTGCCCTTGTTCATTACTGCTGGAGAGCTGATTTCGACTCCTCTCTGTGCCAACCTCCATGCTTCTTTTCKCATCTCAACTCTTTTCTTGCTCAGTAAATCTCAAGTGACTTCATTCAACTCCCCCCTTAAGATGCAATTATACAACATTAAGAATTATTGTGCTTCTCCCACAGGCAAATGGGAACTGACCTCACCTGTCCATGGGCGACCTACAGGTGAGCATACATCAAAAGTATACCACAGCAGAAGGAAAAAATGTGAAAAGATGTGTCCCAGTGGAAAAATGAAAATGTCTTTGCTCTTTCAGTTTGCCTAAAAGCAATGGTCCTCTATCTCACTTGAGCAATATATTCTTGTGAGGTGGTTCAAGACTCACTCCTGTATGGCTGGGTGGCTACAGGAGCCCTGTGGCTGAAGGGCTTTGCCCAGAGGTTGTGAGTTTACATAAGGCAGGTGCTGGGTTTTCTTTTTTTCTGAGCAAGTAGCACAATAGTCTGCAGGAACTAAGTATTCCCACAGGAAATGAGGACTTCCTGCGGGAACTAAGAAGTATTTCCAGCCTCCCCACTTTCCGGGCCAAGTAAAATCATACTAATTCAATCACTAAACTAAAAAAAACAACACAGAACTCATCAGTTCTCACAGCAAATGCCTCCCACACTTCCCTCTTGGGGTAGAAATGGTGAGAAAGAGATGGAGGTAGAGCAGTTGTTTCCATTCATCTTGGGTTCAGCTGCTTCTATAAGAGGTGTCATATGAAACCCCAAATAATGTGGTTTGTTATTCTGTATTTTTAAGCTGTGTGGTTTATAAGCCTTACCACTGTGTCATCATCCACCAGATAAAATTGTTAAATTCACATAGTGTTATCTGCAGTTATCTATGAAGTTAAATAATTATGTTTGTATAACAAAAATCAAAGCGGACTTCATGTCACAGTCCAAGGACAAAYGTCTAAACTTTGCTTTTCCTGCTCTTTCATCTTCTACATATTCTTGCAAAATTAAAGCTTAGTRAAGCACAAAGAGGCCCCCTTTAGCCCCCAAAAGTAGCACCACAGACACTGTCCAGTCAAGTGATCTTTGCCTACCATAGTTTGTGGTGTGACTTTCAGGTCCTTTGAAGGCTAGAGGGATGTAATTACTATATTTAGTGCAAAGCTCCCTCTGCATTCTCGGAAAACATCTCCTCCAGGGTTGTATCATGGTAACATAAAATTTAAGTTCCTGTCTTTATTCTCTCCTAATAGCTCTATGATTCTCAAAAGTATAATCATAAGGATGCTTAAGGGAATGGAAAACCATGTGGAGAATATCACTGTGATTCAACAAAGGAATGGGAAAAAGAATAATTATTGTGCCTTGGGCACATTCAAATGTTGCAGACAGGAGCTGAATAGGCCAAGAACCAGCACTAATGGCAGTCATGGAAGTGAGAGTCCGATGTGCTGCCTGTGCAGACACAGCAGTCTTCAGCAGCAGACCAAGTAGAGAATGTATTTATGAAAATAATAAAGTGCATTCATTTCTAGCAGAGCAATTACCTTCAAGTTCACAGCCCAGCAGCTCCATTCGCAGCCCCAGGCCCCCGTGCGTGGCTCTCTCAGGGTAGACACGTATGAATCGCGTCGATACGGGTTCAAAAGTCCGCAGCTCAGGCGTGTCGTAGTTGGTGTTGCCTTCAAAAGTCTGCAATGCATGACAAATGCTACTGGTTAAAAGAGAAAGAAAAGAAAAGTCTATTTTCCACACTCATCTTTTTTCCTTCATTCTGCAGCCTTTGAATTAGGTGAGCCATAGGCCATATTCTAACGGCTTAGTAAGTGTCAGGCATTCCTATCCTAAATGAGAATGGAAAATACATTGTTAAAGCTTCTCGGAAAAGTAATGCATTTCATTTTTCATAAACTCAGTAGCAACTAATCCATCAGGGTCATAACAAGAGCTGAGTGTTTAATGAGAYATGTTTTTAAATGACGCTCTGATCTGAGGTTTAACTGGGTGACATTTCCAACACTTCTCAGGGAAAAAAAATGGCTGAGGTGAAGATCCTGTCACCTTTTAAGTGGTTACAATAATAATCCAACTATTCAAGAGAAAATTTCAATCTGATTTCCCCCAGTGACAGAGCTTCACAAGTTGTAGCTATTTCAAAAGGCATAAATTAAACTTCAGGAGCAGTAGCTGCAAGAGTTCTTCCAGTGAGCCGGCTATTGAAGAAGAATTAGAAGAAAGGGAAAAAAGCTGCTTCCTGACAAAACTGCAATATAATCCAACAGGCAAGGCAGGTCAGCAAATGTACATTTCAGGCAAAAAATCTCATCTCCGAATCACACTTTGGGTTCTTCAGACATAATACAACTCTCAATGGCATTTCTTTGATACCTTCAGTTTCTCCTTTTCACTAATCTTTTGCATATAGAACACATTATAATTTGGACTTAGAGCAACGCCTCAAGTGCCTCCATGTAGATGAGCAGTCCTTAGAAGGAATCAACTGAACAAAGAAATGGTCCTTGGCATGAAAGCTTTACAGCTCAAGATAGGCAAAAAGCAAAAAATGCCTATTTCATAGCAAAAAATGCCTTCAGAATATAATGTACAAAAGCCTTTAGAGCACAAAATATGGAAATGCACATAACAATGAAGTAAAAGTATTTTCATGTTTTCCATGAATTAGTGAAATGGCAAAACTCTAAAAAACATCTCTGAACTGCAGTTCAAATTTAAGATTAGAAGTGCTTCCATAAGATACTTCTAAGATATTGCTGTGAAACCGGAATCATTCCTCAGGAAGAAACCATCAGATGCCCTTCATTTTGGATGGGAACAAAACCCAGCCTGCAATGAACTCCTTCTATTCATCTGTAGCAGAGAAAACAGAGGCCATGGGACAAGCTGGCTGATTCCTAAGGCAGAAAACCAGCACAGGTAATCTCGATTGCTTCTTGGATTTTCAGTGCAGTTCTAAAAGCCTTCCTTGTTTTTACTGTACACCTCTGCATTATGATCACAATCCTTCCAGACACTGYTTACAGAGTGCCAGTTGCAAAAGCCAGTGGTGATGGGAGACTGTGAAGAGCTAAACCAAAAAAAAAWAATTTTAACATCAATGCCGCTTCTCCTACTTCATAGGGAAATTGCACCTCCAAGGTGGCTTCAAGGGACACTGGCTGACCCAGTGTACTGTCAGTGCTTGGAAGACAGTTGTCACAAATTCATGTGTAGAGGGCCTGTCAGATCTAATTGACATGGAATTATATATTATTATATTTGAATAACAATATAGTGCAAATGATCAGAAAAGCTACCTACTATATGAAAAAGAATGAATGCCATTTTATGTGTAAAAAGTAGACAGACACATGTATCTGAGGAATCCTTGCTCCCCTTTTTAATAGTAGTCTTAATAGCAACATGTAATAATGAAAACTGATTTATAAAAGACATCACTATGGAGTACTGACACATAGACATTAGGATTCAATAGGCATCTAGAATTACATTGAATCACTGTCCTTTGTAGAGCAGAGCTGCCTGTGATTCAATTTTGACTGTTCATTTAAAACACATACTGATACTCTTTGTGGGAGAGGAGAGAGGAGTGTACAGCAAAACTTCACTTTGTGAGTGTCCTTTATACAAGCTRTGTCACAAATTGCTGTACTCCACTACAAAGATAAGGTATAATAAATAATAGTTAAACAAAAGAGGAGCTAAGACGGTGAGCAGAAAAAAAAATCTGCCTAACTTATTTTAAAATCAAAATAAACATTGCAGAAAAATTTTAAAAGGATGTTCCAAATGGCAGGGTGTTCTGAAGTTTTTTGTACCAGAAATTATGAGAGGAATTTTAAAAACAACAGCAAAAAACTCCCACAAAACAACYCATCCTACCACCATAAAAAGCGGAAGGAGGAAAGAAGCATGAAAGAGAAAGATGACTTTATGGAGTAAGCTTGAGTAAGCAAGCCCATGGACAAGAAATACAAATTGGATCTTGGAATGGAATTCTGCATGGTTATTTGATGATTTGTGATTTTCACTCCTTTGAGTGCTTGAGCTAAAGCACTCAAAGGGGAAAACATTTTGCACACTCAAAAATAGCTGAAATTGGGTCAGCCGAAGAGGAAGGAGTTATGGCAATCTTTGTGAAAGCAGCTGCAGGCATGAATGACAAGATCATKTTAAGAAACAAGGTGATGTTTCACCCTTTGGACACATTCTGTTGTTATGTTTAGCCTATCACTGCTCTTTCTTCTCTGAAATGCAGTTGTTTGTTTATTGAAAGTCACGACTTTAACCAAGTGAAACGATGTGTTTCATTTCATATAACAGGGCTGTTTCTAATCCACGTTACTGCTGTGACTCATTATAGCATCCTGTCCCATCCAGCTCTACTTACAGTTAAAAACACTACATTCCAGTATTAACATTTTAAATTCCTCAGGYTCCAAAATCATGGGATTTTTCCTATTCTCTTTAAAGAAGACTTTTGCTTTGGAATAAAGTTTATTAAATATATTGAATTTTTAGGAAGGATTATAATTATGCCACAAGAGATTTGAATTCCAGCCCTCTCTGTTCCATTAATCTTGAAAGTTAATTTCTGCTGGTGACGAAAACTGAGGATGGGCTCGGTGCATTAGTTAGCACACTAGTTTTCTTGTCAAACTGCTAACTTCTGACAATGATGGCAAGTGCCTGTATTAGAAAACAGAAAGCCATGCAGCAGACGGCGCGCTGCTTCGAAAGCATATGGCATTATTTTTTTCCCTCGTTGAGCCACAGTGTAGAAGTACATGTCAAAACAACATCTATTTTAGAAAGAAAATGGTAAGATCCCATTGTTGATTTACACTCCCTTCACACTTTATGATGAAGTCAAAACTCATGGTAACAAGAGAAAGGAGATGACTGCAAAGGCTGAATCCATTTAGTTTTAATCCCCCAAACAAATGATGAAAAGTGAGAAAATGCAGACATATTCAGCGAGATTAAAACAGGAGAGAATGAAGTCCAATATTTACCAAATGTGCTTGGAAAAGCTACATCCATGGGCCCACTCAGCTTTTCCTTTAAGGAAACACAGGTTCCTCCAATGGATGAGTCTACACAGCAAAACAGCTTTTATGTCTAATTTTCAAGCTAACACAGATGAGATATGGAGCAATTCCCAGGATCCCATCTGCCAAGCACCACAACAATTTGCCTTTTGAGGGCACGTTTTGGTATATGATTCCCTGGTCATCTCAGTACTACAGCACCAATTTGCGAGCAGGGCTGCATGCCTACTCATTTCCTCAAGGAACTGGGTAGGAGGACTAAGAAAGAGTTGTGCCTTTTGAGGCAAAAATGCACTTTGTGAGCAGAGATAGCAAAATGGGATGGAAGAYTTCAATGGGATTTGGTGTAAATAAGCTAAATCCCCAGTGAAATTTAGGTCCTGAAATGCATACATCCAAAACCAAATCAAAGCAGCTACATTCCCAGAAATTCTTCTGGGCCACAATTATTTTCTTTTCCTTGGAATCTAACCCAGCAATTCATTTGGCCCTCCTCTGGAAATGTATTCCCAAGCATTCTCCAAGATGCTTCCCTTGTAAGAGTACAATAGTACTTCTCACTTRGGATAACATGACCAAAACTTCACCACTTTCTTTTGGAAGGACTTGGATCAGATCATTACAGAGAACCTGTAAAACYCTCAATGTAATCTACAAGCAGCTGAGAAACACAGCAGGTACCCTATTGAGCTGAGTAACACCATTCTCATTGTATAGCTCTAACAGAAAGAAGCAGAATAAAAGTAATTCAAATAAATTTGTCTCAAGTTTGTTCATTCTCAGTTTTAGAGTTCGGCTTTTTAGAGTAGACTTTAAAATCCCTTTGCGTGAGATTTTGCTGTAAATTGTGAGCCAGAGAGGCACCAATGTCGCCAGGAGTCAAGCCTGAACTAACAGTTGAATCAGCAAAACTTGCTGCCAGAGAGGTAACTGTCCTAAGGCCAGCTCTTGCCCTCAGGCACGGGACAGCTCCCACAGCATTCCTTCAGGGCTGCTGCACTTGGAGTCCTCCTCCTTGGCTTCACCCCAGCTGTGTGCCCTTCCTGAGGTCAGACAGAGATGTGCAGAAATGTAATGCAAACTTTTTTCTGACTCAATTTTTCTTAAGTGCAGTTCTTGCCCTTACCTTTATCTTTTTCTTGCTGGAATCCATGATCATTTTCCAATCTGATCCGTTGTTGCTGTAGCCAATTTTGAATTTTTTCATGAACACTTTGTTTTCTCGGTGCTTGCCTCCTTGGACAATGATGCCCCTCACTATCTTTTCCTCACCGAGGTCGATCTGAAGCCATTCATTTGCATATGGATGAGTGGTTGGGGGCAGCGCCCAGCCTGAACGGCTCGTTATCAGGCGAGCATTTTCRGGGATCCAGTTTCGATCCACTTGGGTAGATGCAGTAATCTGAGAGTCAGGAATAAGGCCRGACACCATACCCAGCATCCCAGAACAAGGATAATCTACAGAGAAAAAAAATCCAAATAAATCAAATAGTTATTCTGAACAAGCGCCAAAACAGAAACAGGACACGTCAGTCAATTCAACTATCATAGCTAATTACTTATTTATTTCTTATATTAAAAGTAATCTATYGGATTTGTATACAATTTTAATTTGTTCAAACTTGCACATCCTAGTTTTAGCAGGAAGTACCAAAATACCACAAGTATTTTTGGCTTGGTGGGAACCAAAAGAATCAGAAAATCCTATTCTATTCTTGTTTTCTATTCTTCTTGCTAAAAGAGTGCAGGGCCATCTGAATTTGTGAATATTTCCTCAGAAAAAACTTCCAAAACCAGCCAAAATCTGGTTGCAGATTACCTAATTTTGGTGACATCGAAAATGGAAATCTTCATACATTAAAATATAATTTACTGTTGCACTTGAGATTTTCCTAATGCATTTCTTTTTTTGTCTCTCAGACTTTTTTCAGGTGACACTAAGAAGCTAAATAGTTGCTTCTTTTATGAACCTAGATAAAAATAAATTAGAATTACCTGCTCACAAGAAATTAAGAATTCTAATATAGARTGAAACAGTAGATCTGATTACCTACATCTAATCTGAAAAGATTTCACAGAATGACTTGGAATTCTCTAACAAAGTAATCAGTAATCTTATTTTCCTTCTCTATGGGAACTAGTTCTAAGAAACATTTTCAAGGCTAAAGAAACACTTAAAAAAATCCCTAAATATTAAAAAATATGCCAAAAATGCCATTGAACTGTATTAAGTGCTAAAAATGTGCTAGAAAGATTAGCTTTCTAAAGTCTAATAAATCATTATAATTTTCTTTGAACTCTGAGTTGTATTTCTACTTTACAGATAAAGGCACTTCCGCTGTGTAAAAATTATAGAAAACTTAAAACTATAAAAAAGATGTTTCTAAAAAAATTTGATAGGTAACTGTGTGATATAAAGGAATTACTTTGCCATACTGATCATGACTGGAACTTGWCTACAACCACCATTATTTGCACAGACTTCAGATCTAAGTGTTTGCACCTTGCAATCCTTTTAAACCTAGTCATGTGTGTTCCTTGAGAAACCTGCTCRGAACTACCTATGAATAGCAGACATAAGAGAGATGGACTAAAGGGTTAGAAGGGAAAAAAATGACATGGGAATTTGCAAAATATCTGTGTATCTCAGGAATTTTGCATGAATCTGTAAAGTGATTGCAATAAAASTAATTAAAACTAAAATATAGCATCATAAAAATATTCAGATAACACTGGATGTTTGGTTTGTAGTGTTTCATTATCTTTTTTAAAAACATTTCTACATTCAGATCATGGTGAAAATCATGTTTATTAAATTTACTCATAAAAATAAATCCCACAGTATAGGCACAATAAATTCCCTATATTTTATAATCTTTCCCAAGACCTACCTGTTATCTTGCAGCCATACACTTCAAATCTCAGTGAAACTCCATTTTCCCAAGACACAGGTCTAATTCTCACAAACCGTGTTAGAACTGGTTTGGCAAAAGCTCTGTAAACGACATCAGTGGGATTGCTATTCCCTTGAAACACCTTTGTGTGGAAAAAAAAAAAGTTTATTAGGCTTTCTCTTAACTGATGTCTACAGTTCTGTGTTTTACAGACAGTTTTGATATGAGGTCTAACCAGGGTTGGTTGTGGGGGCTGAGACAAAAGACTTGCATGGGAAACTATTTCATTAATCTCCTAACACAACTTTTGCAGACAGGTTTGCTTTCCTCGGGGAGGAAAAACGAAGATGTAAGGTGTTCAATGATACTAAAAAAGTTGTTCCTAATGCCCAGATCTACATGCAGGAATGACAAACCCTGGWCTTCGTCACCCAACGGCTCCTGTGTCCTGGAAGAATCCCCCAATGCCCCWCTAGAGCAGTTCTATTTCTTGTRCACTCATCAAATAATGCAGAAAGCYAAAGAATCTCAGGCTCAAATTAAATATTTGGATTTCAATTAGGCCACATAAAAATCCTATATGGTTATGATAAAAATATATATTATTTTGCTGACCTTGGGCTTAAGATTTTTAAGGTGTATTGTGCAAACCTTGCTTTGYTAACACCCTGTTTTCAAATCCTTTTCAACAAGGTCTCAGAATTTCTTTCTCCTTGCATATTGAGATTGAAGTCTATTTAAAATCTGTTTAGCAGGCTCCAAGATTTTCCCTGCATCCCCTGAGGCTGGCAGTCAAATTAGATGAACAATGAGACTTCCACCAGAAGCACATGACTGTGCTGTGCTTTCATGTTGAGGATCCTGCAGACACACTCCTTCCTAGCCCAGCCAAAACCTTGCAATGTYCCAGTCCAAAGAAGGTGATTCAGCTTCCTGCTTCTGCCTCACGTAGAGGGGACCAATTTCCTGTTGTTTTCCATGGATGCAGGCCCCTCACCTTTTATGGAAGATCCTCCCATTTCTTACACACACTGTCCTACTTTCCTGTTTGTTCCTTACAGTAGCTGCGTTAATTTGGAGCGGAGGCCAACARCACACAGCTGTCAACTCATAAGGCTCAGTTACAGCTCAAGTAATTTAACATCAGAGTTTCATATCTAATAAGAGATTTTTMATGGAACTGCATTTCCTTCCAGTAACTTTTTTTTTTTTTCCTGTGGAGACTTGATGTTGTTTTCTCCACGTTTGCATCTGACAGAGAAAAGGAGTCTTTTCTCAAAAGTACACAGATTCTTATATGTAGTTAGTGCAACATTGGTGTMCGGCTGCCTTGAGACCCGCAGCTGCAAACTTTTCATTTGAATTAAAATATCTAGGRAGGAGACTGGTGCATATGTTTTTCTTGTCTTGATCAACAGCAAAATACTGCCATTTTAGAGAACTGATTTTTTTTAATGAACCCTTTGTACAAGTGACACAGGTTTGGAAAATRTTCTCACTAATTAAAGACAGCATGTGCAAGAGAAACTCATGTAAAATACACTTTTGCAGAGTTTACAAATTGAAGCTGGTAATGAAAATCAGGCATGGTCTGATTTTGAAAGAAGCATTTGTTCAGATTACAGAATCCAGAGTCAGGAAACCCTGTGTCTCATACCAGCACTGCGCTGGCCCYTCTTGTGACTTTGGGCAAGACAATTATTGTATCTTTATATACATCACTGTACAGTGCCCACATTGTGTCATCTGGCTTTCAGAACTTCCAGTAAAACCAGGATAATACCTGTCAGAGAGAAGCTTTCAAGATTCATTTTTTATTGCTTTCCAAAGGGCTTCAAAAAAAGCAAGATGTATTTATTAAACACTGCTACCACGTTGATTAGACAAATGTAGTGGACTTGGCATAGCCCTTACAGATGAGTCAGGGACAAACCAGTAACCAAATATTTAGAGCTAGATAGGGTTACACTGATAGACTTTGATATTGTACAGCTCTTCTGTGTCTTTACAGAGGGGTCACAAAAAAGCTGTTTTGAAGGGAGGTACCACAAAACTATTCCAATTGCATCAGYCCCTGGCAGCCTCTGGGGATGCTGCTCTCAGGCACATCCTGAGAGAGGTGGGAAGGGAGGCACAGCCTCACTGGGGCTATTCATGTGCGAGCCGGAGCAGAACTGACTTCTCAGTAATGAGCTTTATGCTCATGGTAGCGGATAATGACAATTTTTCTTATGAGTGTCTAAAGCTGTTTCATTGGGAGGTCACAGAGAGCAAATCTGCTGATAAATGGAAAGGTGATAAAAATCTATAAGGATGGAAAGATGTGCCTAATCATCTGTCTGCATGACCCCCATCACTGAGATACTTGGAAGTCTAACAAACCACTAATCATCTGCTAGCAGTGCTGCATGGCCATGCACAGGGAGCTGAGGCACTGACTTATTGCATATCCAGAGCTTCACTGCACATGACAGACAGACACATTTTTTGAAAAGTTCTGCATAATGTTTTTCTCAAGGTCACATAGAAAATCTCTGAGAAACAGGGAAACAGCAGAACAGTCCAGGAAAAAGACACAAAATGACTCAAATTATGGTGAGTTCAGTACATAGGGCATCACCTTACACCATTTTCAGCTGCTCTTGGCTTTGCATAAACAATTTCTGTGTCCCATTACTACTGAGACACAAGCTGGCTTTTGGATTTGGGAAATAGTGCGGATCAACCTGACTAAACCTTATTCTTCCTTTTTAAATAGATAATAACAACTAAACAGTTCAACAGACTATTTTTCAGCTGAAGAGAGACAAAGAAAAAAAATACTTACAACAGGCTTGTTTCCTTCCTTCAGTGTAATCCAGTCCTCTCCRTTGGAGCTGACATCTACACGATATGTTTTCAGATAATATTCTTTCTTTGTTTCTTTTGAGATGGCTCCTTGGGTCCCAATTCCAGAAACAAAACGGAGAAGGCCCAGGTCTACCTGTGGTAGAGAATAATTTGAAATGTGAGGACAACTAGTTCAGAGCATAAAAACATTGTAGCAGTGGCACCCTCTCTACCTCACCCTGCTTATAAAAATAATAAGGATTTTATATAAAGCAAACTGCCAAATATCATTGCCAATAACATAGACATAATCTCCTCCTCTCCTCTTTTGTAAATGATGTCATCTCAGAATTCAGGAAAATTTGCCTAATTAGCCAGGAATGTTCTTCACACACCAGAGAATTCTCTTTCCTCTGTGAGGGAGGAACCAGAGACACCATCAGTGCAAGTGGGAACCACCAGACTGCAGAGGAGTTTCTAGAGAAATTCCTCAAGGACCAGTCTGCTGAACAACCTTACTTAATACTTTTATTAAGCATACTTGCATAGATGATAATGAAATTCCCTAAGGACACTCAGCTGCAAGATGTTGCCAACACRGAGGAGACTTGTGCAGTGAGAACTGAGTAGCCTTGAAGAATGTGTCAGTAGAGAAGGGATGGAATTTACCAGGAAAATGTCAAAGTTGCACTTATGGAATGATAACAAGAATTCTGCTAAAACCTAGAAGATCATTATTTGCAAATAGAAGAAAAGAATCCCAATGTATTTTAGTTGGTCGCAAGATAATTACAAACCACTGTGATTTTGTTGGGAAAAAGGCAAATTAGTTGCTAGTACTGCATGATGTATTTGGGGAAAAGAGAAAGAAGCATTAGCACAAGTGTCGTAGTTCTGTTCCAAGWGCCAAATGCCATGAACTTCTATCATTAGAAAACAATGTCATGTTGAACTGGCTGGAGAAATGCACATGAATGTGCATTAGAGGTCGTCTCTCTTCACTCCTCTCTCCTCCTTCTCTCATGGAACTACATTGCCCATTACAAATGGACAAGTGATTTAGATTAATCTTGTTCTCCCCCATTATTTATTTTTCATCCAGGTCTTTTCCTTATCTAGTTCATCATGGGGCATCAAAGAAGTATCAACATATTTGGGAGAATGATGTGGGGTGCAGGAATACAGCTACTCAAATATCTGGCTACTCAGTTCTGCAGGCAAAAGAACCCCTTATCCCAGTGCACAAGTCCAGCTGCCAAATAGCTGAAACTGGGAAAAACACTTGCTCACAGCCAGGTTGGTGACCACAGTTTTGATACCTCTGCCATTTCCTTACAGCCTTTTTTAGCCATAACAACAAACCAATGAAAATCAAATTCTTCACCCTCTTTCTCTGCAGCGAGGACCTTTGTTTCCTAAAGCAGGTAATTTAATTTCAGTATAAAATGACCCTATTCACAAAATATTAATCAGCATAATTTTTTCCCCTAACTTCAGTTGTCCAGAGTTTAGTAGGATAATAGGCTRAATTAACCCTTCTCAAGTGAATGGCTCCATGAATGTCCCAGTCTTTTCCATTATTTCCAAAGTACGTAGGATGCAGAATATATGTGTCCTGTGTCCCACAGGCATCCTTTTTCCTGGATGTATGTCATATATCCAAAGGCACTGGAGCAGTTAAATCAACATGCTGTGCATTCTCTCTCAAAAGGCTGAAGGAAGTGCTATTGAGGACAGTGTCTGCTCTCTCAGTGCCCATGTCATATGCAAGGCATTTTGGAGTCCTCCAGCACAAGAATAGCAGCCTTGTGTGTGACAGATAGAACTGGCTTTCAGGGCAAAACCCCTGCCCCAGTTTGTTAGGCTCATAAAGTCTATATGTAACATTTTAGCCCTTGTCTTTCGGGGTGAAATACTGCAACATTTTGTTTTTGTGTGATAAAAAAAAAAATTCAGTCTTAAAAAAAAATAAAATCCCAGCGCCACCTCACAAAAACAATCAAGTGATTTAAAGTAACTGGAGAGTCTCAGATGTTAGATTGTTGCAATCTGAAAGTTAATGGGGGAATCTGGGCATCATTGCTCTGAGCAATCTCAGCTTAACTTCAAATGCTCTCCAAGCTGTACTCTGCTGATTGTAAAGTGTGCTGCACTGAGTTATGTCCAATACCACATTCACTTCCAGGCTGAAGTGCACTTGAAAATCTGGAAGTCTGAGGGAGCACAGAGCTAAGTTATTTAAATGATCTGCCTCTCTTACAATTTGAAACAGCTCTTCAGTTTTGAAATGATTAGGGTCCCAAGCCTGTACCATTCCAACTGATTTGAAATTATTCTAGTAGAGGCTTTTTAATATACAGTAAGTACTTCATTGTGAATAAAGTCAAGCAATGGCCTTTTACAAGAGTTCTAGGTATTTGAAGCCAAGTTAAAATTTAACATTGGTGGCTTAGGAAGATTTGATTATTTGATGACTGACTTATCAATTCCTACCAGTCATTCAGGCCTCAGGCTTTTCCTGCCAGAAAACTTCAGGCCCCCAAATTTTGCTTGGTCCTAAATTCAGGGATTCAATACACCTTCTTAACTCCAGGGCACTGAATATCCTACAGCATCCATCYTAGTGCCCAGGATTAAGTCCCAAACACACAATGGATATGGACATGTACTTTCATGCCTAGAACCTGGCAGAACTCTCTCACTGRGAGAGAGGGAGACTCTGAGAGGACTTCTGATTTACTGCCTATAAGTAAGGAAGGAAAGGCAACCTCATTAGCACTCCTGGCTCCAGWAACTGAGAAAGACATTACTGGAGGAAAGAGGGCTCTCGTTTTTGAGGAGCACATCTTTTCACATGGATGTGCTTTCTCTCCAGGTCAGCAAATCTTTGTGTGCTCTTGAAAACTGGAACTATGTCAACAGTAGTCCTCTCCTGGAGTGCCTGGAGTCTGACAGCTCGAGTGTTCAGCACAGCTTTAAACCCCTTGCAAAAGCAAGCTGTGACCCCAGACCTGCTGCATGCCAGGGGCTGTTTTCTCACAAGCTGATAAATGAAAGAAGAATAACATTTCTCCATTGGTGTTTTGTGAGAAAGAAGCAGTGCAAACAAGAAAGATGAGATTAAACAACAGAGAAGCAGAAGGGTCTCTYGGAATTTTTAGTACTAACTCTGTCAGTGAAAAAGTCCAGGAGAGAGGCAGGGCTTAAGGCATTTACTTCCCTTTGACAGTTCTTTGCCGTGGCCTCCAGAGGGGAGCTGCCCCTCTCCAGACGCATGCAAACAGAATTGCAACACTGTGCACCCCTCTGTGGTGCCTAGGTATGTTTGCAAATTAAGCTCTAAATGTAACAATCTTCTCTAAGTAAGGTGATAGAGATGAATTATGTAGAAACTGCATGACACATTTTAATGGGCTGTTAAGCTCCCCCTCATTAATCAATTTGTGATGCATTTTGTTTTTGTTCCAAKGGTTTTTGAAAGTTTGCTTTCTAARAAATGCAAAAAGTTGTCCATTAAACACAGATTCTAAAAGTCACTGTGACTGTTCAGAATTGAAGTGCAACCACATCAATTGCTAATAACAACTGGAACCTGAAGGTACCAAAGTGTAGCTGTGATAAGACACAGGTCTTCTGTATTTTTCCCAGAGGAATCAGTGCAGAGGGTAACATTCCTGGAACAGCTGTGTCACCAGACAGGAAGTCTTTTGCATCTTGAAGCTTATGTCTAGAGAGTCCACCTCTCTGTATAAATTTCAGTCAACACAGTATGTTGTCTCCAAAGAAGTCTCCAAGTGTTAATGTGACCAGGGGTAACCATTTTTCTCAGATGCAGGCTACTCCAGCTATGATTGCAATATAACTCTTTAATAACTAGCTTTTTGTTTCGGCCTTCTTGTCCTTTTTCTTTCAAGAACTTGTGTTTCATGTTAGAGTGACTGTGAAGAGATGTGGTGTTGAAATACAGTACTTTTGAAGATGAACATCAAATGCATTTCCCTGCAATTATTTGACATTTAACGTTCTGCACATATGATAAACAAACATCTGGTATTTATTTTAGAAAATGCAAGCGATTTTGTAAGTTATTTCAAGCCTTATGGCTGTGATCTGAGATAGGCAGCTGTCTCCAAACCTGAAATCTTCACATTTCGTTTCCATGACCAGACTTTCAGCTTTGACTAACAGCAGCATGTTTCAAGTTCTTTTTCTTTTTTTTCAAATTTTCACTTTCATTCAGTTTAAGAAGCACATCTCTCTTGGAAAATGATGCCTAAGGGCCTTTTCCAAAAACACAGCCTTTGATAGTTGCGTGCACTGCAATGTGAACATCTTTATTTGAAAGTGCAAGTCTGGGAGCAGACTTGCCTATAGGAATGGCAAAAAATTACCTACCTACCTACCCTACCTTGCAAAAAATGAGAAGCATGTTGAGTGTGTATTTTTTTTCCAGGAGGGAAATGTTCATGTTTTTTTCAAAAAAGCCTCACTTGTTCCTATTTCTAAAATCAATTTATTTCCTACAGAAGCATATTGCAAGGCACTAGCTGTTTCTACATATGAATTACTTCCTCTCTATTTATTCTACAATATCTCCTAGCATCCAGGAGAAATATTCTTATTACTGTAGCACTGTCTCCAAAAAAATGCAGGTGGGTGACACATTTTTAAGACAAACATATGCAAGAGCTGGCATATGCATTTTACTTGAGACCAGTTAAGGAGAAGGAAAAAAAAACCATTTAGCTCTGCACAATGCATCACGTAGCAAATCTGAGCAAACTGCTGGATAAAGAATGACACACAACGTACACCGCTTGAAATTAATATTGCTTCTTCCTGTCATCATACATAACTGGGTTGTAGCATGGAAGACCTTATCTTCAGGATGAAAATCTGCCTTGTTAAATAAAATACAGTCATTGAGGGAGCTGTAGCAAGGGAGCAGTTTTGCCAGCTTTTAGCACTCCTACTGTAGGTCTGTTCAACAGCCTGAGAAAATAAAGTACGGAGTGCTGGAGTTTGATTAACAACAGGAAGCTTTTTGTTGTGGGCATCTCTTGTGGCTTGAAAAGCTGTACAATCCATCACTTGACACAACATACCAAAGCAAATATTTTTAGAGAACCGTGTCATTTCCCTAGATAGCATACAGTGCTCTGAGTCAGATTAACTGCTGTGACGCTTCACTGTTCTGTCAAATATTTAATTAAGCAAGACTTGATCTACTTTCTTAACACTGCTGTTGATTTGGACAATCATGCTTTCTCATGAGGTATATGCAACTATGACTTAATTCTTCAATTTCTTAGATTGTAATGCTAAGTAGGAATGGGACAGGCTCCAGTAGAAATTCTGAAAATAGTCTAATTAATTTGGTTGAAAAATTACTTCCAAAAGTCTTCATTCTCTTGACATGAGTAGTCATTACAAGAGCACAACTCCTTGATTAATGACAGGTTGTAAATATTCATCCTGGATTTAAGTGAAAATAGTTAATCTTATAAACTACCTCAAATCKTTGTGTAAAACTCTCAGTGATACTTGCAGCAGCTCCATAAAGAAGGTGGGGAGAAAATATTGCTCTTATTAAGATCTCTCCTGAAGAGACTGAAGTCTTTCTCATTGACCTTGACAGCAACATCCTGAAAGCCCCAAAAGGGAAAGCAGTGACTTGGCAAACAACAGTTGTGCCTAACRACCGTCCTCAGTCAGCTTGCTTTACTGAACTGATGCTTATGTGACTTGGCAAAATGGGGAAGCATGGAAGAAGAGATGAGAAAACATTCAAGCCAAAGACACAGGAATTTTTGGCAGCAAAAGGGAAATGAACCTTTCTTTAGCAGTTGAAATATATATTTCTCACAATCTTTACCTTCTGCTCAAATCCCTTTCTGCAGAAGAAAAAAATGTAAGTGTAAAGATTCCCCCAACTGAAAACAAAGAATAGAGTCAAAAGATGCTATCAAGTTGAGCTACTGATGCTGTGGTCACAGAATTGAGTWCAGCAACTTTTCTCAGAAGCAGATCAGACAGTTTCTATAGAAGAAAATTTAGAATAATGGTGAAAACGTATGACTGATAAACATAAGAGAACCTCAGTCATCATTGTGAGGCTGGTTCAAGAAGGAAAAGATGCAGAAAGCCTAAGAAAAATGAAATCCAGAAACATAAAGGAAAAAAGAAAAGACAAGAAAAGAATAAAAGAAAAAGCTTCTGTGTCTCTGACAGAGAAAAGATAATGCTTGTGTGGGCTGTGTTGCATCTGGATTCATGGCACATTCTCCCACTCTTATGTTAATTTTTTTTTTTTTGCATAAATCAGAAGCAACTAATTAAAAAAGAAATATTTAATTCTGACATGTTCTTTGAACTGGTGTTCCATCTGGTTCTGTTTGAATAGTAAAATCTGCTGTAGTCATAAAAATTGGCAAGCAGCACTCTGGTAAAGAGAAACAAAAGAGACTCAGTACAGCAGGTTAATACACTAGCATTTTAACTGGAGCCATTTCCAGAATTCAGCAAACCAAATCGCTCCAGTATGGGAACCATAAAGATCAAATGGGAAAAGAGAAAAGCTGCGAGGGGGCCGGGAGCGGCGCTGCCGGCGGCAGGAGCGCGGTGTGACAGCGGGGCTGGGGCGCGGTGTGACAGTGGGGTGTGACAGCGGGGCTGGGGCACAGAGCCCCGTGTGACAGTGGGGTGGGACAGCGGGGC